>JZKD02S1675240.1:13694-67034 GCA_000966675.3 Picea glauca
TTCCCCTAAAATAAATTACGGGCTAATGATATAAGTTTTAAAAAATCACTTTCATACAAAAAATTCGCCCAACAAAAAATTGAAAGCCCCTAAATTTCGCCCATGGGCGAAATTTTGCCCCTAAAATCATCTATGATGTCAGCACATCTTGTTGTACTTCCGGGGTCATTTTGGGGCCCTAAATAATATTATTTTGTCTTGCCACAGTAAAATTGTAGACGGAGTCACAGTTTGACAACATAATGTGTAGTTCTCAAAAAAACCTTTCCAACAAGCTATCACGCGCCTAAAACAGAGGTCGTATGAAAAAGTTACGACCCTAATAAGTCGAGGTACCAACTTACCCATAGGGGCCCACATAATTTTTGGCGTTTCATCTCCTAGGGTTAGGTTTTTGGATATCTAGGGTTTTGGCATTCATGAGTAATGTTGAAAAGGCCTCTGGAGCCTCATTGTAATCATTTTTCTTAGACAGGTGCACGTAGTAGCCACATCTCTTATCAGAGATAGATACCACCATTCAAGCAAGTGTTTCAATTCTGCAGTTTTATAGTTTAACGTATAGTTATGATATGTCTCAGTTGGCGTACTATACAATAGATATAGTATTGAATCTATACAAAGGATATGGCATTGAATTATGCAATGGTTATGGTTTGATTTTAATGGTGGATGTTATGTTAGTGGGTTGGTTAGTACATGGAATTGAATAGGGCCAGGTGAGGAAGCGACGTGCATTTACTGCACGTTACTCCAAACCTCCCTTGAGCATGTCACCCTAGCACAATTGCATTATTGCTCTGTTGGTTTTGGAAGCTCCACGTTTTCATGTTTCGAAAGGGGAAACTCAAGCCAACTCTTCATGAAGTGATTTTACACAGGTATGGTTGTTTTCTTTCCATCCATGATGGACTCTCTGTATTATGAATCAAATGGTGGCTCAGAATTGCATGGGTTCTGTGTTTTCTTGAGATTTCGACTGAGTGTAAATATTGTGTTATGGGTTCTTTGTGATTATTGCAAAATGTTGGCATTCTTAAGCGAAGTAATGGTTTTTATTGTAAAGTCTGCGCATTGGTTATTAGATCAGTCAGCATGGTTTTTATGATGATTCTCTATGAAAAATGGTAACAATGGTGCAACGGGATCTGAGTTTTATTGTTGAGGGGTTTTAACCACTATTATGTGTATCAGTTGTTGTCAACTCTTTTTCCCTCTCAGTCGTTGTTGTGATTCTTTATCCAAGTTGCAATGCAACTCTCAACAATGGTCTGGTTCTTTTGTCTAAGCCCCAAGTTATTGTTTGATGGCTTATTATTTACTATCATTTCACTAAAATCTTTCCACGTTCCAATCTTGGCTGGCCCATATTGTTTAATAAAGGCCTATGTATGTATTGAATGGATATGAGTTGCATTCTGGCATTCTTTTCTCAAAGATTTTTCACACTCGCTCCTCTCATCTCTACTATAATGACGATTGTATGTTGTGAGGCCTCACTGTCAATTGTGTTTGAAATTTATCGACCTCCTGGGTGTTGGAAAGAGACATGGTCTCTCTGTGTTTTCGAGCACCCTTCATTGTTAAATTAACCCTTGTTCCTCTCTGCAAAAATGTTTTATAGGCATCTGTGTGTGCCTGGGTTGTTTAGCTCGAATTTCCTTATTTCCACTGGGGCATTCTCTTATGTTTTTGTCAATATCTTGGGGTTATAAGTTGAAGGACTATGGGTTTTTTTTAAGAGCATGGCTCTCTGTTTTTTTCAAGATTATAATTCTGGCATGTGGTTGTTTCTCGGTGGTAAATTCTTGAGGATGTAAAAGACTGTGAGCTCTCTGTGCTTTTTAAAGTCAAGAAGACTTTTGTTATCTCTCTACATTTAAATTCTAAAGAGCCCGACTTGGAGTCTGACTTGCTTCTACCTTCCTCGGGCACCTTCTGGGGTTTGTCAAGATTTTGGGTTTAATGATTGTGAAAATTTAAAAGGCATGGTCTCTCTCACTTCAAAGACCATCTCTTGGTCGAATCCCCGTGTTTCCTCTCTGTGACTAATTCGTTTGAACAAAAAAGAAAAGTATGGTTACTTACAGCCCGAGAGTTTTCCTTCTGGTCGATTATGGTCTTTCTTACTCTGTTAAATCCTAGTATGATGATCGTTACATTTAAAGTTTCGAGGAGACCTGTGTAAGTGATGGTTTCACCAAGCATGATCATGATTATGTCAAAGTTTAAAAGGGATACTTGTGAGTCAATATGGTTTCGTTCTCTTCATACATCTTATGGGGATCACCATGCTTATTATGATTGTTTTAAAAGGAAGTCCATACATATTAACTCACATGGAGATCAACCTCAAGGTTACTTTTTTTGGGTTGACTATTGTTATTGAATCGAGATTATGTCAATTACATTGTCGAAGACCTGTGTGTATGGTTCATTCATTAAACATGCTTTGGTTCTATCCAAATTTAAAAAAGGAACATGTGGGTAATTAAATCGGGCCTGTTTTTTGTTAGATGACAGTGACTGTTGATTATTTATCCTCGGTCTATTATTGATTACCAAAGATGAATGTTGGACATAGATAACAAGGATCATTGTGATTATTTTGTTTATTTTAAAAGAAGAGATCAATACTAGCACATGCAGTATTGTGGTTCGAATGGTTATATTGTTACTATTGAATTGGAAATATTTGCATAAGTCATAATACATAGACTATTATAAATTGAAGATTTCTTAGAAATCAAATTGTTTTATTGAGGAACGGTTAATGTTTTAGTCTTGGAAGTGGATGCTTTTTGGATTAAATTTGAAACAAAGTTATGATAGTTGATTGATTTAATTTATTTTAAGAATAATATCAATCTAATTCCCTCTCATTTTCTCACTCTTTCTCTCATTATAAATCCCCTAACGATCCCAAATTCATTTTGCACGCCATGTTCACTAAAATTAAATTAAAACTATGTATGATAGTGATTAAAAAATGACACGGAGATAGATGGCAGCTGATATGTTTTGGTATTGTTACACAGTCAGTTATTTAATGAATTGTCGAGCAGTAATCGTGTTCTTATTCCTTTCATGGTATTACTTTTTCTCTCAATACAATCCCCCCGGATATCCCATGAATTCTATTTCACCCCATGCTCATTTGACAATTATTAAATAAAAATTATGGATTGGATTGCATGGGTCTGATGTTAATTGTTGAGCCAAACTTTGATTCATATTAAGAGAATGGCATGTATGGTCTACTAAGAGCTAGTTGCTAATAATTGTTTCATACTGGATGAACTTTTTCAGCAGAGGAAGTCATGGCCGAAACAATAGGGGCAAAGGAAACTAGAACAGAGAGCTTATAAGGCCCAGATTTTCAATACATTTCGATGTCGATCCTCAAGAATTAAACCAACTCTTCCAAGCTAGATTTTTCAATTGGATTGGACAAGGGATAGTCCATCCTATACCAGAGAGGCCTCTCTTCCAGCCCCAAAATGTTCCTGGTATCCATGTGCCTCCCCATGTATCTCTGCATCCTGAAGTTCCCGAGAATGATGAATGGCTGGAGATTGTTCAACCAACGGTCTCCCACCATTGTGGTTGGCCAAATTTGTCATTACCGCCTCCTCCTCCACCTATAAAACCAATTGCTCAGGTTACTCCTGCACACTCACCTATATAGTCCTCCCACGCAAGAAAAAGACTCAAAACTAAGGCCCACCATGTGAATGAAAAAGGTAAAGTTGTTGTTTCTCCCTCCTCTCCTTTAAGTGACTCAACCAAGTCAGTATCATCCTGTATGCACTTGAGAGATGACTGCTCCCATGTCATTAGTGAGATCAAGCCTTAAGGTTCCACCCAACCTAAGACTAATTCAGGGAAGTCAAAAGGGGACAACAACAACAAAGGAAAAAATTTCTCTCAAAGTGGCAAATAAGGTTTTTTATTATGTGTTTATAATTGATTTGTTGAGGACAGTGGACTGTTGAAAGTTTTGGACAACAAACTATTTTTGGATATTGTGGATATTTACATGTTTGGATATAATTTGAAATGTTTCTGATATTTAAATTTCAAATTGTGGAAGAAATTATGGGAGCCACGAGGAGGCATGTGTATGATTGATTGTCTACTTATGTTTATTAAGAAATAACAGGGAGTCACAAGCGGTCTCGCCTACTAGTTATTATTTAATAAAAAGACCCTTAATTATTATTATTATTATTTCTTCCCCTAAACTAAAGATTAGTTAAGTTTTAGTTAACTGAACTAAATGAGGTAATTTAACTACTTCAACTAATTTGGAATGCTTAAAATCCAAATGAGAAGGAAGAACAAGGGGAGAATAGAAGGAGAAAGCATACTAAGGTTTTCTCTTGAGTTTTATTAAGATAGTTCAGTTTTCATTCATTCTTCAATTCATTAAAAGCCTAATTCTCTTTTATGACAACAGGGTCCTATTGTAGACATCAAGGTTCAAGGCTGAACCATATCATTCAAATGCTTGTTTCAGAGGTGTTGATCTATCTTTGATAGTCTGTGTAGACTTGTCTATTTATGAATTGAGTTTCATGACTGATAAAGGATATTGTGCAGAGTCAAGTGGGAAACAGTCTTTGGAAAGCTGATCCATATTTTAAAGTTCAATTTTTACTTCTTGTCAGAGTCCTTTTATATGGTTTTCATCGGGGATATCTAATTTTGACCTTGGTCCATGCCCCCAGAAAGATTTTTGTAAAGAGAATGATTCTTTTGATTTCTTGGAATGAAATAAATCGATTGTTATTTTGTCTCATCTGTGTTAATATGTGACTTTGTATTTTTGCTTTTGATCTCCACATTTACTTTTGTAATATGTTATATTCAGAAAATTATATAAAAAATGCTATATTTTGCAACAATCTTTTTTTTTTTTTTAAATCAGCCTAAGTCCTTGTAATTAATACTTGTGGATTGGGAAACAATTTTTGAGGCTATAACTATAGGGTAATATTCCTGACTATCTTGCCTTAGCCAAGAAAGATTGGAAAATGCTTGAGTAAGATAAATTCATATCTTTTCCTCAATAGCTGGCTTCGCCAAAGAAGAGATCTTTGTGTCAGCCAACAATGGCGTCTGCCTCACGACATCAAGCCTTTCAAAGATGAGGTATTGTGTGATATTTCTATCCTTGAAGTTTGTGATGTCCTTTTAGGACAACCATATTTGTGGAAGCATAATGATGTGTATGAGTCTAGAATTCACAATGTTATTATTACTTTGGGTAGACAATTGTATAGAATACCAAAGGTAGTGTTGCCTACCACTATTTTTTTAATCTTTGCTAAGAAATGCAGTAAGGTCATTTCACTGACCGGGAAGTTCGTCTTCTTTGTGATCCGTGCAACACATTAAGCAGAAGGTCATCGCCACATCCACGGCCTCTACACAAAGCCTCTCTTTACAACAAAAACAAGTGGATAGGATCATGGTAGAGTATAGAGACATCTTCTCCTCACCCACCGGGGTACCGACGCACTACCAAGTCAAGCATCCAATTGATCTAACATCCGGTGCACCTCTGCCTAATGGACCAGTCTATTGTCGCTCACTAATGGAAAATGACGAAATCAAGCGTCATGTCCAAGAGCTTCTTCAAAAGGGGAACATCAGACCCAACGCCTCCCCTTGCAGAAGCCCGATTGTACTGGTGCAAAATAAGGATGAGACTTGGTGACTCTACATTGATTACAAAGCATTAAACAAAATCATAGTTAGAAACCGGTACCCAATTCCCAATATTGATGACCTTCTTGACCAACTTAAGGGGGCAAAGTTCTTCAGCAAGATTAACCTAAAGTCTAGATACCGCTAGGCTCCCATCGAACTAACTGATGTCTAGAAGACAACTTTCGAATCTAAAGAAGCTCTCTTCGAATGGTTGGTCATGCCTTTTGTCCTAACAAATGCACCAACCACTTTCATCAGGTTGATGGATGATGTATTGAGAACCTTCACCAACTCTTTTGTGATGGTATATTTGGATGACATCCTCATCTTCAGTGAAACATGGGAGGAGCACATGCGGAATATTCAACAGGTTTTGAGCACTCTGCGACAGCACATGCTATATACTGACTTGGAAAAATGTTGCTTTGGCATGAACAGGGTCCAATAATTGGGCTACATTATTGATGAGAATGGGTTACATGTTGATCTCGCTAAGAACTAAGTCATCTGTTATTGGCCAGCCCTGACCACAGTAATCGAGCTTCAGAGCTTCTTGGTACTGGCCAAATTCTACTGACGGTTTGTGTTGGGATTCTCCCATATTGCATGGGCCCTTAGCCACGTGACCAAGGTTGGTAGGGAAAAGTTTGTGTGGGGGAAGGAACAACAATGAGAATTTGATGATCTAAAGCATTGCTTGTGCTCAGGTCTAGTACTCTCCTTTCCCAATATGCAACAACTGTTCGAGATTGAGACTGATGCATCTGACTATGTTGTAGGCACAGTTCTCACTAAGCACGACCATCCAGTGGCATACCATAGTGAGAGACTCTCAGATACTGTCCAGAAATACCCCACCTATGACAAGGAAATGTATTCCATTGTACAAGCCTGTCATGAATGGAAACATTACATTCTGGGAAGGGAGACAATCATCCACACTGATCACAAGCCTCTGCAGTTCATACATACACAGGGGAAGTTACATAACAACCGCCATTAGAAGTGGTCCACCTACCTACAACAGTTCCATCTCAACATCAAGTATAATACAGGGAGCATAAATAGAATCGTTGACTGCCTCAGTTGACCTCCCGTGTATGCACTCACTAGCATGCTCCATTCTTGTGGACATGAGGCATCTGAGTGGCCCCAACTTTATCAACAAGATCTAGACTTTTCCACCACCTATCAGCTCTTGGGTACAGGAACGACTGCCACCAATTTTCACATTCAGGACGAGTTGTTATGCCATCTGGGTCATCTTTGTGTTCTTGCAAGCGAGCAGGAAAAGATGATTTGGGAAGCCCACTATAGTTGCATGGCAGGACATTTTGGCGTGGAGAAAACTGTGGACATTCTCCATAAACATTTTTATTGGCCAAAAATTCGAAAGGACATTAGTAAGTATATCAGATCTTGCATTGCATGTGTCATTTCCAAGCCAACCATCAAGAAGCAAGGCTTATACACCCCTCTTCCTACCCCCGAGAAGCCTCCATCTCGATGGATTACATGTCTGGCCTTCCTTCCACGAGGCATGACAATGATTATGTATTTGTGGTCATTCATCGATTTTCGAAGATGGCCATCCTCACATCCTACAAGAAGAACATCACAGTGACAGATACTGCCAAGCTCTTCCTCAAACGAGTGTGGGTCCATTTTGGGATACCACAGACCATTATCTTTGACTGGGACAACAGGTTTCTCAACACATTTTGGTCGAGTCTCTGGTCATTGTTGGACACCAAGCTCACTAAATCCATTGCTTTCCACCCCAAAACAAATGACCAAACAAAGGTTGTCAATCGGATGATTGTGCACATCATGTGCATGTACAACTCTAAGCATCTGTGTTTATGGGATGAGAGTCTTCCTTATGTTCAACACAGTTACAACATGGCTCTCCATAGCTCCACCGACCATATCCCATTTCAGGTGGGACTGGGATTCCAACCCTTGGGTCCCATTGATGTTGCACTACCTCTTGCAACAACACAGACAAACTCTTCCCATGTTCAATCTGAGACCAAAAAAACCACTAGATTCATTGATCGGATTCAACACATCCGCCAACAGGTCCATGAGATTTTGCAGAAAGCTAATGCTAAGTACAAGAAATGCCATGATCAACAACTGGTACCGCACCATTTTTAGGTTGGAGACAAGTTCTAGTTACATTTGCAAAATGAGCGTCTTACAGGGCTCGATCGGAAGCTCCACCCACTTCTCTATGGGCCTTACACCATCACCAAGGTTGTGGGTAGCAATGATTTTGAGCTCAACACTCCACCCTTCCTTGGCTTGCACCTAGTGTTCAATGTGGACCTCCTTCGAATATATTTTCCACCATTATTGGACACCTCAGAGATCGTAGAACAACTGACACTAACATAGCTCAACCCTAACTGCATGGAACATGCATCCACTGATCATATAGTGGACACACAGATCAAGGGCACTCACCAATAGAAGATCCATCTTTATCGGGTTTTCAAGGTAGGGCAACTCCTACACCAAGGAAAGTGGATCGCCCGAGGCTAAATATAGCAGAAGTTTCCTCACCTGATGGGGGAACTCAATGCAATGGAGACCATTGCTTCCTAAGGGAGGAAGATTGATCCGGGTGGATATTGGTGGCCACCCACCAATTCCAATTGGATCCTCTTGACAGTTTTTAGTTCAACATGTTCTTTTGTACTTCTTTGTAATTGTGTGTTCTACACTTCTAGGGATTTCTAAAGCCCTACACATCTTGCAGGTGGATACTGGTGGCCTCCCATGTAATCGAACTGGCTTATTTTGTATGTTTTCATGTTGTCCATACATATTAACTCACATGGAGATCAAGCTCAGGGTTACATTTTTTGGGTTGATTGTTGTTATCGAATCAAGATTATGTCAATTACATTGTCGAGAACCTATGTGTATGGTTGATTCATTAAACATGCTTTGGTTTTGTCCAGATTTTAAAAAAGGACCTGTGTGTAATTAAATCGGGCGTGATTTTTGTTAGATGACAGTGATTGTTGATTATTTATCATGGGTCTATTATTGATTACCAAAGATGAATGTTGAACATAGATAACATGGATCATTGTGCTTATTTTGTTTATTTTAAAAGAAGAGATCAATGTTAGCACATGCAGTACTGTGGTTTGAATGGTTATCTTGTTACTATTGAATTATTTTGTATATCGTTACTATGGTTTGAATGGTTATATTGTTTATTATTACTATTATTATTATTTCTTCCCCTAAACTAAAGATTAGTTAAGTTTTAGTTAACTGAACTAAATGAGGTAGTTGAACTACTTCAACTAATTTGGAATGCTTAAAAGCCAAAGGAGAAGGAAGAACAAGAGGAGAATAGAAGGATAAATCATACTAAGGTTTTCTCTTGAGTTTTATTGAGATAGTTCAGTTTTCATCCATTCTTCAATTCATTAAAATCCTATTTCTCTTTTATGACAACATCATCCTATTGTAGACAGCAAGGTTCAAGGTTGAAGCATATCATTCAGATGCTTGTTTCAGAGGTGTTGATCTATCTTTGATAGTCTGTGTAGACTTGTATGTTTATGAATTGAGTTTCATGACTGATAAAGGATATTGTGCAGAGTCAAGTGGGAAACAATGTGTGGCAAGTTGATCCAGATTTTAAAGTTCCATTTTTACTTCTTATCAAAGTCCTTTTGTATGGTTTTCATCAGGGATATCTAAGTTTGACCTTGGTCCATGCCCCCACGGGGATTTTTGTAAAGAGAATGATTATTTTGATTTCTTGGAATGAAATAAAGCGATTTTCATTATGTCTCATCTGTGTTAATATGTGACTTGGTATTTTTTCTTTTGATCTCCACATTTACTTCTGCATTCTGTTATATTCAAAACATTATATAAAAAAATTATATTTTGCAAGAATCTTTTATTTTAAAAAATCAACCTAAGTCCTTGTAATTAATACTTATGGATTGGGAAACACTTTTTGAGGCTATAACTATAGGGTAATATTCCCGACTATCTTTCTTTAACCAAGAAAGATTCGAAAATGCTTGAGTAAGATAAATTCATATATTTTCCTCAACAACTAGCTTCTCCAAGGAAGAGATCTTTGTGTTATCCAACAGTGTCGTCTGCCTTACGACATCAAGCCTTTCAAATATGAGGTATTGTGTGATATTACTCCCATTGAAGTTTGTGATGTTCTTTTAGGACAACCATATTTGTGGAAGCATCATATTGTGTATGCGTCTAGACCCCACAGTGTTATTATTACTTTGGGTAGACAATTGTACAGGATACCAGAGATAGCGTTGCCTACCGCTATTTCTTTAATCTTTGCTAAGAAATGCAGTAAGGTCATTTCACAGACCAAGAAGTTCGTCTTCTTTGTGATCAGTGCTCACAGTAAGCAGAAGGTCGTCGCCACATCTGTGGCCTCTACACATAGCCTCTCTTTACAACATAAGCAAGTGGACAGGATCGTGGTAGAGTACAGAGACATCTTCTCCTCACCCACCGGGGTACCGACACACTACTAAGTCAAGCATCCAATTGATCTAACCCTAGGTGCACTTCTGCCTAATGGACCAGTCTATCGTCTCTCACTGATAGAAACTGACGAAATCAAGCGTCATATCTAAGAGCTTCTTCAAAAGGGGCACATCAGACCCAACTCCTCCCCTTGCGAAAGCCCGATTGTACTGGTGTAGAAGAAGGATGGGACTTGACGACAGGGATGATTTTAGGGGCTAAATTTCGCTCATGGGCTAAGTTTCCATGGTTTTTCCAAAAATGAGATTCGTTATTTTAAAAATAATTCGCCCAAACTCTATAAGATAAAATTATTTTACCTTAAAAATCGCCAAAATTTTATAAAAAACTATATAAAATAGTTAGAAATTTGAATATTTTTACAAAAATATCGCCAAACATTTATAGTTGACATATGAAGAATTAGTAAGATTCGCCAAGGTTTCTACATTTTAAAATAAATTTCCATCCTTAAAATCATCCCTGCTTGACGACTCTGCATTGATTATAAGGCATTAAAAAAAATCACTGTCAGAAACTGGTACCCAATTCCCAAGATTGATGACCTTCTTGACCAACTCAAGGGGGAAAAGTTTTTTAGCAAGATTGACCTAAAGTATGGCTACCATTGGGTTCCCATTGAACCAATTGATGTCTAGAAGACAACTTTCGAATCTAAAGAAGGTCTCTTCGAATGGTTGGTCATGCCCTTTGTTCTAACAAATGCACTAGCCACTTTGATCAGGTTGATGGATGATGTATTGAGACCCTTCACCAACTCTTTTGTGGTGGTATATTTGGATGACATCCTCATCTTCAACAGAACTTGGGAGGAGCACATGCGGCATATTCAATAAGTTTTGAGCACTTTGCGGAAGCACAAGTTATATACCAACTTGGAAAAATGTTTCTTTGTCATGAACAGGGTCTAATACTTGGGCTACATTGTTTATGAACATGGGGTACATGTTGATCCCACTAAGATCCAAGTCATTTGTGACTGGCCAGACCCGACCACACTAACCGAGCTTCGGAGCTTCTTGGTACTTACCAAATTCTACCGATGGTTCGTGTTGGGATTCTCCCATATTGCATGGGCTCTCAACCACATGACCAAGGGCGGTGGAAGGAAATGTTTGTATGGGGGAAGGAACAACAATGAGAATTTGATGATCTGAAGCATTGCTTGTACTCAGGTCTAGTACTCTCCTTGCTCAATCTACAACAACCATTCGACATTGAGATTGATGCATATGAATATCTTGTAGGAACAGTTCTCACTAAGCATGGTCATCCAATGGCATACCATAGTGAGACACTCTCATATTGATCCGGAATCGGATCCAGAAGCCTGACAGGGCTCGAAAAGGCTCAAAAATGAAAGTGCTCAAAATCCGAAGAAACTAGTGCCATTGCGTCCGTCTCGTCTTCCTGATTCCGGCCATATATTTACTTCGTCAAACGGGCTCTGTATGCGAAAGTTATCATGTTCTGTCCGAAAACCCAAACAGGCAAAAAAAAGAGGATGACTGTACAGTCCATACAGTCCGTACAGTGCCACGTGGCAGGCTGACTGTACAAGCTGTACGGTCATACAGATGATATGGCAGCTTCTGGTGATGACATGTGGTAGGTGCTGTGGCGTACGACAAACAATTGGACCAATCAGAGGGTGACACGTGTCACCACTGTAAGGATGAGACGTGGCACAGGATGACGAGGCAGACATGTGGCAAGGCTGACAGGGCAGTGACTGGGCATGTATGGTGACAGGTGGAAGGCACATGGACGAGTCAACATTCGACACTTGGTAGATTTTGTTTGGTTGTTGATGTGCCATGTGGCCCAGTCATGGGCTGCCATGTGGCACCCTGTGGTTGGTTCGTGGTTATGTAAAATTTTATGGTTTCCGTTGGGGTCGAACCCCCGACCTCTCCTCCGAGCATATGGACTGGCAGGACCGGGCTAACCACCCAGGCCACTGTTAGTTCTTAACATGTATGTGGCAATGTTTATATTTAAATTTGAACAAAGTTCCAGTCGGGGTCAGAAAGGGCTGGGGCTTAGCCCCAACCCGTGGTCTATCACACGCCATGTAACCAGGAGCGCGGAGGGCTTACCATATGCATGGGACTGTGGTGGATAGGGCCTGGCCCCCGGTTCACGGGCGGTTCCATGTGACCCGGGCTTTAATCCAAAATAGGGCGCGGGGGTTATGGGGCTAGCCCGAGATCCTATGACTATGCCCAAAGACCAGGAGTCGGACAGGGGGGGCTAGCACATAATGAATGGAGCGCATGGCCACATGGCCGTCCACCATATGACCAAGGGCGCACAAGCTTGGGGGCTGCACCTAATTTTATTCAAAAGTGGGTTTTTTGTTTAAGTTTTGGATTTTATTTGATTTTAATGCCTGTTATTAATGGATTTTCTCCATTTTTGGGAGATATTGGGCATTTTTGGAGCCCAAATTTTAGGAGGAAGTTGGAGATGGATAACCAAATTCAGATCTATATAAACCAGGCCTGTTTGAGGCCATGGAGGATAGTCAGAGCAGACTTATGCTGAAGGGAAGCCAAGCCAAATCCATTTTTATGCAGGGAAGATATTGAGGAGCAGACGCTTGCGGGCCATTTCTGGGAGCTTCGGACGTCCGTTTTGCGTGCCATTTTCTTTGCAGGGTTCTAGAGATCTGGAAGAACATGACCAGATCAGTCTTGTAGCCAATTGGCACTACTGTGATGTACTTTTGATATTTTGAACATAAATAAAGAAGCCTCCCCCATAGAGACAAAGGCCCGAAGACGTAGGCAAAGTTGTGCCGAACTCCGTTATCAATTCTCGTGTTATGGTTTGTTGTCTATTATTTCATTTCAGATCTGCATATGTGTATATGTCTGTCATAATTCCTCTCTTTTCCTCATTCTTTCATTAAGTTTCTCAAATGGTTAATTAACACATGCAAAATTAAAACTCAACCATAGTCATTAAAAGATCCTACGGATCACATATATTGTCTGGAAATACCCCACCTATGACAAGGAAATGTATTCCATTGTACAAGCCTGTCATCAATGGAAACATTACATTCTGGGAAGGGAGACGATCATCCACACTGATTATAAGCCTTTGCAGTTCATACAGACATAGGGGAAGTTACATAATGACTGCCATTAGAAGTGGTCCACCTACCTACAACAGTTTCATATCAACATCAAGTATAAGAAAAGGAGCATAAATCACGTTGTTGGCTGCCTCAGTCGACCTCATGTGGCTGCACTCACTTGTATTCTCCATTCATGTGGACATGAGGCATCTGAGTGGCCCCAACTTTATCAACAAGATTCAGACTTCGCCACCACCTATCAACTCTTCCGTACAGGAATGAAAGTTCATCGATTTTCACATTCAGAACGAGTTTTTATGCCATCTGGGCCATCTATGTGTTCCTACAAGCGAGTAGGAAAAGATGATTTGGGAAGCCCACTACAGTCGGATGGCAGGACATTTTTTCATGGAGAAAACTGTGGCCATTCTCCAGAAACATTTTTAGTGGCCAAAACTTGGATAGGACTTCGACACGTATATCAGATCTTGCACTGCATGTGCCATTTCCAAGCCAACCATCAAGAAGCAAGGCTTATACACCCCTCTTCCTACCCCCGAGAAGCCTTCATCTCGATGGATTACATGTTTGGCCTTACATCCACCAAACACGACAATGATTGTGTATTTGTGGTCATTGATCGGTTTTCAAAGATGGCCATCCTCACAACCTACAAGAAGAACATCACAATGACAGATATTGCCAAGCTCTTCCTCAAACGAGTGTGGGTCTATTTTGGGATACCAAAGACCATCATCTTTGACTAGGACAACAGGTTCCTTAGCAAATTTTGGTTGATTCTTTGGTAACTGTTGGACACCAAGCTCACTAAATCCACTTCTTTCCACCCCAAAATAGACGATCAAATAGAGGTTGTCAATCAGATGATTGTGCACATCATGTGCATGTACAACTCTAAGAATCCACGTACATGGGCTGAGAGTCTCCCATATGTTCAACACAGTTACATCATAGCTCTCTATAGCTCCACTGATCATAGCCCATTTTAGGTGGGACAGGGATTCCAACCCTTGGGTCCCATTGATATTGCACTACCTCTTGCAACCACACAGATAGACTCTTCCCATGTTCAGTCTGAGACCAACAAAACTACAATATTCATTGAGAGGATTCAACACATCTGCCAATAGGTCCATGCGATTTTGTAGAAAGCCAATGCTAAGTACAAGCAACACCATGATCAACACATGGTATCGCACCAGTTTTAGGTTGGAGACAAATTCTAGTTACATTTGCAAAAGGCACATCTTACAGGGCCCCATCAAAAGTTACACCATCACCAAGGTTGTGGGTAACAATGTTTTTGAGCTCAACACTCCACCCTTCCTTGGCTTGAACCCAGTGTTCAATGTGGACCTCCTTCGGCCATATTTTCCACCATTATTGGACACCTCAGAGATTGCAAAACAATTGACACCAACATAGCTCAACCCTAACTGCATGGAACATGCATCCACTGATCAGATAGTGGACACACAGGTCAAGGGAACTCACCAACAGAAGATCCAACTTTATTGGGTTGTCAAGGTAGGGAAACTCCTCCACCAAGGAAAGTGGCTCACCCAGGGCCAAATTCAGTAGAAGTTTCCTTACCTTATGGGGGAACTCAACACAATGGAGATCATTGCTTCTTAAGGGGGGATGACTGATTCGTGTGGATATTGGTGGCCACCCACCAATTCCAACTGGATCCTCTTGACAGTTTTTAGTTAAGCATGTTCTTCTGTACTTCTTTGTAATTGTCGGTTCTACATTTCTAGGGATTTCTAAATCCCTACACATCTTCCAGGTGGATACTGGTGGCCTCACACGTAATCGAATTGGCTTATTTTGTATGTTTTTATGTTAGCACATCTTTTTGTACTTCCAGGGAAGTTTTGGGGCCCTAAACAATGTTTTTGGGATCTCCATAGTCAAATTGTAGAAAAAGTTAGCGTTTAATGATGTAATGTGTAGTTATTGAAAATACCTTTCCAACGAGATATCACGCACCTAAAACAAAGGTCGTATGCAAAAGTTACGACCCCGGGAAGTTGAGGTACCAACTTACCCATAGGGGCCCACCTAACTTTTGGCGTTTTATCTCCTAGGGTTAGGTTTTTGGATATTTAAGGCTTTGGAATTCATGAGAAATGTTGAAAAGGACTCTACAGCCTCATTGTAATCATTATGCTCAGACATATGCGCATATTAGCCACATCTCTTCTCAAATATAGCTACCACCATTCGAGCAAGTGTTTCAGTTCTGCAGTTTTATAGTTTCAACCTATTTCATTTATTCAATAGAAGATATTGTTCACTGGATATTTGTGTTGTTCTTCATATCTCTGTGTTTATTGCATTCAGTCTATTAATCAGTTTGTTCCGCTCCTAAATCTGGATCATTGCCTCAATATAGTATTCCTCCTACTCCATGGATGATTGTTTGATATGTCACCTCCTGGAGCACTAGTTTGTTTGGTACAAATAGAGGCAGGAGATGGGGGGATTTCATGGCACCATACACCCTAATATAAGTACCATTCTCCATAAGGTACCAATCACAAATCATTTTTATGAAAATTATTGCTTTATCGATCATGCATGGGACTGGTGTGCAAAATACAAACTCGTACAGAGGAGCCAAAAAGTGTTTGCAGATCTTCTGAAATTTCATCATGTATTTGTGCTCCCATAACAGTTTGGAGCAAATGTGAATGGATTCATATGATGGTTACTATTTCCACCTCATCTTTGGATATTGGTGGGATATGCACAGGATATCCAAGAGGTATGAAGACATGTGGAAACTAGAGAAGGATCTTGGTTGGGATTTTGCAACTACAATGATGGCGTTTGTTAGGTTGGTTGACAGGATGTCATCCCAATTGAACAACAATTGGTTGTCCTCGTAGTAATAAATCAATGGCATGTATGACAAGGAGAATTGGGAGGCATTGTCCTCCCCATATAGCCTGCATAACATGACTACCATGCACTGATAAGGCCTTCTTAGTGTTGTCGTAGGATACTCTCCCTTGGGTCTATGCTTGAATTGCTTGTCTACCTTGAACCATTTGGGGAATAGTTCTTTAGCTATGTAGTCAAATTCATCGAGAAGTTTGTTGTCCAACTTATTAGTCCTTTTGTCGGGGTGATAGCATTTTTCTAAGTATTCATGCCGAAACGATGATATGGGTTCCTTTCTAGAGTTACAAATATATGTGTTCCTTAAATCTACATTCTTTAGGATCCAAGTAATGGATTCGGTGCAAGGGAACACAACAACGCAAGTTGCTACTCTGAATATCCCAGACCTCCTAATATTTTAGAAGATCCTTAATTCATCTTAGTTTTTGACATTGGCGGATATGTTCTTCTCTTTGAACATCTAGTACACATATCCCTATCTAAGTGCATCTCCTTCCTTTTCTAAGAGTCCAACGGTGTCATCATACATGGCCCTATGAGTTTCGGGTTCATTTTCAGTCTATCGACAACTTCTGGAGGCCTCGGTGGTTGGCCCTTTGTTGGTTGGTTTCTTTCTTGGAGACATGTCTGAACATTCAAGTGAAGATGGGATTAGTGTAAGGATAAAAAATATAACCGATATATAAAATTGATTTATCTAAGTATATTCAACTACCCGAGGATTTGCTTGAGTTGATGCCAAGTGGAAGATCGTCATCCAATGAAAAAAGTATAATGGATGGCATGGTGAACACTTTGATGAGAGGTAGAAAAGAAAATGGCTTAAAAGATGCCCAAAACTTAGAATTAGAGGAGTTCTTATGAACTATTTTGATGACTATCAGAAGGTTAATGTCAAATACTCCAATGGACGCGGGGTAAGTTACTGAAAATTTCAACGATCTGTATCAATCAGGATAGTTGGTGGTAAGAGATCTAATGCACATCAATGTTGATCAAGTGAATGGTGTCAAATATGTCGATGAAGTTGGATTTAACTTCTCCATTGTCGATGAGGAGAGGGTAATGTGGGGGAAACAAGAGAGTTTACCTCAACTCCTTCGAAGTAGTCGGAGGAGTTAATGCTAAGGGTTCCAAAATATTGGGGAGATCAAAATAATTGGCCAAATTATCCCGAACTCCTCCGATGTATCGGAGCAGTTGGTACGAACTTCTCTGATATATCAAAGGAGTTGATAAGAAGTACCTTGAAAGGTCAGATTGATATCCGGGGAGTTTATGTAAGATTCATCAATAGCTATAGGGAGAGTCCAGGGAGAAGCTTCCAATGGAGGCGGGGGAAATAGTACGATAGTTCCTGAAAGAAATGGAAGTTGCATCATTTTTGTGCTAAGTTTTGGTGCAAGTTCTAGCCTAAGTCTGGAATCAAAAACCTTGGTTGTGAGAAGTTCGACCTTCTTTGTCTTGGGGATTCCGAGTAGGTATTTAAAAAATTCTGAGTATGTGGAAAACCCATGATTAAGGTCAAGGTCATGGTTTTTTAATGCCTATGTATCAATACTGAGCAACTCGGTTTGATGCTAAGGTCACGCGAGTAACACTGCTGGGTTCAGGACTACGTTGAGGCACAAGCATAAGGCTCAACTAACAGGATCTATGGTCACACCGATGATCTATTGAAGAGATAACATAGTGTTACAACGAGCAGGAAGCGGTGGAGAAAAGTTACCACAAAGGTCTTGAGGAGAACTAGGGTTTCTAGGGTGAATCTTGAAGAGCAAGTTTAAATCAAGGGAAAGAGTTCATTAAGAAGATATAATTCGAATAATCTTCAAATCTGAAAAATATAAGGGGCTCCATTTTCTTGGAAGTATTTTGCAAATAGATTACGTGAAAATGGAGAGTTGTAGTGCCTGGGACAAAAAATGGCGACACATTGGGAGAAGCCTCAAATCTATGTAAGATGGAATCCAATCACGGATATTTGAGGGATAATGCGTTATCATGCACAACTCAAAAGAGAAAGAATGGGCCCCTTAGCCCAAATTTTGATGAGACAAGGTTTGTATGATACAAAAAGGATGTTAGGACCACGTATTAGAACAAATTGTCTCTTAACATGTACTTATTTATATAGAAACAACCTAGGGGAGACATAAGGAGTATTACAGGGAGATGAAACATTAAGAATATTGAAAATACAAGTTGTGATGCATTTTTCTGATGTTTCTCCGCTTCCAACGAGCATCCATAGCTCCGATGTCACATGCCTTTCTCCACTGCCAGCGAGCATCCATAGCCGTGATATCTATTTACATGTCCCATGCGATCTAGAATGTCTTTCCCCAAGCCTTTCCCTTTTAGATTTTAATTCTCTTGTGCTTAGCGAGAGGTGGATGGTGGGGTTCTAGTTTTCCTTTAGGGGCACTAGGGATGACACATGTGATAGTGAAAATTTCCAAATTGATTATAGATGAGAGAACTCCCTGAGTAACATTCTTTGAAATACTACAAATGTCTTTTCCCAAACCGTTTCCTCTTAGTCCAAACAATATACAAATATGTTCTTAGGCTAAGCCCTTGGTTCCTCACTTTGTCTTGTTTAAACATATAATGCTCATATACTAATGAGTTATGTTCCTCTACTATATTTGACTTAGAGTGATACATGTCACATCTATAAAACTAAGGATAAATTATGTCTAGAAGCCAGGTCACAGATTTTTAGGCTATTGGCACCAACTGTGATGCAATTTAGATGAATGTCCATGACTAAGATATCAAGAATTTGAGATATTCAGGGAGACATTTTTTCACGAGAGAAAAAATAAAGCATGAAAATTAAACAAGATAGAAATATTGAGTTCCAAAACAAACATAAATCAAAGTAAAACCGAGCAGGAAATAAAAGTGAGAAAGCAAACTCTTTATTTATATACAATGATGGAGTTGTCATCGAGGCTAGTTGATGTAGTGTTTCAGTATTTGGCCATTTATGGGGAGAAGGTCAGCTTCCCCTTCAAGTATTTGTAACTAGTAGGTTCCTTGGCCAATATTTTCTTTGATCATGAAGGACCCAAGCCATAATTGTTGGAATTTTGAATGTTTTCCTTTATCCTCATGCCGCTTGTCCCATTTAAGGACCAGATCTCCAACCTGTAAATCTTTCTCACTGGTAGACTTTTTATCAAACCTGCGCTTAATGGTCTGTTGATGAGTTTTGATTTTTTTTTTTGCCTTGGCACGTTTTTCTTATAAGTTAGTAAGGTATCAATATGTCTTTGGATGACGAGACATTCTCTCCCATGATATTGTTGGGTGAGTTGTAGGGAAGGAAGATAGATGTTTGGGGGTAAAAGAATTTATTTTCCCATAGAAAAGAAAATACAGAGAAGTCCATACTGAGGCCTCGGGGGTGACACGATCGAACCAGAAGGCATTGGATAAAGAGTTATGTCAGTTTCTCTAGTGATCAACTATAATTCTCGTAAGCATTCAAAGTTCTTTTTTGCGGACTCAAACATAGCATTTCCCTGAGGGTAATAGTTGGATATGTATTTCAATGTAATCCTGTTTTCCAAAGAAAACTCGAATAATTTTAGTGATGAGAAATATGTTTCATTATTAAAAATAGGAGAGTTATGCATTCCAAACCTGGTGATAATGTGGTGTTCAAGGAAATTTGTTACCACTTCATCATTCACTTTAGTGAGAAGAATTGCTTTAGTCCAGCTATTGAAATAATCAATGGGAGTTAGGATATACCTGTGTGTCTTGGAAGAATGAGGGTTAATCTCACCAACAATTTCCAACCCCCATTGTTCAAAGGGTGATTCAACAACAATAGGTTGAAGCAGAACAATTGGATTATACTCTTTTCCTATGGATTTTTGGCATGCTTCACAAATTTGTGAGTACGTGTGAGTGTCCTTGAACAATGTAGTCCAATAATATCCAACTCTCAATATGTTATGACCTGTTGTATCTCCTAAAAAATGGCCTCTTATTGGTCCATCGTGCATGTCTTTAAGGACTCTGTCAACATCTTGTTTTTTGAAACATCGAAGTAGTACTCCATCATAGTTCTTTCGAAACAAGACACCATGCACCATCTGATATCGTAAATATTTTAGTCTGAGCACTATTTTTTTCTTACCATTGAGGTGTTATGGTGTCATGTCGTGCTGAAGATAATATTTGAGGTCATTATAATATGAACCTTCAACAACTGGAATTTAAGGAACCTATTGTGTGTACATATTTGGCTCCTCTTGCCATCCATCCTCTTCTTGATTTTCATCCCCTTTATTTTGTGTCACTAATTTGAAAAGGTGTTGAAATTTCACAATGTTAGTTGGTTTAAATTCCAAGTCATATTCTTCCAGGGCTATCATCCAATTACCTCGTCTCTCTCCCAAGTCCCAACTTCCTTTGGACAAAAAGGGACCTAACCTCTAGATGAGGGGCGATGACTTTAGTGTGATTCTTCAAAATCTAAGGTCTGAATTGTTTAATTTCTTTGTGGAAAACAAAATTTTGTTTGTTAACTGGTGGGTAGTCTAGTTCAACACCTTATAATCTAGTGCTCACGAATGTGACATGGTATTCATTTCCTCGCTCATCTTTATGTGTGAGCACTGCTGCAAGGGAATCGTCAAACCAAAGGTGTATAACAAGAAGTCCTTAGTGAAATCTGGACTTCGTAGAGATGGTGTAGCGGCTATAGTGTCTTTGATATTTTGAAAAGCCTCTTTATCGATAGATGTTCATTTAAACTGAACGTCTTTCTTAACCATTCATTGAAGTAGTTTAGTGATTTCAGTGAAGTCTGAGACGAATACTCTTACAAAATTGATCTTGCCTAAAAAAGACTGCATTGAGTTCTTGCTATGTGGTAGATGGATTTGCATAATACCTTTAGTTCTTTTCGGGTCCACCGAAATTCCATTTTTGGAAATCACATGCCCTAATAGTTTACCTTTTGAAACAACAAAAATAGTCTTCTTGGGATTCACTGAGATCCCATACTTTCTGCATCGTTCAAATATTTGTTTCAGATGTCTTGGATGATCTTCCCTTTTCTTTGAATAAACCATGACATCATTGAGGTAGACCACCACACTTTTATCGATTAATCCTTTGAAGGAAATATACATAGCCCTTTGAAATGCAGTGCCTGCATTTACAAAACAAAAGGGAACCCTTATATATGTGTATGTTCCCCACTTAGTTCTGAATGTGGTTTTCAATTGGTCTGGTTTTGCGACGAGAACCTAGTTGTATCCAATAGAGAAAACATCTCAGAGCCAGAGAGGAGTTGCAAGATTTGTTCCATGGGGGGGACTAGGAGTTATCTTTGTCAGAATCTCAATTCAGGTTCCAAAAATCTATACATATCCTATTTTTTCCTGACTTCTTTTTGACAGGTACTATATTTGACACCCAAGTTGAATGATGAACCTTGAAAATGATTCGAGCATCTAACGATTTGTTCAGTTATTTTTGGATAAGTGGTTCAAGAGTCAGATGTATCTTTATGAGCTTTGCTAGAATGGTTTGGCACCTTTTTTAATTGGGATCACATGTTGAATTATCTGGGTGTCATAAGTATTGAGATCGTCATAAGTACATGCGAACACATCGTGATACTTCTTGAATAGCTTTGTAAATGTGTGTTTTTTCGCCTTTGAATATCAGGTGCCCAGGTTGACATACTTGGGTTGTTCAGAGGTCCTTAGATTGACCAAAAAATGCATCATGGTTGAATTGTTGGTCTTTGGGTTAGATATCCTTTTAAACTTAGTCTGTAAATAAAATAGTTTTTTAAGTGTCAACACATTCTTTGGGATGCAATTTGCTTTGACTTTACTTGTCTCATTCTGGTAATTCTAAAGGTCTTGTTGATGGGCTTCATCGTCAATAACAAAATATTGGAAGAGATCTGAGTTGCCGAGAAAATTTATATTTTGAGTATCATCATTGAATACTCGTCAATTTCGGATGTTATATGGTATTGAAGGCCTGAAAAGCCTTTCAACAGAAAAACCATCACTAGGGGTCATAAACCTAGACGTTGTGTTGGCCAATATATCTGTGTCAATATTTTGATTACAAGGTATAGAAGTAATATTGAATGTCTTGAAAGAGAAGAGCAGATTCCATACCTCTTGTTGATATGATTTTAGATGCGGTGACAGACAATGAATGGTATTTCTTGCCTATCGGACGATTATTTCTGAATCAATGAATTATTTGACGTACTTTACCTTAAGGTCAATGGCCTTTTTCAGACCTTGGACTAAGGCTTAATATTCTACAGTGTTATTGGTGCATTCAAATTCTAGGCAACATGATATGAGCATCTTATTTTGTTCATGATTGATTAACATATAGCCTGCCCCAACTCCTTCTTATGACCTGGAGCCATAAAAAAACATGGACCACATGTTACTAATATTAGTTTTGTTAGTTGCGTTAAAACGTAAGTTAGTTAATATGGTACAATCATTTTTGTGTGTTCGTGGAAGGAGTTTCGATTGTAAATATGGTTGTATTTCAGGTGTTTGTGCTTCATAGAAACCGTTACCAGTTTCCAAAAAATAGTCACCTAGAACAGTGGGAACAAAGTTGATGGTTTTTTTTTACCTGCCAGCTTAGTTACCGCGTGCTTCATGTTAGATTCAGTGTCCACACGGATCTAGTTCGGTTCACCTTTATAAAGAAGCCACATATGGTACCATTCAGTTGAAAAACATCCCTAGAGTTTAGCCAACTAGTGTCTGCTTAACAACAAGCCATAACTTTCACGTATATCAACCACAACAATATCAATAAATTGATGTACTCTAGGTTCATATGCAAGGATAATTAAGACATCTTTAAGTTCTCCTTTCACTTTGACATATGTATTATCTAACTGTATGATTCTTGTTTTGGTTAACTACAGGACAATGTTTATCATTTGGCAGACTGCTTAGTGCATGATGTTTGATGAGGCAACAAAGTCAGCTAATAAATTATGTACATTGAAATTGAAAATTTCATACATAAGCATGAAAGGAGGTACCTGAGATTACGAGTGCACACCTATACTTGTTGTGATTATCATTTCTTCGATTTCCACCTGGTTGACTTCTTTTGCTTCAACAATTTTGGGAACACTGTAAGTGGTTGCCACGATTTTCTCCTGAGAATTATTAGTTTTAAAGGAATGATGTAAGGTCACGTTCTTGTGGCAATGAGAAGATATCAAACATAGATATATTGGCTTTCATTTTCTTCATGTCTTCTATGGTGTTGTAATCTAAAGCTTACCTTTTTAGTCTACTTATTGTTGGGTTCAATTGTGTGCCACTGGTCTTGTTGTTGGGTACATATGTGTTGTACTTGACACTGTTCATAGCTGGTTTGGATGTATTTGGTTTGTCGATGTTACCCAAAATAACCATATCAAATTTGTTTTTTCCTTTAGTCTGGGTCGAGATACTTGGCTTTGGAGTAGTAATAGGAGGTGCAATTTTCCCGAGTGGAATGCTAGTGTCTTGGGAAGAGAAGATGTTAGGGACTAGACCCTTGCTACGCAAATTGTAATATCTAGGGACAACCTTTACTGCTGGTGTATTTTCAATAAAAAATTCTTCTATTTGATCATCGTTTGAGTCTATACACCAGTCCCAAAGGAATATAGTAACGTCTGGGGGAGGATCCTCAGTGGTATCATAATTCACTATGTCACTTGGTTGTTCGTCGTCCAAACTTTTTTGGTATAACAACTAATTTATAACCAAAGTCATGGAATTTACCCACTCAGGACATGTTTTCTCATAATAGTTTTGTTGGTGATATGAGCATAAATGATCTCTACCGAAGCTATCTAGATTCAATGCAACTTGAGGAGCTTCAGGCGGTCTAGATGAATTGTCATTTCTCTTAAAAAATGGGTCAAAAGTTCTAGGTCTAGAAAATCCTTTGCCAACATTTGTTTTAAGATCTACAACTTAATTCGATTTTTTTTTTACCAACTTCACCACGATATCAATATCCTTAGGTTCCTTTTCATGCAACTTTACTAGCAATAAAGGTTACTTTCCAGCTGACCTAATTTCCTTAGAGTGTGAATGGTGGTCATATGAGGATAACTCCCTTTCTATTATTTCAACTTCATCCAAATTCAGAGCCAAGGTGTTTCTATTAACTCACTTGATGAACATGCCTATAGAAGGGAAAAGAGTCGAAGTGTAATACTCAATGGCTAAGGATTGTGATAGAGTTGTGTTGTCAACAAACTTAGTTAAAACCGTGAGAAATCGTTGACTGAAATCCATTACTTTTTCCATTTTATCCATTTAAATGTCTCCTAACTCTTTATACAATGAAGTGGTTGTTCTTCGTTCACCAAATTTTCTAATAGAAACCTTCTCAAAATGTTCCCAATAGGTAATGGAATTAGGTGGAAGACTAGTACCAGGTAGATGCTTTTATAGAAAAGGTGTAAGAAAAAACCCTACAAGCCATGTCTTCATGTTGGACATTCAAAAAGTTATTGGCTAAGAAGAAGTCTTTTATGTGATGCTCTGGAAAGCTAGGTCTTTCCAGATCAAATTTGGGAAGGACCTTGTCATATTTTCTTGGCATCTCATGCAAGGGTCTAGCTAAATTTAGAGATCCTTCTGACATCCAAGGCGAGATTACTATCCTTTTCTCTTGGCGTTCACCCATGATTTGTTGGATGGTGACTTCAGGGTCTTCGTCTTTAACGTTGTGTTCATATTATGGAGGGGTAGGGGCGAAACAGATTAAGGGTACCAGAACCTCTTGGAAGGCATTTTCAATGAGGTCTTCCACATAGTCAACAAAAATATTGGGATGGTTGCCTAGTCGTTTTACATGGGTATCTTTTCTCATGGGGAGATCGAAAGCTGTTGGAAGCTTACTAAATAATTTTATGTAAGCATGGGTGATACAACGAGTTTCAGTGAACTTTCTTATGTTCATGAAACCAAGTTTCTGTACGAGTTTCAAGACTACCCATGGCACTTTAAAAATTAGGGTTCATGTCTTTATAGGTAATTTCATATTTAGGGATGCTACATGGGAAAAGAGTCGGGATAGGTTTGTTCTCAGAGGATTGACCACGATTGTGCATATTGTTTATGTAATCCATAAAATTGGCCCTCCTTCTAGCACCAATTATGTTGGCGAGGTAAAATTCACCCTTCAACAGTAAGTGGTACTCCCTGGTACACGGTCCCAATCGGACTATGCACCTTTTGGTTTAGAAGACCCATCCATAATTTGACCCGACTTGCATTGTTGGTTATGAGGGTGAAAATGAAGGGTTATGCAATGCAAATATGTAGATGAATACTATGTATGAAAATAAATCTAATCTATAATTAGTCTATTATATCCTATCCTAGCTAGGAGCAAACTATAGAAACCAAATGAGCTATAAAATGAAACTAAACTCTACCGAGAACTCCATACAAATATCATGAATGAATTTGCAGAGATAGAAACATGAGCACACATACATACAACTAGAAAATTATGAATTATATTTATGAATACATTAGAAGCACACGAGCTTGGGACTTATAAAATGTTGTTTTTCTTCATATGAGATATAATTGATATATTATTACAATGATGAGTGTTCCATATATAAGGAACATATGGTGACCATCCATGGAAGGATGCATCCCTTAAATAATCAATAACTATTTATTGTTATCATTTACCTATTATATATAATATTTAGTAATCAACAATTATATTATTAATTATTATTCTAAGAGAATGTCTTACGGATGTTGTCCAAACATCAACACTCCCTCTCAACGAGGGAGACATTCTGCATCATGCCAAGCTTGTATTTTAAGTATATAAACTTCACCATAGACTCATGACACATGTCTTCCCGTATTGGGAGACATCTCTCTCCCACTTGAGCAGAGGAGAAACTCCTTCTGTGGCTCTCCCTCTAAGCCAATTAACTCGCTCTAAGATTAGACTCACTTTGAGCCCGCATGTAATAGCATATAGCATATCGAGTCTTTATTATTCCTTGTAAAATCACCATGACTAGGACAAAGACCACACTTGGATATTTCACCACAAGTACACACCTGTAAGTGAATGTCAACATGATGCTAATTGACACATGGAAAAAACACTTCAAGCACCTCGAATCCATATTAGTGCTTGTCATGATCAAGGAAGGACTATGTCTAGGCCCATTTACCACAAGTGAGCCTTTATGATAAATGTATCCTATCTCCCTTGGTCTACAACCCAATCTAGGATAAGTTCTACCCGATGATAAAACATCAACACTCCCTCTTATCTAGGGAGGTATCTTTCCATAATAGTACACACCTATTGTCCAGATACATGCAATCTCTGCCAGTGGTAAACAAACACCATAGTAGAAAAAGGTTTGTCACACATGGAACTCCCATGTGGACTTATAGAGGTTACACCCTTTAGAAACACTAAGGTCAACTCCTATAGTGTGTGACGTCAAGGGTCAACTCCCTTGACATGTCCTCATGTGCTCTCCACATAGGACGTTGGGCTATAAGCCCAAATGTGCTTATCTCTTATCGAATAAGTGTCCTCACATATAAACTCAACTCAATTCACAGAGAAGTACGATCTGGAGAATGTTTGTCACACATGGCACTCCCATGTGCACTTCTAGAGGCTACACCCTCCAAAAACACAAGGGTCAACTCCCATAGTGTGTTACGTCAAGGGTAAACTCCCTTGACATGTCCTCATGTTCTCTTCACATGGGACATGTCCTCATGTGCTCTCCACAAGGGACATTGGGCTATAAGCCCAAACAAACTTATCCCTTCTCCGATAAGTGTCATCACAGATCAACTCAACTCAGTCATAGAGGAGTACGATCTGGATAATGTCTCAGGAAGATGAAAACATCAACACTCCCTCTCAGCGAGGGAGGCACTCTCTGCCACACCAAGTTTGTCACAGAATTACTTGAACTTCATCCCGGTTTGGTAAGAACATCAACAACCTCCTCATTTATAGGAAGGTACAACACCAGTACTTCCTTCATCTACACCATGTCTCGGATGTAATGGTACTTGATCTCAATGTTGTTCAATTTGTCATGAAACACTATATTCTTTGAGATCTTCACACAACTTTGGTTACCGTAATGAATAATGGTGGAATCCAACACATGTTTGGATAAATCTGCAAGGATCTTGCGAAGCCACATTACTTCAGGGACTAACATACTTAATGCAACGTACTCTCTTCTATTGTGCTCAAATCCACATAAGTATGTTTCCCGCTACACCAGGAAACCATTGAATATCCCAAAGTGAAGTAACACCCGAAGGTGCTCTTTCTATCCACTGCGCTCCATGCCCAATCAAATTCAATATAATCTTTCCATATCATATCAATACTTGAAGTATATCTTAGACAATGTCCAAATGTACCTCGCATGTATCTGAACACATGCTTCACAACAATCTAGTGTGTCTATCTTGGCTGACTCATAAACTAGCTAAGTGCACTCACTGCATATAAAATATTTGTTCTGGTGTTAACCAAATACATCAATGATCCAATCAACTTTCTGTACAGAGTTAGATCAATTTCTTTAGAATCAGAAAAAGACACACTCAATTTCTTCATAATTGTCACCATTGGTGTAGCCACAAGCTTCAAGTTCAACATCCCAAACTTCTTCGATATCTCAACTGTGTACTTCCCCTACCTCCAGAAGATCTCATCAGTTCTCTGCCACACTTTTATTCCCAAGAAGTAGTGCATCATACCAAGGTCCTTCATCTCAAATTTAGAGGCCAACCCATACTTGCATTCAACAATAAGGCTCTTTGTACCGGTGAGGAATAAATCATCAATGTAGAGAACCAAAACCAAGGACTTACCATTAACAGTCTTGTAGTATAGGATGGGATCAACAACACTTTTTCTGAAGCCAAAAAATATCAGGTGTCCATCAATCCTTGCATACCAAGCTCGAGGTGATTGCTTGATTCCATACAATGCCATCTTCAATCTGCACACATGAGACTCCTTCTCATGTATCACGAAACCATCTGGATGCTCGATGTATACTTCTTCCTCAATCTCTCCATTGAGAAAGGTTATCTTTACATCCATCTGATGTAATCTCTAACCGATGGATTTTGCAAGGGAAATCATCATCCGGATAGAAGTGTATCAAGAAATAGGATCAAATGTCTCCTCATAATTCCCTCTACCTGAGAGAATCCTCTAGCAACAAATCTTATTTTGTGCCTCTCGATGCTCCTGTCAACTATGTGTTTAATCTTCTATATCCATTTGGAAGTCACTATAGACTTCCCCTTAGGTCTCAGAACAAAATCCCACACATCATTCTTCATGATGGATTGATACTCCTCCATCATGGAATCTCTCCATACTGGCTGACTAGATGCCTCCTCATAACAAGAATGCTCAGAATCAATGATGTGGATCATAGTTGCAGCATAGCATGAATATATCTGAGGTCTCTTACTCTCTCGGAAGGTACCATGAGGAGTTGCATGTCCTTCTGCCTCCTACAGAGTCTGACAAGCCCATTCAAGTATCTTCCGACCTACTGCAATATCTCTGGAAACATTAACTGGAGCTACAGGATTGATGGGATCAATTGGCTCAGTTATCTCCCTTTGAAAGGGAATTTCATCTTGGACCTTATTTGACATATAAAGGTTTCCTCGTGAAACCAATGTCTAATACATATCAAGGTTCCCTCATGGACTCAATGTCTCACAAGACATATCGAGGTTTCCTTGTGAAACCAATGTCTTGGTTCATTAATATGACCATCTGAGGCACGTCAGGATGAAGTCTACACCATCTTGCTCATTTGTGCATTGAAGCATAGTTGCTTCATCTGCACCATGTCTCAGATGAAATCTCGTGAGAAGCCTCTAAAGCCTCACTATTTCCATGACTTGCATAATTGGCTACGATATATTCTACCTTTGCAGTATTGAGTGTTATATAATTCTTCTTCCACGAATCCCAACTGATCTCAAGCCGAGGCAACACCCTCTGGTGCACTTTCTGTCAACTGCACTCTCTTCCTAGTTAGAATTGTATATCTCCACAACATTTCTTCATCTCTTGAGACATATCCAATTCAACCGAGATTCGCTATATGAATTTTATGTACTGACAACGCCCAGATTCAACCGAGATTCAACTATAAGCCTTGCTGAACTCACTGTCCATACGTAGGAAGATAGGTCTATTATTGATGCAACACATTCATTATCAAGGTTAATAAATATTATGTGCAGAATTTTGAGTTGGTTATCGCCATACTCATGCACACTAAAAGCTCCATGGACACATTTCACTTGGTTTCCATCCATGCTCCATTTCTTATCACACACATACATTACACATTCCTATTCCTCATAGAGACTCACAGGCTCAATATTTACACTGTGTCAAAATCATTTCAGGCTGGATCTGACATCGAATTGCTCACTTTACAAGCATATGTGAAAGCATTGGAACCTTTGAAACCAAGCAGATGCAATGTGCGATCTTGATTCAGATGTTTTAATTTGAAATTTACATATACATATCTTTGGATAAGTTAATCACATCATGAGTGAGGTAGTAAAATTGACCGCTTCGCTGGGCCCTCCCATGAGGGATGATGGATTCTGCTCGTTCCCACCATAGTATCACCTCTTGCAGACTAGGGACATTGCACTGCAATTACATAGGTCCACCAAGTGCTCAATCTCCCACAGTGAAGAAACTTTGAGGGTTTAACATCTAAGAGACCAAAGATCTACTCTTCACTGATAATTTCGGAAGCCGAGCCTTCAACATAGGGCCTCTACATCCTCCGCTCTTTGAATTAACAAATAAAATAACTACAGCTTTCAGCGCAGTGTTGGTGACATCCCAACAATGTTGATCCTCATCGAAAACAACTTCATTGTTCCTCACAACTTCCACCATGGAAAATTTTAGATACTCTGGGATGATTAATCGTTTCCTCAACTCGTCCTTGTCAATCCTAAGGCTGACCAATACCTTCGAAGTTGAGGAATCAAGAGTTGGCTCATGTTGTGGTAGCGGAGATATGATACCATGTAAATCTCCACACTCCTCCTTCACAGGTCCACGAAGGCACTATGCATCAACAACATATGGAATGCAATAACAAGCATTACCCTTCACCATATGTCTCTTACAACCATGCAATAGAAATTTTACACTACAATAATCCACTCTCATTTTCCTAGGCCCTCCCATGAGGGAGTCAAGCCCACTCTAGCTTTGATACCATGTTGTTTTTATTCATATGAGATATAATTGATATATTATTACAATGATGAGTGTTCCATATATGAGGAACATATGGTGACCATCCATGAAAGGATGTGTCCCTTGAATAATCAATAACTATTTATTATTATCATTTACTTATTATATATGATATTTAATAATCAATAATTATATTATTAATTATTATTCTAGGAGAATGCCTTCCCGATGTTGTCCAAACATCAACAAAAAATATAAGAAAGAATAACAATACTGTAACATAACATTGAGTGCATCACATTAGTCTATCAATAGACATTGTTTTTATAGTCCATGTGTTCAACATGTATTCTACTTTAATAAGTTCACAACAAAATCAATCACACACACAAGCTCTTCTCTCCTTTTGAAAATTGGCCCCTAGGGCTTCTCAATATTAATTAACACAATATATGTCCTTAAAGTAGTTCTTTAGTTTATACAATGCTTGAAGATCCCTTTCAAAATGGGTCTCTTCTTCTATTTATACGCTTTTTTCTAATTGTGTTGTGACTCTTTATATTCCCTTAAAGAAGTTCTTACAAAACTATTCATCTCCCTTCTTCTTGATGACAAGTGTACAAAGAAAAGACAAAATTGTGAGTAGTTTAGAAAAGAAAAAACAAGGAGCAGGTAATAGAAATTTTGAATTTGCTATTTTTTCATTTTATGGGTTCTTGTCCTAGATGTATGTCACCCAGATTTCTAGCTGATCATGCAAAGAAAGGAGTCTATGGTATGCCAACTCTTCTATAGTGTTCATGTGCATAACTACATTGTCGTCGAGGATCTAATGCCTTTTGATATCGTAGCCATAAATGCTTGAACCATGGTGTGAACATTTGTTGATTGAATGAAATGTTGTTTTATAAGGTTTGTTGTTACAACAGTGCTTGTCTCGGTGTTACCAGCTCTTCAATTATAATATTTCTTCCAAGCTCCTCTAGTTGAGGAATCCGACATGACTTGAGTAATTCTTGTGTTTCTTTGTGTAAACGCGAACATATTTCCATGACACTATTTTATTATTTACCAGTGTCCTCATAGACACTAGTTTATTACTTACCAGTCTATATATGACATAATTGTTTACATGGGAAATGATATCATGTAAAGTTGTGGGAATTGGCAACATTCAAATTAAGATGTTTGATGGATTTGTTAAGATACTAACTGATGTGATACATGTACCTGAGCATAGGAAGAACCTAATCTCTTTGGGAGTCTTAGATACTGGAGGATATAAAAATATTGTTCAAGGTGGAGTTATGAAGGTCTACAAAGGAATCCTACTGGTTATGAAATCGAAGAAGGTTGGAAACATGTTTTTGTTAGAAGGAAGAACCGAGTCAGATCATGCGATAGTTGTATCCGAGAATGACAGTGATTCTGTTTGACTGTGGCATCAACGGTTGGGACATATGAGCAAAAGAGGATTGAAGGTATTATCTGATCGCAAGTTACTTCCTAGTCTAAAGTCTTTAAAATTAGATTTATGCAAGCACTGTATTTATGGAAAACATAATAGGCAGAGATTTAAAACAGGAAGACAAACTAGTAAAGGAATCCTTGATTATATCCATTCTGATGTTTGGGGACCATCCCCTACTGTTTCGTATGGAGGATCATCGTACTTTGTTACCTTTATAGATGATTTATCTAGGAAGTAGTGGATATATATGCTGAAAAGAAAGGCTGATGTGTTTATTGTTTTCAAGCAGTTTAGAGCTTTAGTGGAAAAGAGCACTGATAGGTCCATTAAATGTTTAAGATCTGATAATGGTGGTGAATTTACGTCAATGGAATTTGAGAACTATTGCAAGGAGTTTGGGATATGTAGGCATAAAACCACTACCTATACTCCTCAGCAAAATGGATTTGTTGAACGCATGAACATGACTCTTCTAAAGAGAGCAAGGAGTATGATGAGTAACACCAACTTGGAGCAGGAACTGTGGACATAAGCAATAACTACAACTTGTTATCTAGTGAATCGATCACCATCAAAAACAATAGAGTGCAAGATTCCTAAAGAGGTATGGAAAGGTCACCCTTGTAATTATTCTAATCTTAAAGTTTTTGGTTGTGAAGCCTATGCTCTAATTCTGAAACATCAGTGTTCTAAATTATATCCAAAATCATAAAGACTTATCTTTGTTGAATATGGTGATGGAATTAAGGGGTACATGTTGTGGGATCCTACTGCCCACAAGATCACCATTAACAGAGATGTAATATTTGATGAATCATCACTCATCAAATCAGATGTAGATGGTCAAATGAAACAGGGAGAAGTATCGAAATATCAACAGATTCAATTTGAAACTCATTCAAATACAGATGAAAGTGAACATGAACAATTTTTTCAAGAAGTTCATGAAGAGGTACTTGCAGAGGAAAATATGGATGATGATGACAATCAACAGATTGTGGATGAGCCACAAACTTCCCTAAGGAGGTCTACACAGGTCAGAGTTCCTCCAATAAGGTATGATGATTTTGTTTCATCGGTTTCTTTAAGTACTAATGATGATGAACCTTCATGCTATCAGGAAGCTGTGGAGGGTTCTAACAGTGAAAAATGGAAAGAAGCAATGAAAGATGAAATGAATGCTTTAGCAAAGAATTCTACATGGGACTTGGTATAACTTCCAAGAGACAGGAAAACTGTAGGTTGCAAGTGGGTCTACAAGCTGAAGAAGGGTGTTGATGATAAAGTAGAAAGCTACAAAGCAATGCTAGTTGCAAAAGGATATTCTTAGAAAGAAGGTATTGACTTTCATGAGATTTTTTCACTAGTTGTTAAAATCGGTTCAATTCGAAGTATGTTAGCATTGGTTGCATTACTTGATTTGGAGTTGGAGAAGATAGATGTTAAGACTTCTTTTTTACATGGAGATTTGGACGAGGAGATTTGCATGGAATAACTTGAAGGGTTCATTCGAAATTGCAACAAGAATTTTTTTTGCAGGCTCAAGAAATCATTGTATGGTATGAGGCAGTCGCCCAGACAATGGTACAAGAAATTTGAGTCTTTCATGATGAGCCAGAATTATACAAGGAGTGAGTATGATCATTTTGTTTACTTTAAGAAATTAAATAATGGCATATTCATTATCTTAGTATTGTATGTTGACGATATGATTTTAACAAGCAAAAGCATAACGAAGATCAATAGGTTAAAGGATGAAATGGCTAGGATGTTTGATATGAAAGATCTAGGAGCAACAAAGTAGATTTTGGGCATGGAGATATTCAAAGATAGGAGAAATGGTAAGCTTTGGTTGTCACAACATAATTATGTTGAGAAAATACTTTTGAGGTTTTGTATGAACAGTGTGAAACCAGTTTTTGTACCTTTAGCTTCCCATTTTAAGCTTTCTTCAAGTTTATGTCCTAGTACAAAAGAAGAAAATGAACACATGTATCGAATACCATATGCTAATGCAGTAGGAAGTTTAATGTATGCAATGGTTAGTACAAGACCAGACATTTCACATGTAGTTGGGTTTGTTAGCAAATATATGGCAAATCCAGGCAAAGAGCACTGGGCAACAATGAAATGGGTGTTTCAGTATATGAGGGGCACAAGTGATTACTGTATCACCTATAAAGGTGGTTGTGAGTTAGTCTGTGGATATGTTAATTCTGATTTTGTAGGTGATCTGGAAAAAATGAGGTCAACTTTAGGATATGTCTTTACTCTTGCAGGTGGAGCTATTAGTTGGATGTCAAAGCTACATAGCATTGTTGCCTTATCCACTACAGAAGCAAAATACATAGCTGCTTCACATGATTTCAAAGAGGCAGTTTGGTTAAAAGGTTTGTTTGGTGAGTTTGGAAGGATGCAGGACAAAGTAAAGCTACTTTGTGATAGTCAAAGTGTTATTCACTCGGCCAAGAATCCATCCTACCACAGTAAAACTAAACATATTCCTATTAAGTACCATTTTGTAAGACAAGTCATCGATGAAGGTGGAGTTTCTCTTGAAAAAGTTTATACAAAAGAGAATTGCGCATATATGTTCACAAAACCAATATTTTTAGAGAAGCTACGATGGTGCTTGGCTTCTCTTAGCTTGCAGAAAAAATGATGACAAAAGAAAGAGCAAGGTATCGGGTTAATTGTTGTCAAGGTGGAGATTGTTGGAATCTGGTGACAACTAATTCCTCCACAATTGGATTTTAGATCCTATTATTGAGCATTGGTTGTAACTAATTAGACTAAATTAGACCATGGATAGGAACACATTCAATAGTCAGTTTCCTATGTAACTGTGTGTAAATTTCTATAAATTGATGTATGTCCATAGAGGCAATGGATAGATGAGTAGAAAGAGCCTGATGTAACTCTCCATATTATGAACAATAAGATAAACCGATACCCTGCTTGGTGGGCGTAGCCCAAAGTTGGGCGAACCATGTAAATCTCTGAGTTACATGTGTGATCTGTTTCTTTGTTATTTTCCACTGCATTTTTTATCGTGGCTTCACTATCAACAAATATAAGCCAATCAACCCCATTAATTTAAAAGGGTGGAAAATGGGGCCGATCGACGTATATCAACCACTTTTACTTAAATGTGGTTGTTGCTAGTTGACAACCAACATGCTTGGGGCATAACTATCAATGTATTAATACATTTTAAATGTAATAATTAATAATTAATTATTATTTAGTAATTAATTAATAATATTAATAATATATTAAGAATTAAGAATTGATTATTCAATTATTAATAAGTAATTAATGATAAATTAAAATTAAAAATAAATTAATTATTAAATATTAATTGATAATAAATAAATTATTAATTATTAATTGATAATAAATAAAATATTAATTAATAATTAATAATAAATAAAATATTAATTAATCCAAAATAAAATAATACATACCATAATAAAATAATAAAGTAAATAATAATAATAAAGTCTTACATGTAATAATAATAAAGTAATACTAAACTAAACACAAAAATATAATCTAACATATTAATTAATTAAGTAAAACAAATTTCATGCGTTAGACATTAATAAAATAATACATTAATAATAATATAAAAATACATTAATAATATATACATGTATTAATGTAATATTACATAAATGTACAAAAGTTCTAATATATTTGTTAATAAATATATTAAACTTTTATTAATTAATGTATTAATACATAAAAAATTAATATATTAAAGTATTAATGTATAATGTAATAATGTAACATGTTAATAAACAAAACCGACCATTATACGCCGATCGAGTTATTGGGCGTATATTTGGTTGATATATGCCGATCGACATCATTTTCACCTTTCCAAACTAATGGCGCCGTCGTATATCAACCACTTTTATAAAGTGGTTGTTGCTAGTAACTATTAATGTTAATATATTATCAATACATTGCTGATGTCTATCATTAATTATTAATATTGATTAATAATTAGTGTATAAAGGGTATGTATGTTACATACCTAAAGTACCCATTGAACCTAAATCATTTCTCAAAACTACGAGACCATGCAAGTATCTTCCGACCTACTGCAATATCTCTGGAAACATTAACTGGAGCTACATGATTAATGGGATCAATTGGATCAACTGTCTCCCTCTAAAAGGGAATGTCATCTTGGACCTTATTTGACATATAAAGGTTTCCTCATGAAACCAATGTCTAGTACATATCAAGGTTCCCTCATGGAATCAATGTCTCACAAGACATATCGAGGTTTCCTTGTGAGACCAATGTCTTGGTTAATTAATCTGACCATCTCAGGCATGTCAGGATGAATTCTACACCATTTTGCTCATTTGTGTGTTGAAGCCTGGCTACTTCATCTGCACCATGTCTCAGATGAAATCCTGCGAGAAGCCTCTGAAGCCTCACTGCTTCCATGAATTGCGTAATTGGCTACAATATATTCTACCTCTGCAGTACAGAGTGTTATAGAAGTATTCTTCCACGAATCCCGACTGATCCCAAACTGAGGGAGCACCCTTAGGTGCACTTTCTGTCAACTGCACTCTCTGCCTAGTCAGAGTTGTATATCTTCGCAACGTTTCTTCATCTCTTGAGACATATCCAATTGTACCACATTGGTACACTTGATCTGCTACAACTTAGTCTTCTCAAATCACAAGATGGATTAGGGTGCTTACTACAAAGCATTATCTGGCCATTTTCTTTGAGAGTAGGTCATCCAGTCTCTCTATAGCTACTCCCTCTGGGGTTTGCAATTGCTCCCTTTGGGACTCTGTAACTGCTAAGCACTAAGACTGAGAGTAGCTTCTCTACTCTGTCAACAACTACCCTCCTCTGGGACTGCTCTTTGTGGAATTGGCTCCTCCACTCTCTCCTAGAACACATTGATGTGGCCATTCTCCTTGATAATGAAACGATTTACGAAATTTGTCATCATTCTTTGGACATTGAATGTCCCACATACACAAATCTGAACCAACTTTTCTCACAGGTACTTCAAAACCCCTAAAAGTTATGTTCAGTTATATGTGTCTTGAATGGTTAATGTTAACCTTATTTTATTTATGTTTTTCATTCCATCGCTATATGAATTTTACGTACTGACAATGCCCAGATTCAATCGAGATTCAATTATAAGCCTTATTGAAATCACTGTCCATACATAGGAAGACAAGTCCATTTTTGATGCAACACATTCATTGTCAAGGTTAATAAATAGTATGTGCGGAATTTTGAGTTGGTTATCACCATATTCATGCACACTAAAAGCTCCATGGATACATTTCACTTGGTTTCCGTCCATGCTCCATTGCTTATCACATGCATACATTACACATTCCTATTCCTCATAGAGACTCACAGGGCCAATATTTACACTGTGTCGAAATCATTTCAGGCCGGATGTGACACCGAATTGTTCACTTTACAAGCATATATGAAAGCATTAGAACCTTTGCAACCAAGCATATGCAATGTGCGATCATGATTCATATGTTTTAATTTAAAATTTACATATACATATCTCTGGATAAGTTAATCACAACATAGGTGAAGTAGTAAAATTGATTGCTTCGCTGGGCCCTCCCATGAGGGATGATGGATTCTGCTCATTCCCACCATGGTATCACCTCTTGCATATTAGGGACATTGCACTATAATTGCGTAGGTATGCCAAGTGCTCAATCTCCCACAGTGAAGAAAATTTGAGGGTTTAACATCTAAGAGATCAAAGATCTACTCTTCACTGATAATTTCAGAAGCTGAGCCTTCAACGTAGGGCCTCTACGTCCTCTGTGTTGCACCTCTTTTGTCACCTGAATGAGCAAAACAGAGGTGCTTACAAGCTTAGTTGGGTTAGCTAAGCAAGACATCGATAAAGGAAAGGGTTAGAAAAATAAACATAAAAGACTAAGCTAAGAATTAAACTAGGAAAGGAAAGAACAACTAAACTATTGGGCATAAGGACATAATAACAAGAAAGAAGCAAGACTCATGTCACCAATGGAAAGGATTATATTAGTGAAAAGAAAACACTGAGAAGAAAGGGGACTTTGGGTCCCTTCTTCCTCCAAGGGAGGGCTCTTGGACCCCCAAAATTAAGCTCTTCTTACAACTTTGAAACTTGAAAGAAATGGTGAAAGAATCCCAAGCTAACCCACTCAAAAGGTGATGTGGATTGCCCAAATGGAATGGTGCTAGTATGCTCTTGATGAGAAAAGAGGATTCCCCAGGAGAATAGCAACAACATAACCTTGCAAATAAATTCCTTGAAAATGTAGTGCACCCATGGCCTTGTTTTATAACATCACTTTGAGGTATTGTGCAACCAGCTTTTAGTGTGAAAAGGGGTTGTTTAGGGCACCTTTAGGTCTTTGACCAGCCATCCAGCCAGATCCAATCAAGATTTAGATGTCAAATCGTCTTGGAAGCTGAACCAAAAGTGTGTGGGAGGTTGACCAACCTCACAAATGCGTCGTTCTCAGGTGTGCGCGGCTTTTAGCATCCACAGTCGCGCATCGTGCGCATGTGCGCTTTTCCTATATTTCTGGATGGTGCATGTGCGCGTGCGCCCTGTGTAGTCATAACACATCTTGATTTTATAACTGGTTGTATAGTTTTGGACCTTTTAGAATTGATTTTTTGGTAATTTTGATCCATGGGTGGACTCATAGCTATTTGAAGATGCTGGATTCCTGTAACCATTTGTGGATGAAATTTTAGTGATAATAGATGCCCCCTGATGGATGAGGTCAGGAGCATACGGATAGCCGAAATTCATCAATGTTTCTTCTACTAAGAGTACCATTGTAAGAAAGAGCGATATTGAGAGTATCAAGAGTGACCCTTTGGAAGAAGAAGGGGACCTGTGGGACCCAACCTTTCACAAGGTATGTAAAATAAATTGTGTACAAATGAGGCGGGCATGCCCCATGCTCATGTCATGTAACTCAAAAAAGGGTGTTGTATAGTAACTGAAACTGTGTGTTGGTGTAGACAACTGCAGTGCCCTCAGAGGCGATTTTGATAAAGGAAGAGGACAATTCTGATGAGGAACATACTTTGAACAGTAGGCAATGACACCTGTAAGAAGTATCACGGATTCTATGGGCGTTAATTGCCCAACAAAGTTCAGAGGTCTTCGACAAATATAAGAAACAACTAAAATAGTCACAAAGTAAGACCCATCGTAACATGAGAAAGTGCCGAAGTCGAATGTTATGGGGGTCAACGATAGCAGGGAGAACTTATGGGTCTCCCTGTGATATCCAAGACCTCTCATTGTAAAAGTAATGAGGGTCAAGATACTGTCTCCCTTCTGGAAACTATGCTGATGTCGACAAAAAGGGAGATGCGACTCCAAGAAGCAAAGGGCTTCGTGAAATCCACTAGGTGAGGTCAGGAACTGAGGAGGTACATGGACGAAGTCAAGCTACGTGGAGACTCAAGACTTCCCTTGGTTAGGGATATATGCGAAGTATAAGTGGCTGTAACTGTTTAATGAGGTCAAGTGTCAGGGGGGACAACGAGATGTGGGATAAGTTGTGCTAGAGGCAGGACAAAGTGAACAAACTTAGAGAGCAGAGGTAGGTGGCCTATGCGATACTCGGAGTTTATGGACAATGTCAACATGAGTGGATGATAAGGAATTCCCCAACCAAGGGCGACATGGGTTTCGTTTGCCAAAAAGGTCGCCAAGGGTGACGACAAAAAACTATGTAAAAGGTTGGAAACAATGGCTTGATTAAAAAAAGAATTAAAAACCCAGTGGGGATAATAATGCAGATACAAAAACGGGTGCCCCAGTGTAAGATGGCTTGGCCTGAGGATGGCGCAAGTTGGTGTAAAAAACAAGTGGAGGGTTGGGGCCCCATAGGTTGGTTTCTGTAGTAGGGCAATGTATGGAGGGAAATCTGAAGATGGGTAGACCGACGATGGGTGAAATGGATGGTAAATGGTGTTGCAGGAGTGCAGTCAAAATAATCCGCGAGGAAGTGCTATGGGAGTCCATTGGGTAGGCTAGCAAAATGAGGAGAAGAAATATGTGGCTGATTCGCGACATGATGTAAGACTATCGGGACTCCCATCCCTAAAGGTTGAAAACAACATGAGTGTCAAAGTGCCAAGGGGGATATGAATGGGACAACTCATGTGGGGGAGAGTGCTACCGGGTGACAGTACCCAAAATGAAATGGAGGTGACAATACTGTAGAGCCGGATATAGGGACCCTAAAGGCAAATTCCAGAGGGTGTGACTGGAGATGCAATTGGGATTCAAAGGGAATGATTACATGCCAGTGTTGATTATATACCTAAAGGCATTGTGTCGGTGTATGATGACCAAGTACCTGCACACATGACAACCAAATACCTGACGTGAACAATATCTGAAGAGAATTGAACCTACAATCATTTATTTGATAATTTTGAACATGAGCATGCGTACCTGGATGGGGTATGGAAAAATGGCACCCCAGGGGCTAAGGATAAAAAATGTCTTGGGGACTGTCTTGATGTAGAGGACGGGGAAGGCTGTGACGAGTTCGGAGAGGATGAGATATTTCTTGCTCTTGGGTGTTGAAAATTCAAGATCGCACTCTTGAAGGATAATGATCCATCAGGCAAATTTACCGTTAATTTTCCAACGACTGAGAAAGTATTGCATGGGGTTGGAATCTGCTATGACTGTGGTTGTGCGAAGAAGAATGTAATGGCGCAGTTTCTGGACTGCGAGGAAGACTGCAAGGGATAGTTTCTCTTCGTGACTATACTTCAAGGGTGGCCCTGAGAGGTTTTTACTAATGTAGTAAATAACATGCTCACGATCATCATCCCCTATTTGAACGAGAACTTCTGCTACTGAGACGGCTGACGCTGATATGTAGAGGATATAGTTGTGATTATAATCGGGTGAACTAATTAAAGGGGCATTGGAGAGTGCCATTTTAAGATAGTCGAAATCTTTTTGGGCATGTTCATCCCAGTGGAATGGGATGTCGTGGCATAGTAAGCGAAGGAAACCGTGTGCTCGAGTAGCATAGTCTGGGAAAAATCACCGTAAAAAGTTAGCTTTTCCTTGTAGGCTCTAGAGTTGGCGTAAATTTCAGGGGGGTGGAATTTCTGTGATGGCTTGGACTTTGAGGGGATCCACGATAATACCGCTTTGGGAAACAATGAACCCTAGGAGGTGCCCGACAATGACGCAGAACACACACTTGAGGGGGTTCAAGCGGATGTTGTACTAACGACACCTTTGGAAGATGATTTGTAAATCATTAAGATGTTGAGTGTGTATTTTGGATCAAGCTGTGAGGTCATCCAAGTATGTGAGGATGATATGATTCAGATCATGAAAAATGCATGTCATAGCCCGTTGGAAAGTTGCACCAATGTTTTTTAGGCCAAAAGGCATTTTCGGAAAATTATGGAGTTCTTCCATCAAGCCCTGATCGATGAAACTACAAAATCCTTCAAATGACACGATATGCAAAAGTACCCCAAGGGGTGGTAAATGCAGTTTTGTATTGATCGACTAGATGGATTTGGATTTGGTTATAGCCAGAGAAACCGTCCATGAAGGATAAAGCCTCATGGTCTGCGCAATTGTCAATAATTTGATCAATGAAAGGTGTTGGAAAGTTGTCTTTGGGACAGGCGTGATTGAGATCGTGAAAGTCCGTGCATACACGGATGGTGCCCTATTTTTTGTTAACGGGGATAGGGTTGGAGACCCATGAGGTATAGGTGATGGGGTAGATGAACCCAACAACGCGTAATTTATCAATCTCGGCTTTGATGGCTGCTACTTTGGATGGGTGTAGCGGTCATTGTTTTTGGCGCACTGGTGTAATATCAGGCCAGGTGTCTATGCGATGTTCAACAATAGAGGGATCAAGGCCAGGCATCTTTGTGTATGACCAGGAAAAAATATCCCAGTATTATTTGAAGAGGGTTTTGTAGGCGGTGATTTCTTCAGGACTGCATGTGCACCAATGGTAATTTCCTCGACGACTGCATTTTTTATGGAAATATAGATTTTGATGGTAGGGGAAATGTTGGCCATATTTCCTTCTTCAAAAGCGTCAAGGGTAGGGATGGGGTTGTTGAATCAGTCGATATGCCCTGATGGGATAAAATCCTTGGTTTCGACTGTGTAGATGGGGTGTTGGTTAGGAGGCGTGAAGGCTTCCTGTGAAAGGAAGAGTGCTCTGTGGTGTAGCGCATCCCATGGGTAGTCGGGGGTGGTTAATTCCTCGAGTATGTCCTCGTCACAGTGGAATTGTCGGGAATACAAGGGATCTAAAAGGGTGATATCGGTGATTGTCACCGTGTGGTTATCTTCTGGTGGTGAAGAAGAAGGAGGGATGACGCAATGAGATTGCGATGGTTCGCTTGACATAAACCAAATATCGAGATACTGAGGGTTATAAATGGTAGTTGGGTGTAAAATTTCTGTGGGGAAATGAACGGGGGAATTGGGGGTAAATCCTCGTATAAGTCATCCGAGAACCATGGATGAGTGGGGAGTGTTTCTGGCTTAGGAGAAATAATATGAAGAATCTCTGGTGAGGGGGTAGCGTTAATCATCGATTCTATAGGGGGTGTAGCAGTTTGAATTAAGGTCACTTGGCGTTGCTTATATTCAATGATCATAGGACATTGATATGAGAAATGATCTAAGGATTCACAGAGAGAGCAAGGGAACCTCATACGTTCGTTGACTGAGGTTGTGACATAATGGATGTTGGTTACAGGAGTTGGGGTGGGTGTTTGCTGAAAGCTCTGGCGTACAACTATTAGTGTCTGTCAGAATTGAGGTAACGCTGGACAGTTGTGTGTGTAATGGTTGTACTCTAAACAGATGGCACATGCGAATTTGGTTTGCAATCCTTTGTTACTTGTGTTCTGTGGGATAGTGGCAATACTGGAGGAAGCGATGAGTGGTGGTGGTGCTCGAGGGAGTTGGATGAGATTACGTAACTCGGGGAGAGATGGGAACTTGTTGGTGGGGTGTCTCTCTTTCTCGCATAGTGTACAAGGAGGTTGGATGTGTGGGGGAAGTGGAGTTGTGGGCTCCTTCTTCTTTTGCCTGCGCCCAGCTGTGGCATGGGGGTTAGTGAGTGGGGGTGTGGGAGGTATGGTGGGAGTGAGTATGGGAATCTGCATTGGGATTCCTTCTGTTTGGGGGGGGGAGGGATGGTTGAACCATCTCAGGTGGATGTAAATACCAAACTGGGATTTCCAACACCATATTAGGGAGGGTAAGCATTGCAACGACTTGGAAATCCTGTACACCTGGTGGGGGGTAAAATAAATGGATTTGAGTAATGGCTTGGGGAACTGTTTCCCAAACTGGGATATGGCCTTGGGGTGAGGTGAGATTGTGAACTAGTGGAGTTGACGAGTTCGTTGGAGATTCTTGAGGGAGGAGCTCTGCAACTAGTGGGACGTTAGATATAAGAGAAGCCTCACTGAGAGGGAGGGTATCCTCAATGTTAGTTCCTTTGGATGAGATGACACATACCTAATTGGAAGGATGGATGAGCACTGGTGCACCATGGTAAGTTCCTAACAAGGATGGGTCTTTGAAAATTTTGGGAACCATTTCGATGAGTGGGTATGTCTTAGGATTAGTATGGATGAGAGGGAGAATGTTATCGATGTTGGCAAAAGGGTTAGGCTCATAATGTGAAACTTGATCAATGGTAATGATTTTCCCGTTATGGGGGAACATCATGGTTTGAAAGACGGAAGAGGCAATTGCCTTCATAGCGTACATGTAGCTATGACCGAACAAGATATTGTAATCGAGTGGGGCATCGATAACTTTAATGTCAATGAGAATGGTCTTTCCCCCGAGTTCTATAGGGACATTTTGGAAGAGCTCTTCAGGAGAAGATGGTCATCCGCCATAAGCTCTTAAGGTAATGGAAGATGGTATGAGTTCAGGGAAACCAAGTTTCTGCCATACAGACTTGGACGTGATGCATGTGGACGCACCTTCATCAATGATGCACCGATGAACTGTAATGTTCCGAATTTTAACAAGGATTTGAAAAGAGATGAGAGCGGGGAGGTGAGGTTCTCCACTGTCTAGATCAAATGTGATGAGTTGAGTATCTACAGGGTCGACTGGCCCCAAGGCGGAAAGTAATGATTTCCGCTGAGTGGGACAAGTTTGAAGTACTTCTAAAACTGACATGGCAGCTGGGGACTGTGCCAAGTCATCGACCAAACTGTAACTATGAGCTGCCCTAGCCTGAGGGTTGTGGATATTCCTACGTAATGGGATGCGAGGGATGCGAAGAGGGGTTTCCGTGTTAGGGAGAGGGATCATCAAAGGGGGTCTCGTTGGTGTTAGGATTATTTATGGGGGATTGGGAGGAGACTCAGCGGGTGCACGGTATTGACGACTATGTGTTTGTAGAAGGACTTCTTCCTCACTAGTGAGGAGGATAGTATGATCTGCAGGATTGCTTGGATTGAGATATTGTCCCAACTGTGGTGGGGTAGGCTGCATGTCCTATTAGGTGTTCATCACTCCTTGGTGTGGAATGGGGTTTTGCAGCACGATTGGGGGTGGTTGTTGCACGTACTGTTGTGGGGCCTATTGAGGGTAAGGTGGTGTTGGAGGATGAGGTCCATTCATTGAGTCTTTCATCTATTTAAAATCAACGATTTGGGGGCAATGATGAGTATAATGTCCTAACTCACCGCAAAGGGCATAGGGGAAGTTGGTTCGAAGGTTATTGTTATTTTTCCCTTGACGCTTGTTGTTGTTGCCCCCATGGGGGTTTTGAGTCCCTTGGTTTTGGTTACCCTTAGTAGGTTGGTTCTGTTGGGGGTGATTTCCACCTTGCCCTGGGTTGTTATTGTTGGTTTTTTTCCTTTCTTTTTGGCATTATTCGACTGATGGGTTGGATTTGTTGTATTCAACTCTTCAAAATTTTGATATTGTTGAATGGGAGAGGTTTGAACAAAATTCAACCCAGCGTGAGGGTGTCCTTGTGGTGGAGCCATGGGCTATGGAGGGCTAGGAAATGGAAAGTATGGATTCTGTTGTGGTAATGATTTGTAAGGTACATAGGAAGGCGTGGCGCTTTCACTAGTACTTAGCATATAAGTTTAGGTAGAGGGAGTACTAGAACTTGTTTGGATAGGTGGGCGTATTTGGGTGTCGACGATGGCCCACTAATGGGTGGAGGAAGGGCAACAGGGTATGGTTGTTGATAATGGGGTGGATGATAATAAGGGGTTCCTCCATATGCCAGCGGATATTGAGGTGTGCCATACATTGGTGGTTGTTGGGGTTGTGGATTGTGGTGTGTGGTGTTACCAATCAATCTGTCTGCTGAGTGAGACATCTCGGGTTTATCTTGGCCAAATGGCATGGATTTTGGGAGATCAGGAAGTACTGTGTACAAGTACCCTGATTGTGAATAGATGAGGTCATATTGTTGAGCCTTACTGATGGCTTCTTCTTCGGATTGAGGGAAGGTGGAAGCCACATCTTTACCGAGGAGAGAGACAAGTGATCTAAGAAACCAATAAAGACAATGTTGTTTGGTGGTTTCTGCTTTGCACAAACTACGTCATCAACGCCACTCGTGAATGTGATCAGCGATATGTATGGCTGAGGTTTGTTTAAAATTAGAGAGTAGTTCAAGACCATTGTCATGGTGGATTGGTAATTGGAAGAAGGTAAAAAATGCTTTGGCCAAAGACTCGAAAGTCACATGGGACCCTGATTTTTCGTCTACATACCATTTGGTTGATGGGCCAGTGAGTGTGCGTTGAAATAATCGTAGTCGGATGGAATGATCCATAATTCTATTGGAAGAGCACCATAAGTGGAAAGTCATGACATGGTTGGTAGGGTCATCTCCTGCCTTTCCTTCAAACTTGGGGATATCCGAAGGTAGTTTGGTAGGCATTGCAGGCCATGTGGGGTCATGCAATATAGGATCATTTGTGAGTTTTCTTAGATCTAGTATGTTGAGAGAGGCCAAATATGGCATCTGGAGTGGTGGTGGAGGATTAGTTCCAGCCATGGTGTGAGTGTTTTGTGAACCTGACCCTTGAGGGGGACTAGGTGGGTTTGTACTTCCCCCTTGAGAGGAAGTTACCCCCCCGCTTTTGTGTAAATGAGAGAGAGTGGATGGTGGACCTTGGAAATTGGACCTAAGTAAGGTGGAACCAAGCAAAGCAGATCCCAAGATAGTGGCACTCAGAGGAGTGTGGGAATGTGGAGCCGATGAGTTGGCAAGACTAGGAACTCCTCCTAGAATAGGAGGGAGGTTTAGCAAGCGTCTGGAATGGTGGGGGTTCTGTGGATCCCCTATGATGTCCGACTAGCTGAGTGGATGTGTACGAATGGTGGTGAGAGCAATAAATAAACAAGAGCCTTTGCTGCAATTTTTGAACTTTACACGATATATATCTAAATAAAATGTAATCAGAAGGGCATCATACATAAAGTGTTTTGATAAAGAAGAATATATGTGGATAGGTGGGTTTTGTCTGCGTGGGGGATCAAAGAAAACAAATGCTCATGTTCTAAAAAATGTAACGTCCTTCCTCTCAAATAGCACCGGACCTTCCAATAATACTCAACAGTGGGGTCTGAAGCCACCAGAAGAGGAACTAGTGAAGGATGAAGCAATCAGTTATAATGAGGGGTAGAGGGGGCATATCCCGAAAGAACTGGCGATATTTCACAATAGCCACACAAAATCCGATCAAGGTGCAATTTTCAGCCCATAATTGCCACCTGGGTAGATGTCGTAAAATTTGGTCACTAGGTACCTCGGTCAAAGTGCAACATTTATATTTTCGACCTAAGAAATGGGTCACGGGCTGGATCCCGTACAAGAGGTGAGTGCCTCAAGGGGGGACGCACAGAACAACCAGACCTCGACCTTCAACCCTTCACAGGTATCTCCCTTCCTTATGGTGTTAAAAACACTTGACTTGGAGGATTTAAAGTTCCCTATTTGACAAATTCTATTGTTTTGAAAATGTGAGAACCAGATAATGGGGAGTTATTTGGATGCCTATCCCCGAAATCCTACCTAGACTAAAAGATTTCTTTTGGCACCTCCTGTGGAGGAAAACTTAGTGAGTTTTTTTAGAAAATTTTTAGATGTGGTTGTGTGAGAGATTGGGGGTGTGAGCTAATCTCATTGAATTTAAGTGGGAGTGGATAGTTTCGTCAAGAAAAGGGTGGGGTGTTTCAGAATCCTTTTGGAGGAAACTTACTTCAACCTCCACGTTTCGAGATGAAAACTATGTGAGTGAGAAGTGACTTTGTGTGTGAACAAGTGAAAGTGTGCCAATTTTTAATAATTTAGGTGTCACTTTGCTACATGTGGACTTCTCTTGGTCCTTACAAGTGTTGATTATCTAAGTTACTATGTGTCATTGGTACAACCTTGTGGAATTTAAAAGTCCCTAGGAAACTAGCATGTGGACATGTGGGTCCTTTACTATTCCTTTAACTCCTTATTGTGACTTAATCTAAGAAAGCTTTGAAACTATCCTAGATTGTGATCATGTGGGCATGTATGGGCCCGTTACAAAACCTTTAAACTTCCCTAGTGTTTTAATCTAAGAAAGTAAATTTCAACACTATCCTATCTTTGTAGCATGTGAGAATGTATGGGCCCATTACAATCTTGAGATGTGTTTGAAAAATAAACTAAGAGGAGTCCTGAGGGGGCTGTTGTCCTCTCCTAAAGGTTTAGTCTTTTCAAGGGAGATGAAATTGTCTTACAACCTTTTTCTGATTTTCAAGATCGCTTTGAAGTGCGAAAGAAGAGCATACTCAACTATTGTTATCCAATTTCTGGTTATAATGTAAGTTTTATGTGATTACAAATGATTCCAACTTACACTTTTAGTCAAAGTAGGCCATCCATGTGGCAAAATGAAAGAAAAAGAGGAAATAATGATTTAAAACCCCCTAAGTGCCTATGTGTTTTGACTAATCCCTTTATATGGAGAGGGAACTAAGTGTGGTGCATATTACAACATGCATGGAATCACTTTTTAAGAGGGCTAGGGGCCTTCCACAAATCACAAAAAGGCTTACAATGTGTATTTTTCTGCACAGGTGCGTGGGTCTCAGAGTAGACAAAGGCACACAGAGTGCTAATGCGTGAACTAAAAGAGACTTTTGGGCACAGGTGCACGGAAGGCATTGAGTAACATAGTAATTTTGGCGCACGTGTGCACGATGCGCGACTGTGGGCCAATAAACTCACGCACAACTGTCACATGGCCGTGAAGAAAATTCTAGATGGAATTCTCTCAACTCAGCTTTGAATTGGATGTTTTGCAGGTCGGCTTGGGTCGGTTATGGTACTTGCAGGTTAAATAAACATAAAGAAGAGCTAGAATAACCCAAATAGGGTAGGAAATTGATATCTTTCCCCAGTGGAGTTGCCAATCTGTTGCGCCTCTTTTGTCACCTGAATGATAAAAACAGAGGTGCTTACAAGTTTAGTTGGGTTAGCTAAGCAAGACAACAGTAAAGGAAAGGGTTAGAAAAATAAACATACAAGACTAAGTTAAGAATTAAACTAGGAAAGGAAAGAACAACTAAACTATTGGGCATAAGGACATAATAACAAGAAACAAACAAGACTCATGTAACCAATGGAAAGGATTGTATTAGTGAAAAGAAAACATCAAGAAGAAAGGGGACTTTGGGTCCCTTCTTCCTCCAAGGGAGGGCTCTTGGACCCCCAAAATTAAGCTCTTCTTACAACTTTGAAACTTGAAAGAAACGGTGAAAGAATCCCAAGCTAACCCATTCAAAAGGTGATGTGGATTGCCCAAATGGAATGGTGCTAGTATGCTCTTGATGAGAAAAGAGGATTCCCCAAGAGAATAGCAGCATCATAACCTTGCAAATGAATTCCTTGAAAATGTAGTGCACCCATGGACTTGTTTTATAACATCACTTTGAGGTATTGTGCAACCAACTTTTAGTGTGAAAAGGGGTTGTTTAGGGCACCTTTAGGTCTTTGAACAACCACCTAGCTGGATCCAGCCAAGATTTGGATGTCAAATCAACTTGGAAGATGAAACAAAAGTGGGTGGGAGGACGACCAACCTCATAAATGCATCATTCTTAGGTGTGTGTGGCTTTTAGCGTCCACAATCGTGCATCGTGCACATGTGCGCTTTTCCTGCATTTCTGGATGGTGCATGTGCGTGCGCGCCTTGTGTATTCATAGTGCATCTTGATTTTATAACTGGTTGTATAGTTTTGGACCTTTTGGAAATGATTTTTTGGTAATTTTGGTCCATGGGTGGACTCATAGCTGTTTAAAGATGCTGGATTCCTGTAACCATTTGCGGATGAAATTTCAGTGATAACACTCCACTCTTTGAATTAAAAAATACAATAACTGCAGCTTTCAATGCAGTGTTGGTGTCATCCCAATGATGTTGATCCTCATAGAAAACAACTTCATTGTTCCTCACAGCGTCCACCATGGCAATTTTTAGATACTCTGGAATGATTAATCTTTTCCTCAACTCATCCTTGTCAATCCTAAGGCTGACCAATACCTTCAAAGTTGAGGAATACAAAGTTGGCTGCTGCTGCGGCAACGAAGATATGATACCATGTAAATCTCCACACTCATCCTTCACAGGTCCACGAAGGCACTATGCATCAACAACGTATGGAATGCAATAACAAGCATTACCCTTCACCATATGTCTCTTACAACCATGCAATAGAAAATTTACACTACAATAATCCACTCTCATTTTTCTAGGCCCTCTCGTGAGGGAGTCAAGCCCAATCCAGCTATCATACCATGTTTTTTTTCTTCATATGAGATATAATCAATATATTATTACAATGATGAGTGTTCCATATATAGGGAGCATATGGTGACCATCCATGAAAGTATGTGTCCCTTGAATAATCAATAACTATTTATTATTATCATTTAATTATTATATATGATATTTAATAATCAATAATTATATTATTAATTGTTATTCTAAGATAATGCCTTCCCGATGTTGTCCAAACATCAACAAAAAATATAAGAAAGAATAACAATATTGTAACATAACATTCAGTGCATCAGATTAGTCTATCAATATACATTGTTTTTATAGTCAATGTGTTCACCATGTATTCTACTTTAAGAACTTCACAACGAAATTAGGCACACACACAAGTTCTTCTCTCTGTTTGAAAATTGGCCCTGAGGGCTTCTCAATATTAATTAACACAATATATGTCCTTGAAGTAGTTGTTGAGTTTATACAATGCTTGAAGAGCCCTTTCAAAATGAGTCTCTTCTTATATTTAAACCCTTTTTTCTAATTGTCTTGTGACTCTTTATATTCCCTTAAAGAAGTTGTTACAAAACTATTCATCTGCCTTCTTCTGCATGACAAGTGTACAAAGAAAAGACAAAATTGTGAGTAGTTTAGAAAAGACAAAACAAGGAGCAGGTAATAGAAATTTTAAATGTGCTATTTTTTCATTTTATGGATTCTTGTCCTAGATGTATGTCACCCAGATTTCTAGTTGATCATGCAAAGAAACAAGTCTATGGTATGCCAACTCTTCTATAGTGGTCATGTGCATAAATACATTGTCGTCGAGGATCTAATGTCTTTTGATAATGTAGCCATAAATGCTTGAACCATGGTGTTAGCCTTTGTTGATTGAATGAGATGTTGTTTTATAAGGTTCGTTGTTACAACAATGGTTGCCTCGGTGTTACCAGCTCTTCAATTATAATATTTATTCCAAGCTCCTCTAGTTGAGGAAGTTGACATGACTTGAGTAATTCATGTGTCGCTTTGTGTACACGCGAACAAATTTACATTAAGCTGGTAGTTTCTTTCTTTGCCTTTTATGTAGCTTTCTAGTAGCGGTATAATGCACAGGATTCAATTTTTATTTCCCTCGTCGAGGGACAATAGAGATTAGCTGGTACATTCGGGTTCTCTGTAATCCATGTATCCATAATGTCCATGCCATTTTGGATAACATTGAACTGTGTGAGCTTATTTTGCACGGTGCTACGCTGGTTTATGATAAGGGAAACTAGGTCCTAGAACATGTGCAGGTGAGCATACCTATCGATAAGGGATTCTTCAAGCTCAATCCTGACTTTTTATATGCTTGTCTTGAAACTCTTGAGGTTTCCTTCATCAATATTTACTTGTCGGAGCTTCCACTCAGCCTCTTTAATTCTTGCTTCTTTCACCAAATTCTACTGGTGAAAATTGTGGACATTACCCTCTGTGGCACTCCATAAAGCGTATTCAGCTGAGGCTATGGATACTAGATCCTAAATGACATATTCCATTATGGGGTTCTATGTAATCAATAAAATCGGGTTCCCCTGTTAAAAGTACCTTCTTCTCTCGCTCTTGTACAATCATGCTCGATGCTTTGTCATATGCAATCTTCCTTAGGTTGGGTACATCATTTGACATGAAAGGAGTATGAAGTCCCAAGATTAGTCCAATGAATTGTGCATGTCCATTGGCATTGGTTGTTGATATCTCAGGGATATCAGTGTCCATTGGTACTGTTTCACTATTTCTAGCTTCTTTGTCTTTCTTTCTCTGTTATTCCTCTGTCGCTTTATCTGCAGCTTCCTTGGATGCCTTCTTTGTTGCTTATTTTGTTGTTGTTGTTGTTGTTGTTGCGCATGCTGCAAGTTTTTTTGCTCACACCTTTTGCTCAGTTTCTTTTTGGGAAGATGCTTTTGTTGCAGCCTCTGCTTTAGCTTTGGCTTGGGATTCTTTAGCGATTTTCCTCTTTTTCTTAGTAACATTGTTCCTTTTCTTTTGAAACTTATCCTTTTTCCTCCTCTTGTTATCCTCCAATTTCTCTTATTCCTCTGTTGATCTTGAATGTGCAGAAGTGGAAGTGGGTGACATCCTTTATGATGTTTCTTCTTCTTCTTTCTTTATGGCTTCTTCTAATTATTTATATTCATCCAAAAATATTCTTAAGGGCATGCCTTGCCTCTTGAAGAAAACCTTGTCGTAAGTTATTGTGTTGAGATGTACCTCCTCTTCCTCCCAGACGTATGTTTTGTATTCCCAAGGCATGCCTAATTTATTGAGATGTTCCTTTACAACTCCCTTTGGTTTGTGTCTCCTAAACCTCTCCTCTCCAAAATGGAATGAGAGCAAGGTGTTTACTTCTTCTTGTGTCTGCTTGGTGTTCGAAAATGAGTAGAGAATGACATACCTTGGGAGTGGTGGCCATATTGCCTTCTTGCTTCAGTATCTACATTCCTCTTACTCAATGGATGAGTGTTTGATATGACACCTTCTGGAGCACTAGTTTGTCTGGTACAAACTGAGGGAGGAGATGGGGGGATTTCTTGGCATTGTAAACCCTGATAAAAGTACCGTGATCCATAAGGTACTAATCCCCGATCCTTTTTATGACAACTATCGCTTTGTCAGTCATACATGGGGCTGGTCTGCAAAATATAAACTCATACAAAGGAGCCAAAAAGTGTTCATAGGGATTTTTATATTTCAACCTATATTTATTCTCTTATAACACTTTACAGTAAATGTGAATGGCTTCCTATGATGGTTGCCATTTCCACCCCATCTTTGGATATTGTTGGGATATGCACACGATGTCCACGAGGTATGAAAACATGTGGAAACTGGGGAAGCATCCTTTGAATCCTTCGATTGAGGTATCAAAGGATTTGGTACAAAGTCCTCCAATATATTCACTACTACATATGGGCAGATTATTCCATGAAAATTTTCCACGCTTCAACTAGTTTCATATTTTTTTTTAAACAGGGCGGGATTTTTGTCGTTATTGCCACGAAAGTTCATCGCAATATCGATGAAAATCTTATTTAAATCTAGTCCAGATTTTCGTCTCTATAGCGACTAACTTTTATGGCAATAACGACGCAAATTTTGCCTATCTCATTGGTCGGTGTTAATGGCTAGTTGACTATTTTATCTATATATACGTGACTTTAAGAGACTTTGCGACACAATTGCTATAGTTGCGACACTATTCTTGGCTTTTGTTTGAGCTCTTTATTTTCTTTTTCACCCACTGGTTGAACAAATCCAATTCTCGATCTACATAGCTCGAATTTTGAACTTGCAAGGTTAGTATGTTATTTTTTATTGATGTACTCATTTAACTTGTAATTTTTTTTTCAAATGTCCA
>JZKD02S1675240.1:79202-102946 GCA_000966675.3 Picea glauca
CCCAAGCCATTTCCAGAAGTTGACTCTATCAACTTGTCCTCAAATACCATACTAATTTTTTCCATGCCTAGTCTTCCACTGGTATTCCTACTGATTCCCTTCACTGGAACCTTCTCTTGAGCCTCCTCTACTCGTATGGATTTTGCAATCCTTCCTTCTCTGAGAACATTCAACTTGTCCTCCATGTTCCAATCTTCAGCTGGAAACCTTCAGGTTCTTGCCATAATCCTCCTTTTGATGCTACCTATAATCAACAATCTCTTTCACAATTTAGTTGAAAACAAATGAAATACCAATTACCTGTCATATTTCATAATCTGATTTCTCAAAAACTTTGAAGTTCTTTGCTGCCAACGTTTGCAACTCTCCTCTTCCACTGTTGCAATCACTCAATATCCCTTCAAGATATTTTACTGACCTTGTCTATCCATTCTTCTGAAATTGAATGGAAAAATTCTTGTAGTCATGCCTATGCTTGCCATATTTCATAATCTGATCTCCTCTCTCAACACTTGTCTCAGATTCAACAATATGAATTCATATGTGCAACCACAACTGTACATGCAAACATAATTTCAAAAGCATATACCTTGCTCTATTTTACCTCCCAAATATCTTTCATGTGCTTTGATACCACTTGATGTACCCACCAGGTACTGAAACCCAAAATATGCAACCTCTATAACTGTAGGCTACACTATAAGTCTCCATAAAAAGACTTCAACCCTTCTCTATCAATTTCATCAAACTTCCACATTTCACTTATAAACATGGAAGGATTCATGTTTCTAAGTTTATGGTTTTAAAATTGGTTCACAAGATTTATGCAGTTATATCAACCTCCTATTTCATCCCTCTTCTCATTAGCCTTCACTTTGTAAACAAAACCATAGCTACTATTTCACAAAGGCATTTAAAAAATAAGGATATAAGGTTAAGTTCTAAACCTTTGTTTAATTCTCTACAAAATGTGTATGCATCGGATTCCATATATCCAAACGATATTAAACGTTAAGAACCATACTTTGTACATCTTGATCCTGGTATATATGGGTTGGATTTAAAACCATACCTTACGCAAATTTAAACCCCCTATCCTCCGCACTATGCTTGTATATGACCTTGGTCTTTGAACCATGGCTAAGTCCTTTACCATATACCACCGAACTTTTTAAAACTCAAAACAAAACTAATTAAACATTTCGCTCCACCAACCCTGGGGTCCCACATGCCTTTGTCCAACCACTAAAATGATGACCACTGTCCGATCTGATATCAGAATTCAAAACTCAAATGAATAAAACTTTTCGGCCCCGAACCTTTGCGTTAACCCTCAATCAATTTCTCTCGCTGATATGGTTGATCATCGTGGATCCTCTCCTCCAATTTGATCGACGGTTCAGAAGACCATCGTAGTGAACCTTTCCCTTTGACATTGTTGGGGTTTGACTCCATTCAATCAACGATCATTGTAAACTTATCCTCCAAATCGACGACACCTACCAAACTCCGGCGCTCACCCGCTAACAATTCTTTAGTTTGTATATGCTCGAAAGGATTAAATCCTTCGTTCTTTGGCTTTGTTGATAGTATTTATCCATCTATGTTCACATGCAATAATTTCACAAGATCATTGACCCTTATAGTGGTCAATGATCACTATAGTAATCCATAACTCATTCAACGTTAATATTTTACTCTGAGTCTTTTCTACTGTAACACTATATTCACAGAGATATAGAAATATGCAATAATTATTAATCTCTTATAACCCAAGACTTGTAATACAGGTTTTGTACAGTATGGTGGCGAAATCAACCTTTTCATTTATAAAAGAATTGTACATACATTCCAATTTTGTTTTACTCTACCTATGGCCTAATCTCTCATGCTTTGGACATCCCCATGCCTTTGAGGCTTACCTATATTTGTACAAAAGGATTATGTAACCATTTCTGGTTCAAATCCATAATCTTCTCAACAACCTCCTAACCAATCTCTTAAGGATTCTCCCAGATCCTTCAATCTCTCCAAAAGATCACTAATATCTCTCACATAGATAATCTTAGGATTTTACAATTCATTCAAAAGATTTACTCACCCAAAATATCTCACAAACCAACTCTCACTCACTCATTTTCTCATATATTTGAGAACAAATACAATTAAAAGTCTCATTATCAATTTCAACTCACAAAATTTGCCTAATTCCCTTGAAACATAGGAAATTACATAAAATCAAGACTTTGGGAACCGACTCCCTTGTAAACACAAGACCTTCTAGTCTAATCAAATATAGAAGGATGTTTAGTGTAGGATGCTCCTAGGTTGGTAGACCATTTGTAGGCGAAATATATTCCTGCCAGTTGTTTCATTTTGATGATGTATCCTGTTGTGAGAACACATTATATTTTAAATATAATTAAGTAATTTTTTATGTTGAAAAGAAAGATAAAAAAACTTTCTTATCTTTGAATATATATAAAACCTTGGCCATCTTCTTTTTACTTTAATTTTACAAATATTCCAACTTTCACAAATTCCATTTATTTCTTTTGGATTGACTTATTTTCTCAAATATCTTATTCACTTATATATATTCATTACTTGTTTTAAATTTATTATGATGTTTAAACATGAAAAATTAAAATCTCTAATAAATATATTGCACTTTAAAGTTCAAATCAATATAATCTTCCATAAAAATATAAAGATAACAAATGAATCTTTTAAATAACAAAGCTTCTATGTCTAGAATTGTTTTTGTTTGATTGACATTGAATGTCAACTTCCAAAACAAGTAATACTCTTATTTGCAAATCATGAAAGTTTATTTCCTTTGATTGAATAAAGTAAACTGTGATGATATAATGGTTTCAAAACAAATAAAGTTGATAATTTGCAAATCATGAAAGTTTATTTCTTTTGGCCCATTAAAATAAACTTACCATATGGATGTGTTCTTCTGATAGTTGAAAGTTAAAGGTGAAAGTTAAAGGAGAGAGACCATACATACTATTCATAACATTATAAGGTTGTGTTACACTTCTTTTTGTTTTTTTATATTATTAAATGAAAATATCCATTAAAAAAATATTTATCTAAATATTATATGAATTATCAAAATATCAACACTGGAAAAAATAAATGGATACAAATATAACTAGCAACAACCACATTTAAGTAAAAGTGGTTGATATTGTTGGAATCTAGTGACAACTAATTCCTCCACAATTGGATTTTAGATCCTATTATTGAGCATTGGTTGTAAATAATTAGACTAAATTATACCATGGATAGGAACACATAGTCAGTTTCCTATGTAACTATGTGTAAATTTCTATAATTGATGTATGCTCGTAGAGGTAATGGGTAGATGAGTAGAAGGAGGTTGTTGTAACTCTTCATATTATGAACAATAAGATAAACCGATACCCTTCTTGGTGGATGTAGCCTGAAGTTGGACGAACCATGTAAATATCTGAGTTATATGTGTGATCTGTTTCTTTGTTATTTTCCGCTGCATATTTTATTGTGGCTGCACTGTCAACAATTGGTATCAGAGCTGTGTTGGAGATCCGTGAGGCCAGATCCATGGTGAAAGATCGTAAATTTACAAAGAGGTTCGCAGGCGTGGAGAAGGTGCAGTGAAAGATCCATCATCCATCAAAGGAGGAGCAACGCCATCCATAGTGCCAAACTGTGGAGGAGGAGCAGTGCCAAAACTGTTGAGGAGGAGTGTCATCGTTTTGAGTAAGCGCTGGGCTATCCTCTTTGTGGGAGCACCGATCTCCCTCTTCCTTGTGAGAGCGTCGTTGTTCAATCGATGCTGGGGACAATACACGGAGGAAGCGTCGATTTCTTATACACTTGTGTTTTCTTTCGATTTCAAATTCAACACTGGGTTGTCATCGTAAGGCGAGCACTAATTGAAATTGTCAGCCACCTCCTGTTGCTCTGGGTACGATCATTTAATCGTTTCCCTTGTTGTATTGTTTAATTGTTGTTGCTCTGGGTACAATAATTTAATCATTGCCCTTGTTATATTGTTTAATCGTTTCTGCTCCAGGTACAATCATTTAATTGTTGCCCTTGTTGTATTGATTAATCGTTGCACTGTTAACAAATGGTATCGTTGTAAATTCAAATGGTGAAAGCAGATTGAAAGTAAGATATAAATTGCAAATTCAATAAAGAGAAGGAAGATATAAATTGAAAATTGAATATGGTGCCCGTTGTCTAAGGACATCCAGGCATTTAACCCTAATATCCACGAGTCAACTCCTAATATCATGTTTTAGTGCTTGATTTGGATATTGATTTAAGAGTGGAGACAACAGAGACTGAGAAGAATAAAGATGACTAAAAATGGCGAAAAATCAAAGTGCTAAGTTTGAAATCGAGAAGTTCAATGGAAAAAATAATTTTGAGATATAAAAGGTGAAGATCCACGATCTGCTCGTGCAACAAGGCGTGGTGAAGGCGCTTCTAGGAAAATCAAAGAAACCCGCGACCATTTCATATGAAGAGTGGGAAGAGATCGATGTGAGAGAACTGAGTGCCATACGTCTGTGTTTGGTCGATCATGTTTTGTTCAACATTGTCATGGAGAAGACAGTAGCAGGTTCGTGGACAAAGTTGGAAAGTTTGTATATGACAAAATCCTTGACGAACAAGATCTTCTTGAAAAGACAATTGTACAGTTTGCGCATGAAAGAAGGTACAAAAATAGCTGCTCATTTAAATACTTTTAATACTCTTTTAGTCCAGTTGAATAACATGGGAGTAAAATTCGAATCTGAAGATAAGGTGATTACATTATTATGTTCTTTGCCCGAGTCATGGGATCATTTTGTTACCTCTATTAGTTTCAGTTCAACAGAAAGTATTGAGTTTGATGTTATTGTTGGAGCTTTACTGTTTGAGGAAACAAAGAAGAAATCCAATTTAGAAACCTCTACATCTGAGGCGATGGTGGTCAGAGGAAGACCTAAGGAAAGAGGACATACTAAGAGGGATTTCTCTCGATCAAAGTCGAAGGGAAGAAGAGCAAGCTGAAGTGTTGGTTTTGTGAAAATTTGGACACCCAAAGAAGGATTGTTGGAAGCGACAAAAAGCCTCCAAAGAAGACCCTCCAAAAGAGACGAAGGAAGCAAATGCAATCAAAACAAGTTCAACAACATGTTTAGGTATGACTGATGAAGTTTTATCAATTAGTGTTGTTTCATGTTATGATCAACAATGGTTATTAGATTCTGGTGCTTCAAATCACATGTGTCTTCATAGACATTGGTTTATTACTTACCAGTCTATAGATGACATAATTGTTTACATGGGAAATGATATATCATGTAAAGTTGTGGGAATTGGTAGCATTTGAATTAAGATGTTTGATGGATATGTTAAGATACTAACTTATGTGAGACATGTACCTGAGCTTAGGAAGAACCTAATATCTTTGGGAGTCTTAGATATTGGAGGATATAAAAGTATTATTCAAGGTGGAGTTATGAAGGTCTAATAAGGAATCCTACTGGTTATGAAAGCAAAGAAGGTTGGAAACCTTTTTTTGTTAGAAGGAAGAACCGAGTCAAATCATGTGATAATTGTATCCAAGAATGACAACGATTATGTTCGACTGTGGCATCAACGCTTGGTCCATATGAGTGAAAGAGGATTGAAGGTATTACCTGATCGTAAGTTACTTCCTTGTCTAAAGTATTTAAAAATAGATTTCTGCAAGCACTGTATTTATGGAAAACAGAATAGGTAGAGATTTAAATCTGGAAGACACACCAGTGAAGGAATCCTTGATTATATCCATTCTGATGTTTGGGGACCATCCCCTGCTGTTTCGTATGGAGCATCATCATACTTTGTTACCTTTATAGATGATTTCTCTAGGAAGGTGTGGATCTATATGATGAAAATAAAGGTTGATGTGTTTACTGTTTTCAAGCAGTTTAGAGCTTTGGTGGAAAAGAACACTGGTAGGTCCATTAAATATTTAAGAACTGATAATGGTGGTGAATTTACGTCAATGGAATTTGAGAACTATTGCAAGGAGTTTGGGATTGATAGGCATAAAACCACTTCCTATACTCCTTAGCAAAATGGAGTTGTTGAACGCATGAACATGACTCTTCTAGAGAGAGCAAGGAGTATGCTTAGTAATGCCAACTTGCAGCAGGAACTGTGGGCAGAAGCAGTAAATACAACTTGTTATTTGGTGAATCGATCACCATCAACAACAATAGAGTGCAAGATTCCTGAAGAGGTATGGAAAGGTCACTCTTGTAATTATTCCAATCTTAAAGTTTTTGGTTGTGAAGCCTATGCTCTAATTCTGAAACATCAACATTCTAAATTAGATCCAAAATAAAAAAGGCTTATCTTTGTTGGATATGGCGACGGTATTAAGACGTACAGGTTGTGGGATCCTATTGCCTATAAGATCACCATTAAAATAGATGTAATATTTGATGAATCATCACTCATCAAATCAGATGTAGATGGTCAAATGAAACAGGGAGAAGTACCGAAATATCAACATATTTAGTTTGAAACTCGTTCAACTATAGATGAAAGTGAACATGAACAAGTTTATGAAGAATTTCATGAAGAGGTCCTTTCATAGGAAAATATGGATGATGGTGACAATCAACAGATTGTGGATGAGCCACAAACTTCCCTAAGGAGGTCTACATGGGTCAGAGTTCCTCCAAGAAGGTATGTTGATTTTGTTTCATCAGTTTCTTTAAGTACTAATGATGATGAAACTTCATGCTATCAGGAAGCTGTGGAGGATTCTAACAGTGAAAAATGAAAAGAAGCAATGAAGGATGAAATTAATTCTTTAGTGAATAATGCTACATGGAACTTGGTAGAACTTCCAAGAGACAAGAAAACTGTAGGTTGCAAGTGGGTCTACAAGCTTAAGAAGGGTGTTGATGATAAAGTAGAAAGGTACAAAGCAAGGCTGGTTGCAAAAGGATATTCTCAGAAACAAGGTATTGACTTTCATGAGATTTTTTCACCAGTTGTTAAAATCGGTTTAATTACCCATGATTTTTGCCTTTAGAATGTTGACTGAGCTTGCTGGAATGACCACGAATTTACTAGAACAATTGCTACAGTTAATTGGCTTGTTAATTGCAATGTTAAATGCTATATTAATTGCCTTACTAAATGCCATAACAATTGCTACATCACTGTGAATGGTCAGCAGATTCCTACTTTTGAATAAATGCCGCAACGAATTAAATGGTTAACAATTATGTAGATTGCCTTGTTTTTGCGCTATTAATCGTTATGTTAACCGTCATATGAATTTCCTTGCTACTGTTATATTAATTGTTATGTTAATTAACATGATAATCGCCTTGTTAGTGCTATAATACTTGTTATGAAAATAGTCATGCAAACTACCTTGTTATTGCTCAATTAATTGATTATGTTAATCATTATGTTAAATGCCTTGTTAACTGCTGTGATAAATTGTTATGTAACAGATATGTAATTACCTTGTTGATTTGCTACAACAATGTTATTAGTTGGCAGTTTCCTCCTCAATGATAATAAACAACTAGTGGTTAGTTCAGTCATTATATCTAGACTAATGTTGAGGTTTAACTATTCATAAGTGCTATAGGTAGCATTCCACTTTAAGTATGTTAATGTTGTTATTCAAGTTTATGGTTAGTTGGATTTATAGATATCCCCTAATTGGTAACCCAGACTCACTAAATTTGAGTCGTAATTGATGATGCATGCCCCTTCCTAAACCCGCAGATCAGAAGGTCCACGTCAACATGATCTTTCCCCTTACACTGGCCCGAAGAGCTCTCTGCAGTGGCTCTTCTATTTCCCTTTTGGAAAATCTGCACCCACAATCAACTCCAAGAATTTCCCCCTTATACTTCGGGAGATTGGACTTCGCACTTTCCCGAATCCGTTGGTCAAGCGCCTTGTCTCCAATATCTGAAACCCGAAAACAGTCAACGCTGACCCTTCCTCTTTCTCTTTCGGACTTTTCCTTATTGCAATTTCGACGATCGTGGTGTCAAGCAACTTGTTCCCCCGATTCTCGAAACCCGATTGTCTGAAATTCCGATGTGCTCACAAGGTTGACTTTTCAACGCCCCTTTACTTCTGTCGGGACTTTGGACTTCGCAATATCGTGAATCCTAATGCAATGAATTTAGAACTTCACTCCACGAAACTCCGAAATGGTCAATGGAGTTTGACTCCGTGTCAATAGTGCACCACCTATTCCCTTCGTTGACTCCTCTGGCCCCACACCATTCTCTTAGTCTTCAAGACTTCACATTTCATGATATCGTGATTCCCGTTTCAAGGTTTACGAAACTTCAACCTATGAAATCCCGATATAGTACCGACGTGTAAATCCAACGGCCCTTATGACTTGGATCTACGGTCCTACTCCTCCTGAGCTTATAACCTTTAGGAATACTTGTGGTAACTCCCCTGCTCTTTTGTGAGATATGATGGCTCTCGGGACTTCACGGATTCTCAACAGAGAATTCTGATCGTCCGTCTCTTCCTCTGAGAACTCGTCCTTCTGTGGTCCGACGTCGCTATTCCTTCTTACAACTTTCAAGGCACTTGGCTTCTGCCTTCCTTCGACTCCTTCGAAGGTCTAATTCCTTCTGAGCTTTCCCCAACTTTGAATCTTTCAGAAAACCCTTGCACACACTCCTTGCGGAAAACTTCCAAACACATCCAAGTATTGAAATCCTTCGACTCTGCGCACACCTGTAGCAGCAGTCTTTCAATGCTTCACTCAGATTCGAAACTCTGAGACTTTACTCAGCTTGCGCACTCCTTGCACGGCTCCTGTGCCTGACTGCACTTCTATGGAAATGAGAACAAAAACTATCTCTCCTGAGATTTTCAGAGACAAACCTCTGAACACCTTGTTGACGCACTCCTTGCGGACAATTCAACTGCACTCCTTGCAGGAACTCTTGCTCAGATAGAGAAACAATTGAAACTCATTATTTTTCCCTCTCCTCTCAGATTTCAAACATTCGACAAGAAATCATTCATACATAGCATAAAAGCAATTGCATGACAGAAAGAGTAAAACATTCTTGAGCATAACATTCAAAGATGCATACACAGAGAATATATGAAGACCATGAGTCTGAATCACAGCTTTCTTGTATTAATTCAGAACTTTTGTACATGGAGTCTTCTACACAGCTCTCTCTGCTTCTCCTCTATGCTCTTCATTATTATTATACAATACACAATGAGGGTGTCTATATCCCATTTCCCTCTTACGCTCTAAAATTGTCAAATCTACACATTCAACTCTACCTACCTTCATTAACTACCATAAATGCCTTCTATCTACTAAGGACGAGAGAGGATTGCTCAATGTCCGTTTACATTATACAAGGGCACTCCTTCTTAATGGTTTCATTTAATATTTAAGACATTTTCAAAATTTGTGCTGGGCGCTTTTCCAGTTGTCCGTTGTCTCCGCGCTGGCTCGCTTGAGATGCTCCTGCATCATACTCCTTGGCTTGAAAATTTTCATGGGCTCCTGTCCATGAGCTCGCGTATGGTGTGTCCATGTCTCTGGACCTCCGCTTCATTTTCCCAGCTGGCATCTTCAACTGGATGGCCCTTCCACTTGACCAAATATTCAAGGTATTGCTTCCGCTTGGTCTTCTTGCTTACTCTTTTGTCCAGTATGCATTCCATCTGCGGCTTATCTGCAACTGGCCTCTACTTTGTCCATTGGATCATTGGCTACTCATTTCCTATCCCTGCTTCCTCAGCCTTATATGGGTACAAATCTGAGATGTTGAATATCAGAGAAATTCCGATCCCATCGGGTAATTCAATCTCGTAAGCATTCGCCCCAAATCTCTTCAAGACCCTACACGGTCCGATTTTCTTCATCTTCAGCTTATTATATGTTCCTCTCAGGAACCTTTCCTTTTTTAAATGTGCGAGAATCAAATCACCAACCTCAAACCGAAGTTGTCTCCTGTGTTGATCGACTCTTCACTTATATTCCTGGCTCGAATTCTGTAAACGCTCCTTCACCTGGCTGTGAAGTTCCTTCATCGCCTCTGCAAAATCTTCTGCACTAGCACTGCTAGCTGCAATCTGTTCTGAATCCCTCAACTCAGAAATTCCTCTCGGTTGCATGCCATAGACAATCTGAAATGGACTCTACCCTGTTCTTCTATTAACCGATTCGTTATAAGAAAATTCTGCCTGTGGTAATATGTTGTCCCACTGGCTGTGGTGTTCTGTCACCAGGCTTCTTAGCAAGTCTCCCAGACTTCTATTCACCGCTTCCGTCTGTCCATACGTTTGAGGATGATAAGTCGAACTAAATGACAAGTTAGTTCCCAGTTTCTTCCATAAGGTCCTCCAAAAGTTCCCTACAAACGTGGTGTCTCGATCCGAAACTATGCTTCTTGGCAAGCCATGAAGTCGAATGACTTCTTTGAAAAACATATTTGCAATGTGAGTTGCGTCACTGGTCTTCTGACATGGAATGAAGTGTGCCATCTTGGAAAATCTATCCACCACCACAAAGATTGAGTCAAAACCTCTTTGTGTTCTTGGCAACCCCAATATGAAATCCATGTTGATTGCATCCCACGGCCTTTCAGGTATTGTCAATGGTTTATAAAACCCTGCATTTTGTTTCCTTCTCTTCGAATGCTGGCAAATTCTGCATCTGTCCATGAATCTCTTGACATATGCTCACATTCCTGGCCAAAAATATGACTCATTCAACTTTGCAAACGTCTTGTCGTGACCAAAGTGCCCTGCCAATCCTCCACTGTGTTTCTCCTTTAGCAAATTCTCTCTCATGGAGCATTTCGGAATACAAAGTTGATTACCTTGAAACAATAATCCTTCCTGGATCATGTATTCTACCCATTGGCTACTATCTCTGAGAATTGGATTCACAGCTGCTTCATATGCCTCCTTAAAATCTGGATCATCTCTATACATGTCCCTGAGATCATCAAAACCATATGTTTTGACTTTGAACTCCTGCAATAGCATACACTTCCTGCTCAAAGCATCAACAACTTTGTTAGCAGTACCAGAAATATGTTTAATCACAAAAGTGAAATTTTGCATATATTCCACCCATTTGACATGTCTCTGATTCAACTTCTCCTGTTGAGTCACAAACTGCAATGCATGATTGTCACTATACAAGACAAACTCTTTCGGGATCAAGTAATGCCTCCATTTCTTCAATGCCTGAATAATAGCGCAAAACTCCTTATCATAAGTGGAGTATTTCACTTTCGCTTCATTCAACTTCTCACTGAAGTATGCTATCAGTTTGTCTTCCTGACTCAAGACTGTCCCTATTGCAAATCCACTTGCATCGCATTTCACTTGAAATGTCTTTTGGAAGTCCGGCAACACCAAAATTGGTTGTTCCGTAATCTTCCTTTTTAACGGATTAAAACTTTTCTCAGCCTCTTATGTCCAGTGAAAAGACTTGTGTCTTTTCTTCACTGTATCCATCAATGGTGCACTAATTCCACTGAAATTCCTGATGAATTTTCGGTAGAAACTAGCCAATCCGTGAAAACTTCTCACCTCAAAAATGTTTTTCGGTGATGGCCAATTCTTGATCATCTCCACCTTATCTGGATCCATCCTCAACTCATCTACATAAATAACAAATCCCAAGTAAATGAGCTCCGTCTTAATGAATGAGGATTTCTTCATGTTTATCAACAACTTCTCCTACTATAACTTCTACATCACTGTAGCCAAATGTTTCAGATGCTCTGCCACTGTTTTACTGAAAATCAGTATGTCATCTAAATACACAATGACAAATTTTCCGATGAACTCCCTCAGGACTTTGTTCATCAGCCTCATGAAGGTACTCGACGCATTTGTTAAGCCAAATGACATAACAAGCCATTCATATAACCCTTCGTTGGTTTTGAATGTTGTCTTCCACTCATCACCTTCTCTCATGCGGATTTGATGATAACCGCTTTTCAAATCAATCTTTGAAAAGTATTTTTCTCCACTCAAGTAATCCATCAGATCATCCATCATTGGCAATGGAAATCTGTACCTGATGGTTATCTTGTTGATCGCCCTCGAGTCAGTACACATCCTACAACCTTCGTCTTTCTTCGGATTGAGTATTGTTGGAACAACACATGGACTCAAGCTTTCCCTGACCAATCCTTTGTCCAAAAACTCCTGGACTTGCCTTTTGACCTCTTCATTCTCCTACGGCGTCAATCTGTACACGGCTTTGTTTGGAAAACTGGCCCCTAGTATGAGATCAATGTGATGACTCACACTTTTGATCGGTGGCAATGAACGAGGTAGTTCGTCCACTACTATGTCAGCGAACTCTTCCAGCAGTTCCTGAACTTCTTTTGGTAAATCATCCACTCTAGTGCTTGTCAAAACAATCTTTGGTTTCCTAACCACAATAAACCGTGGATCCTCCTTCTTCTTAACTTCTGTAAGAAGTTCCTTCCCACTCATGAGAAGTACAATGTTGCTTACTTCCAGTTTCACCTCCTTATCCTTAATTGGAAGCAACATGTGAGTCCTCCCATTCTTCTCTAGCGTGTATGTGTTCATTCTCCCATCATGAATCATATTCCTGTCATATTGCCATGGTCTACCTAGCAATAGATGACAAACATCCATGGGAATAACATCACAGAGTATCTTATCATTATATCCTCCTATCTTAAACTCAACTAAACATTGTTTAGTGACAGTTACCTGGTGTCCTTTCTGTAGCCACGAAACTCTGTATGGGCTTGGATGATCAATCGTCTCAAGCTCCAACTTTTCTACCATCTTTGTAGAAACGAGATTATCTATGCTACCACTATCCACGATGATCTTGCATACCCTGCCCTTGGTCTTGCAAGCAGTCCAGAAAAGTATGTTCCTTTGGACTGAACTCTCCACCTCCTTCTCTGATGTCAAAAGAACTTTTCGCATCATCAACGATCTTCCGCCTTCAACATTTTCTGCCTCAACATCTCGCCTCTGTGCTTTTGCGATGTGAGTTTCTCCACTCTCTTTCTTTTTGTTTGGACACTCGTAAGACTTGTGCCCATTATTTCCACATGTGAAGCATGTTATTACTCCACCTCTTCCTCTTCCTCTACTTCTAGTACGAGGAAAAGTATTGTAATCAACATAATCTCCTCTTTGCTCGGTATGTTTTCCTCGTTGTTCAACATATTGCCCTCGCTGTGAGCTTCCACCTCTCTCAGTTCGAGTCTGAGGTTTCTTCCAGTCCTCCTTGAGCTTCTGATATTTATCCTGGGCAACTGATTTGCCTCTGGGATGACTTCTGCCTCGGCCTCTTTGACCTTGCTTTCGGCTCAACCTATCTTCAGCTTTTAGAGCCATCTGATAAGCATCTTCCACCGTTTGGATGGTTACCATGCTCATCTTGTCCTGAATGTCATATCTCAGGCCATTCATATATCTGGAAACCTTCTCATTATCGCTCTCCCGATGACCTTCCCTGATGTTCAGCTTGTAGAATTCTTCAGTGTATTCTTTTACTGTCACCATCTTCTATCTCAGGTTTCGCATTCTCCTGAACAGAGTAATCTCGTAATTCCTGGGGATGAATTTCGCCTTCATCTTCGCGATCATTCTGTCCCAGCTTTTGATCTTCTGCTTGCCTTTGAAGCATTTTTCAGCTTGTAGTTCATCCCACCACAATGCTGCATGTCCCTTTAATATTGTGACAACATGCTTGACTTTCTTGTCCTCTTTGACATCTTCATAGTCAAAGTATGTGTCCAGAGCTCTAATCCAGTCTAGAAGCTCCTCTGCATCCAAGTTTCCCTCATAAACTGGAATGTCCATTTTCGCTCTTGCACCCATTCTTGCAATAGATTTAATCAAACGTTCATTTGCTGCATCTTCAGCTGCAACTTCTTCTTCATGTTCAGCCTCAATTTCACTTTTGGAATCACTAAGATCCCCAGCACTGACTGTACGCCTCTGTGTTGTCTCCATGTCTTCAAGTCTAACGCGTAGATCGCGCATTTCTTTCTCCATGGCTGGATCAATCATCTGCCTACCTCTTCTTCTCGGCATTTCCCTCTCCTCTGGTGGATCGGGTGTTTGTCTATCCCTTCTCCTTGGCAGCATGGTGAATTCTCCTTTTCCTTGCTACAGAAAGCAAAGAAACCTCTCTGGGCTCTGATACCAAAATGATGACACATGCCCCTTCCTAAACCCGCAGGTCAGAAGGTCCACGTCAACAAGATCTTTCCCTTTACACTGTCCCGAAGAGCTCTCTGCAATGACTCTTTTATTTCCCTTTCGGAAAATCTGCACCCACAATCAACTCCAAGAATTTCCCCTTTATACTTTGGGAGATTGGACTTCGCACTTTCGCGAATCCGTTGGTCAAGCACCTTGTCTCCAATCTATGAAACCCGAAAACCGTCAACGCTGACCCTTCCTCATTCTCTTTCAGAGTTTTCCTTATCGTGATTTCGACGGTCGTGGTGTCAAGCAACTTTTTCCCGTGATTCCGGAAACTCGATTGTCCGAAATTCTGATGCGCTCACAAGGTTGACTTTTCAGCACCCCTTTACTTCTGTCGAAACTTCGGAATTCGCAACATCGTGAATCCTAATGCAATGAATTCAGAACTTCACTCCACGAAACTCTGAAACGGTCAACAGAGTTTGACTTCGGGTCAATAGTGCGCCACCTGTCCACTTCGCTGACTCCTCTGGCCCCACACCGTTCTCTTAGCCTTTGAGACTTCGTTTTTCATGATATCGCGATTCCCGTTGCAAGGTTTACGGAACTTCAACCTATGAAATCTCAATATAGTACCCACATGTAAATCCAACAACCCTTGCGGCTTGGATCTACGGTCCTACTCCTCCTGAGCTTAGAACCTTTAGGAATACTCGCGGTAACTCCCTTTCTCTTTCGTGAGATCTGACGGCTCTCGGGACTTCGCGGATTCTCAACAAAGAATTCCGACCGTCCGTCTCTTCCTCTGAGAACTCATCCTCCTGTGGTCCGACGTCACTATGCCTTCTTACAACTTTCAAGGCACTTGGCTTCTGCCTTCCTTCGACTCCTTCAAAGGTCTAATTCCTTATGATCTTTCCCCAACTTTAAATCTTTCAGAAAACCCTTGCACGCACTCCTTGCGGCAGACTTCCAAACACTTCCAAGTATTGAAATCCTTCGACTCTGCGCACACCTGCAATAGCAGTCTTTCAGTGCTTCGCTCAGATTCAAAACTCTGAGACTTTACTTGGCCTGCGCACTCCTTGCACGACTCCTGTGCCTGACTGCAATTCTATGGAAATGAGAACAAAAACTATCTCTCCTGAGCTTTTCAGAGACAAACCTCTTAACACCTTGTCGACGCACTCCTTGCAGACAATTCAACTGCACTCCTTGCAGGAACTCTTGCTCAGATAGAGAAACAATTGAAACTCATTCTTTTTCCCTTTCCTCTCATATTTCAAACATTCGACAAGAAATCATTCATACATAGCATAAAAGCAATTGCATGACAGAAAGAGTAAAACATTCTTGAGCATAACATTCAAAGATGCATACACAGAGAATATATGAACACCATGAGTTTGAATCACATCTTTCTTGTATTAATTCAGAACTTATGTACATGGAGTCTGCTACACAACTCTCTCTGGTTCTCCTCTATGCTCTTCACTATTATTATACAATACACAATGAGGGTGTCTATATCCCATTTCCCTCTTGCGCTCTAAAACTGTCAAATCTACACATTCAACTCTACCTACCTTCATTAACTACCATAAATGCCTTCTATCTACTAAGGACGAGAGAGGATTGCTCAAGGTCCGTTTACATTATACAAGGGCGCTCCTTCTTAATAGCTTCATTTAATATTTAGAACATTTTCAAAATTTGTGTTGGGCGCTTTTCCAGTTGTCCATTGTCTCCGTGCTGGCTCGCTTGAGATGCTCCTGCATTAGTAATTCATGTTAAGTTCGGTCGGTAACTCATTGACTAATGGAATTTAGGCTGATTAATTGATCTGTAATTAATGCCAATTTAAGTCATAGATAACGACCTTTTAGCCTTGATTAATGGTTGTTGTTTAATATTAATTAATGTTTATATGTGGTTTGTAAACATTCAATGTGATTGGTTTTGCTCACTGTAAGGGTTCTAGTTACTTGTGTAATTAATTTCAAGTGCGTTGGGTTGTTAGGATGATTGTCCTTAGCTTAGTAGTCTTGGTCTGCTTGTGTCGAGCGAAATGTAGACAACTCCTTGTTTCTCAGAACAATCACCAGCCTTGAGACCTTAAATGGTCAAAATCGATGGGAACCTGGGCTTGAGCGTTGCTTATGTGTCCTGGAGGTTCTAACCATTGTAGGGTAGGATGGGCGGGTAGTCATTCTTATTTCTTCGTCGGTTGAATATCGTACATTGCTTCCAGGTACTTGATGTGATTTTATGTTAGGTCGTTATTTTTGTTGTGGCGTGAGTTGCATGTGTTGTGTTCGTCATCGTGTTGCGATGTTGAGTATAATGTCATTATTACCTTCCTACATACACACACACACACACACACACACAAAAATTGCACTTGTTATGTGAGGCTTGTTGTCGTAACGAAATGGGAGGTTCGTTATAGTTCATCATACTTGAACGTTGGGTCATGTTCGTCACATGACAAGGTTGGTTTATGTTCAACACATTATGAAAATGAAGTTTTGACAAGTTTTCTTTTTTTAAAAGCTAATGAATTGTTTCCTTTGTCACAAAGATAGGAAATTTGAACTGATGTGATGTATTACATAGAATTCAACTTAAGATCATACTTGTTCTAAGGACATTGATAGCAAATCATCTTTAATTTTCCACATGATGATTTTTATTTTTTCTAAAGAAATTGATAGAAAATCATCTTGAACATTGTACATGATGAATTATACTTGTTTTAAGGAAATTGATAACAAATCATTTAATAATTTTTACTTGTCATAAGATCATGAATGCGAAAGTGTTACTAAATTATTGATAAATTAATAAAATAATACATTATTAATAAATTAATACATCGTTAATTAATACATTGCTAAAGTATTACTACACTAATAATGTAATACATTAACAATACATTATTACATTAATAATACATTAAAAACATTAAATAAACATTAAACTAATTAATAAATACATTAGTAAAGTGTGAATACATTAAAATATTAATAAAGTATTAATACAATAATAAATAATACATTCAATTAAATTAAAAATTATTATGAGTACATTCTTATTATTAAATTATTATTATTATTATTTAAATGATCTTTTAATTATTATTTTCTTATTATTATTAAATAAACCTTAATACAAATAATTTTAACTTTAATAAAATTATAATCCTAATTTTAATGAGAATAATTCTAATCCTAATCCCACTCTAACCCTAACCCTAATAAGTATTAACAATAATTGAAATGTATAACAAGATATTTATAATATTGTGAAAAACTTGTTATTTACATGTATAATGCATAAAATGCATTAATAAATACATTACATTATTACCGTAAAGCACAATTCATATTTATAAATATTGATATTCATAACTCATCTCTTATATTTATATTTACAATATTGTGAAAAACACTATTTACATATATAATTTTACAAACATTATTATTATAACAGAAAAAACCAAACATATATTAATTTTAACTCTTAACTTTTAAATAGATAAATTAATAAATGAATACATAAATTCTAAAGTATTACTAAATCATTGATAAATTAATAAATAAATACCTTATCAAGAAATTATTAGGTTATTAAGAAATTAATACTTTATTAATTAATACATTGTTAAAGTATTACTATAGTGTGGATACATTAAAATATTGATAAAGTATTAATACAATAATAAATAATATATTAAATTAAATTAAATTAAAACTAAAAGTATTAAATTATTATCATTACATTCTTATCATTAGAGTATTATTATTTAAATTATCTTTTTATTCTTATAAAATAAACTTTAATATAAATAACATTAACTTTAATACAATTATAACCCTAATTCTAATAGGAATAACCCTAACTCTAATCTCAATATAATATTGTGAAAAACACTATTTACATGCATAATCTCAAGATATCTTAGCTTGTCTCTATATTTCTAATAATCTGAAAAAGGCAAAAAAATATGAAACATATATTAATTTTAACTCTTAACTTTTAAATAAATAAAAATTAAACATTATAAATTACTTACTTGGCCATTAGGGTGAGACCTACATACAACCACTTAGATGGACATATTCTTCCCTTGGGTTGAAGAAGTTCAAAGTACTTGATCTGGATAGCTGGCTTCCATTGCTATACATTTTTATCTAATAGATTTGTAGGCTCTTCTTTGCATGTATAACAATTTTGTACATATAATTTGATTATTGACATTCAGTTCGTAATCGTTGATTCCATTTTTTCTATATTCTTTTGCACTAGAAAAAGAATTTCGGTGGTACTTACCAGTTAACTGAGATTTATCCTGAAATAATAAATATTCCAAACCTCTTTTCCGAGTCACATGATAACATATAATATCACACCAATACATATGTCTCTAGCAGGTGAAGATAGATCAATAACACTATCAAATTTGATGAATTAAACTATTTATAAACTGGCCCGTGTGCTGAAACGGAACTTAAAACTCGTGGACCAATTATTTGTGATTCCATAAACCAATTATTTGTAAGTCCATAATCACACTACAAGGAAAATTTGGTCTTTACCAATGTATCATCGTTTTTAACCCACTACTTTAAATGTTAAATTGATTAAAGCAACATAACACCCTGATCGAATCACATGTCAAACTGGTGTAATTTTATGTCTGATTTTTGTTTATAACATTGTTTATTCAATCTTATATCATTTATAAGACTTATTTAATCATATATCAATTATAAGACTTATTTTAATCATATATCATTCATAAGACTGCAGTTTCACATGCATGGAATTTCTACCATATATCATTGATAAAAAAGCGACATTATAAGCACCCAAAAACCAAACTGAATTTACTTATAGAGTCCTACTGCACTTGATAATCTAGTTGATGGATTCGACTCTATCCTTACTGCATAGTTTGCATCAGAATTTCAGGATGGCAGTCAAGGTTCTCTTGATTATACTACCCTCTTGCGCCAAGTTGTGCAATTATCCATATTATGTTACCTGGAAATCGTGATATAAGAATATTGTGATCCATGGAGATGGCAGATTAATTCAATTATTTTTAACTATCAATTTTTTTTTTAAGATATCCATGAGAAATAAATACATACACTATTCGCAAGGAAGCATGCCATGCACTGAACCCTGGAGAGCAAAAACTTGGAAATTTGGTTGTAAGTCTACATTTATTTCTGGGGTGGAGAACCGGGAGAAAGAATTGAAATGATCCAATGAGGATTGAGCCTGGCATTTATCATGCGTCCAACTTAACCATCGTTGTGTTAAATGAAATACATGCTAGAAGTGGCAACACTTCACATCCATAAAATCGTGGTCATTGTTATCAGTATAATTAATCCGAGCTAAATACCGAATGTGGAAATGAGGCTCTCTATACATATTAATCCTCTTTAATCAATTAAACATGGCAATCAATGGCTAGGGAAATAATTCCTTAATCATATTAAGTAAATATGAAAAAGTAAACAAGGAAAACGTACGCATTCATAAATGCAAGGAAGTTATGAAATTAAATCTCATTCATTGATTTGGGACGAAGACGAAAAATATGCCAGCATCTTTATTTGTTGACCATAAGATTGGAATTTGTAATTAAAAGGTTGATTAAACCATCAATTCCAATAGGGGGAGGCCTATCGACTTAATTAAAAAAACTTGTTTGAAATTATGTTTTTATTTATTTATAAAAATATTAATTAATTTCTCATTATCAATATCATAATGCATGTGGTAACTATAAGTTTATCATCCTTCAACAACCATGATAACATCGATTACTCCCACACGTTCTCATACTTCTTAATCAAATTAATCGAAAATCCTATAGTTAGGTAAGTACCCCTATGAGACTTCAAAGCCCATAGTGACAACTTTGAAGCATCCATATAAGACTTGTGTCTGCTAACCAAGATAACATCCATTGCGTGTCCAGAGAATTGCCACCTGGTAAAAGACGTGTGCTCAAACCACCCTCTATCTAATATTTTAATAGGAAGTCGAGCACATTCCTACCATTATATCCAATACGTCCTTTCCGCATAGTATATAGGACATTCATTATATATTTGTTTTGGCAATTATTCATTTAAATTGGGGTTTTGGAGTTGTAGACTAGTTGAATTGATAATTGGGAAAATGTTTCTGATAACTTAAAATATGCAAAATGGATGGCCCATGTTTCCAATGATGTCAACACACAGTATGCTAGCACAGAGTTTGCCACTTCTACATTGGGTAGTTTCAACTAAGGTGTGCCATGTAAGTCCTCAAAGGCGTTAAAGAAAAATTTGTAAATTTTGGAGTTTAAAAGACAACGTCCCATCTTTATTTCCCATTCTTCAATGGCGAAAACAATTTTGAGATCTGGAAGGTGAAGATTCACGATCTTCTCATGCAACAAGGCGTGGTGAAGGCGGTTCTGGGAAAATCAAAGAAACCTGCGACTATTTCAGATGAAGAGTGGTAAGAGATCAATGTGAGAGAACTGAGTGCCATACGTCAGTGTTTGGTTGATGATGTTTTGTTCAACATTTTCATGGAGAAGACAGTAGCAGGTTTGTGGACAAAGCTGGAAAGTTTGTATATGACAAAATCCTTGACGAACATGATCTTCCTGAAAAGACAATTGTACAGTTTGCGCATGAAGGAAGGTACAAAAATAACTAATCATTTAAATACTTTTAATACTCTTTAAGTCCAGTTGGCTAGCATGGGAGTAAAATTCGAATCTGAAGATAAGGCGATTACATTATTATGTTCTTTTCCCGAGTCATGGGATCATTTAGTTACCTCTATTAGTTTCAGTTCAACAAAAAGTATTGAGTTTGATGTTATTGTTGGAGCTTTACTGTATCAAGAAACAAGGAAGGAATCTAATTTAGAAACCTATACATATGAGGTGATGGTGGTCAGAGGAAGACCTAAGGAAATATGACATACTAAGAGGGATTTCTCTCGATCACAATCGAAGAGAAAGAAGAGAAAGCTTAAGTGTTGGTTTTGTGGAGAATCTGGACACCTGAAGAAGGATTTCTGGAAGCGACTACAAGTCTCCAAAGAAGACCCTCCAAAAGAGACGAGGGAAACAAATGCAACCAAAACAGGTTCAACAACATGTTCAGGTATGACTGATGAAGTTTTATCAATTAGTGTTGTTTCATGATATGATCAACAATGGTTATTAGATTCTGGTGCTTCAAATCACATGTGTCTTCATAGACACTGGTTTATTACTTACCAGTCTATAGATGATAGAATTGTTTACATGGGAAATGATATATCATGTAAAGTTGTGGGAATTGGTAGCATTCAAATTAAGATTTTTGATGGCTCTGTTAAGATACTAACTGATGTGAGACATGTACCTGAGTTTAGGAAGAACCTAATCTCTTTGGGAGTCTTAGATACTGAAGGATATAAAATTACTGTTCAAGGTGTTCAAGGTGGAGTTATGAAGGTCTACAAAGGAATCCAACTGGTTATGAAAGTGAAGAACGATGGGAACCTTTTTTTGTTAGAAGGAAGAAAAGATTCATATCATGCGACATTTGTATCCAAGAATGATAGTGATTATGTTCAACTATGGCATCAACACTTGGGCCATATGAGCGAAACAAGATTGAAGGTATTACCTGATCGCAAGTTACTTCCTAGTCTAAAGTCTTTAAAATTAGATTTCTGCAAGCACTATATTTATGGAAAATAGAATAGGCAGACGGAAGACACACCAGTGAAGGAATCCTTGATTATATCCCTTCTTATGTTCGGGGACCATCCCCTACTATTTCGTATGGAGGATCATCATACTATGTTACCTTTATATATGATTTATCTAGGAAGGTGTGGATCTACATGCTGAAAAGAAAGGCTAATGTGTTTACTATTTTCAAGCAGTTTAGAGCTTTAGTGGAAAAGAGCACTGGTAGGTCCATTAAATGTTTAAGAACTAATAATGGTGGTGAATTTACGTCAATGGAATTTGAGAACTATTTCAAGGAGTTTGGGATTGATAGGCATAAAACCACTGCCTATACTCCTCAACACAATGGAGTTGTTGAACGCATGAACATGACTCTTCTAGAGAGAGCAAGGAGTATGCTTAGTAACGCCAAATTACAGCAGGAACTGTGGGTAGAAGAAATAAATACAACTTGTTATTTGGTGAATTGATCACCATCAACAACAATAGAGTGCAAGATTCCTGAAGAGGTATGGAAAGGTCACCCTTGTAATTATTCTAATCTTAAAGTTTTTTGTTGTGAAGCCTATGCTCTAATTCTGAAACATCAACGTTCTAAATTAGATCCAAAAAAAAAAAAAGGCTTATCTTTGTTGGATATGGTGATGATATTAAGGCGTATAGGTTGTGGGATCCTATTTCCCATAAGATCACAATTAACAGAGATGTAATATTTGATGAATCATCACTCATCAAATCAGATGTAGATGGTCAAATGAAACAGGGAGAAGTACCGAAATATCAATAGAGTCATTTTGAAACTCGTTCAACTATAGATGAAAGTGAACATGAACAAGTTTCTGAAGAAGTTCATGAAGAGGTCCTTGCAGAGGAAAATATGGATGATGGTGACAATCAACAGATTGAGGATGAGCCAAAAACTTCCCTAAGGAGGTCTACACGGGTCAGAGTTCCTCCAAGAAGGTATGTTGATTTTGTTTCATCGGTTTCTTTAAGTACTAATGACGATGAACCTTCATGCTATTAGGAAGTTGTGGAGGATTCTAATAGTGAAAAATGGAAAGAAGCAATGAAGGATGAAATGAATGCTTTAGTGAAGAATGTTACATGGGACTTGGTAGAACTTCCAAGAGGCAAGAAAAATGTAGGTTGCAAGTGAGTCTACAAGCTGAAGAAGGGTGTTGATGATAAAGTAGAAATGTACAAAGCAAGGCTGGTTGCAAAATGATATTCTCAGAAATAAGGTATTGACTATCATGAGATTTTTTCAGCAGTTCTGAAAATCGGTTCAATTCGAAGTATGTTAGCATTGGTTGCATTACTTGATTTGGAGTTGGAGCAGCTAGATGTTAAGAGTGCTTTCTTACATGGAGATTTGGATGAGGAGATTTACATGGAACAACCAGAAGGGCTCGTTCAAAATCGCAACAGGAAATTTGTTTGCAAGCTCAAGATAAACCGATACCCTGCTTGGTGGACGTAGCCCGAAGTTGGGCGAACCACATAAATCTCTGAGTTATATGTGTGATTTGTTTCTTTGTTATTTTCTGCTGCATATTTTATGAGATATAAGCCGATCGGCCCTATTAATTTAAAAGGGTGGGAAATGGGGTTGATCGACATATATCAACCACTTTCACTTAAATGTGATTGTTGCTAGTTGACAACTGACATGTGTGGGGTACAACTATTAATGTATTAATACATTTTAAATGTAATAATTAAATATTAATTAACAATT
>JZKD02S1675240.1:113486-127080 GCA_000966675.3 Picea glauca
ACTTGTAGTCCTTTGTCGCATTTATTATTTGTATGATCATTTATATGTTGTAAACCTTTGATCCTACACACACATTAGCAGCGTTTCCTAGACTAGCCAAGTTAGGAACATTACAGAATGTGTATCTGAGACACAGTTGCAGACAGAATCACTGAGGATTCTGTAGGAGCTTTGCTAGGTGGGCATTGAGCGTAAGCACGAGGTGCTGGAGAAAGAACTCTGCTGTGAGTTCGGAGAAGACCAGAATCACTGAGGATTCTGAGAGGCTCTGTCAAGTGGGCATTGAGCAGGTGTAAAGGGTGCACATAAGGAGACATAATCGTTGGAGTGTTCTGTGGAAGAGAATATACTCTGCCAAGAGGGAGTCGAGGAAGTGTGCTGATCGGAACAGAAGGAGAAGAGAACTCTTTGAGTTCTGGAGCTGAAAGAAGAGTCCACTGAGGGAATTTTGTTGGGTTGCCGAACACCCATAAGGACTCAGCGAGAGGGTCGCTTGAGCAGAAGGATAACCAAGAAGGTATCCATTTCGTTCTCCATCTGAAGGAGAAGAAGAACAAAATCCCCCAAGGGGTCTGAGTGGTTGTGAAAAATCAGAAGAGATAGCGCTTTAATATGGGAAGACTCTGTAGAGACGCAAGAGCCAAAGAATCCTTAGAGGGTTTAGGAGGAGGAGAAAGCTCAGGGAGGGCAGCGTTGTATACGCGTGGCGAGGCTCTTGGTTGTGGAGCTCGCAGAGGAACAGACAAAGGTCGAGGCCTTTGGAAATTCAAATTTCTTCCAAGTGCAGGGAGAAAGAGCGCCAAGCTCGGGAGGAACAACATCGGCCATTGGATTAGCCGATAGAATCTGGACCGTTGGTTTTCAAGTCCAAAGAGCAGCCGGAGGAGAGCGCAGAAGGAGAACAGATTTGGGTCGTCAGATCTAGGGTAGATACCCGACAGCGGCCGGACCTGCAGGAAGTTGCACGGAGGTTAAGCCTTCGTGAACAACATGAGAGAAGTCCCGACACGAGGAGTGATCATCGGGATATCGGGGATATCAAGAACGTGAGGAGAGTCCCTCGGCATCAGAGGTCGCGAATTTGCGAGGTTAATCTGGACCGTTCGTTACCCACGAGCGGACGCGTGTCACGAGATTACCCACATCGGGTACTCGGGCATCGGAGGTTGGAAAAGGAAGTCCTTCAGTTTTGCGAGGCACGAGGACGCGAGGAGACGAAGGAGTGAGAGGATCATAGCCATTCATCTGAGGACAGGTGGCAGAGATCGGAGAGATCTCGCGAACTCGGAAGCTCGTGAGTGGAAGAGCCGAGGATTTGGTTTTAAAAGTCGCGAGGCGCGAGGTCGCGAAGTGGTGAAGTGGCGAAAGGATTGTAGCCGTCCATATGAGGAGTACAGGTGGTAGAGGTCGAGAGATCTCACGAACTCGGTAGTTCGCAGAGTGGAAGACCAAACATTGGGTACTCCAAGTCGCGAGGTCGCGAGGCGTGGGAAGGAGGATAACCGTTGGATCCAGATCGTAGGAGGACCGTTGGATCTGCACGTGGGATCGTGTATCGGGACCTCGCAAGAAAAGACTCAAGGATTTGGCCACGGGGATCGTGAGGTTACGAGAAAGCGATATCCCGACAGCTGGAGGATAGTGTGGGCCATAGCAGAGTCAGCGAGTGGAATACAGGTGGCACGAATCCCTCGGGATCTCACCGCGAGAAGTCCCGAAATATTGGCGTTAGGATTCGCGAGTCGTGAAGTACCGAGGAGTCGAGGTTCGTGTGGACGCGTGGCAGAACATAAGGTGGGGATCGGGCGACCGATGGGTGGACACACGTTGCTTGGAGATAGGAGTCAACACTCCGTCGAATTCTCGCATCTCGGGGATTCACGAAATAGGAGGGTGAAAGTTCGATGGTTCAACCCATGAGATTGCGAGGTAAGGCCACAGTTGCGGAGGTAGTGGTCATATGGTGGGAGTTGACCCTGGAGGGCCAGTGGGTGAAGAAAAAGGAGCTCATCGGAGAATCGAAACTCGAGAGTTGGAGAGTACAATGACTCTCAACAGCGGAAACGCCGAAACCCCGAAACCCCGAAACCCCGATAGTGAGTCGGGGATAACCATGGCCAAGTGCAGGGGCCGAAAAGGAGGAAAAGAAAGGACCTGTGGACCGGGTCAGGTTTCATCAGAGATCCCATTAGAGGAATCTAAGATCCGCTTAGGCTTATAAGTACAAGGGGATAAGAACGATCCTGTGAGCGGGAGAGCGCAACGTGGGTACGGTCGCGTATTTCCATCCTGCATCAGGTGGTATCAGAGCTTGAATTCTTGTCTATATATTTCAGGCAAGAGGGGAACAGAGGAGGCAGAAGAAGGCAGAGTTGTTGAAGGAGTCTGTAAGGACTTGTTTGCAGGTAGGCAGCAGTCTATAGACAGTCAGTAGGACTGTAAAATGAAGCTGGACACACTCAAGATACAGAGTGACAGCCACAGGTTTGTCAGGAAGGCATACAGGGACAATAAGATAGCTACTGAAGGCCATAGAAATAGAAGCAAGGCAGAAAAGCTTGCGGAATTTGATAAAGAAATGACAAGAGAACTCTATGAATTAAAGGCAGACATAGAGGAGCTCGAACTGCGAATGCGGCAGGATAGGAAGAGGATACGGATGCCCGAATTTCCTATGGAGGCAACAACAAAATGGCTAGTCAGGGAGTTGATGGTCATGAGACAACGCAGACTGTTAAAGAGATGGTTGAGGCATGCTGAAAACCTCAAGGCCACAGAGGAAGAGATGGTTGAGGTATGCAAACTGGAGACTGGGAGAGGTCTCGATGATGATGAAGGGGATGAATTGGGATCGGTTGAAGATCTCAAGCATTGCTAGGAAGGCAGAGGAGAATAAATTCCAGTTTTCCAAGAGGGTAATGAGCTAAGGTCACTGCGGGATCTCATGGACTGTTAGGAGGACAGTCGAGGAATTTCAATTTGCCAGGAGGGCAATGATGAGAGATCGCTCAGGGATCTCGAAGACTGCCAGGAGGGCAGTGAAAGCATCTCAGACTGCCAAGTGGGCAGAGATGAACATTTGAGACTGTCTGAAAGTCTCATGGACTCAGAGGAGAGTTCAATTTATCAAGGAGTGCTGATGAAGATGGGATCGGTTGATCTCATAGTCTGCCAAGAGAGAAGCCAGGGCATCCCGTATTGCCAGGTGGCCAGGGATGAGCAGATGAGACTGTCTAAGGGTCTCATAAATCCAGAGACGAATTTGGATCAGCAGGTGCAGCTGACAAAAGAGGAGAAAGATCATAATGATATTATAATGATTGGGGGAATTGGAGTATTCCTACCATCTGCCCAGGAGGAGGCATAAAATTCTGTTGCAGATGATACAACAACAGCAGAGGAACAGTTAGCTATGACTGTCAAAAGGAAATTGGAGCAGACATTTGAGACTGCCCAAGCAGATGAAGGGAAAGAGAATGAGCATCCCGAGGAATGGCTCAATGATTTCAGTCAGCAAGCTGAGAGCGCTGTAGCACTGAAGCTAGCAGCAAAGGAAGCCAAGGAGCAGGCAAGTAAAGTTACCACTCCATGGGAGATGGAGCTAGAAATGCAGGAGGATTGGCTGAACGATCCAGGGCCAGCAAGAGAACTAGCAGAATTTGAGCTGTCAGAGAAGAGAATGACTGAGCAGTAGGTTAGTCAAGAAGAGACTACAGAGATGAAGTTTGCAGCAGAGTGGCAACTTGAGGCCACAGATGAAGATGAAGATGAAGAAGATGGCATGGGAGATCATAGCGATCTGCCCAATTGCAGAAAAATTTTGCAGCTGAGGAGACTGCAACAACAGGACCAGCCGTTGGAGCAGCTGGATGAAGTGATAGAAGATATCAGAAGGCTGATGGTATGGTCAGCAGAAACTGCCAGCAAGGAGAGGCTGAGCAAAAAAGCAACAACAGTAGCAGCAATGCAGAAGCAGCAGCAGCAGCAGCAGAATGGAGCAGATGGGAAGCTCCAGGTATTTGTTTGGGATCCAGGAGGATTTCCAACAGCTTAGAGGGGAAGCTCATGAGCAGGAACTCATGATTTTTGCATCTGTGGAGTATGATGCAGGAGCATCGCTCCATGTCAGCTAGCGAGCCAACCAACCACTTCCGCAAATTCAAATCGCACGCTAAAAGAGAGGCGCAATCCTCATTTAAATTTGAAATGAATGTAATTAAATGTCTTAGGCTGGTGAGCCATGGAAGCCGTGCCTTTGTGCAAGCGTTAGATAAGATCGACTTTAATGCTAGATCGGCTGAGATCTAGATCCAGATGCTGGACTAGACAACCATTGAATGTAATTTATTAGAGTAGGTGAACCTGGAGGGAAGCGCTCGATGAGCCCCTCAGGTAAAAGAGATTTTCAGATCTCATTTTGGAGTAGTTGTAGAAGGGGGAGAGCAGAAAAGAGCCAGAGAGAGCTTGAGAACACCTTTGTAAAATACATGCATTTTCCATTTAATATAACAGAGCAGTTTTTCTTGCATTTTCTGTGTTGAATGGATGTCTGTGTGTGTTTTCTATGTGTGTTGTGAATGTATGTTATGTTGAGGCATTCTGCAGGAGTTCGTTTGATTTTAGGTTGAAGGTCTTTGAGGCTTCACGCCAGGAGGGTGTGACAGAACGCTGTGGATTCTGAGAGCCGTGCACAGAGGATGCACTTCTGAACTCTGCGGAGTCAGACAAAGACGTGCTGAGGCACAGGACTGAAGTCAACAACTCAGGAGAAGGAAGACCTGTGAGGTTGTTGAACACTTCAGGAGGGAAGACTGTGTATTTGAGACACAGTTGCAGACAGAGTCACTGAGGATTATGTAGGAGCTCTGCCAGGTGGGCATTGAGCGTAAGCACGAGGTGCTAGAGAAAGAACTCTGTTGTGAGTTCGGAGAAGACCAGAATCACTGAGGATTCTGAGAGGCTCTGCCAAGTGGGCATTGAGCAGGTGTAAAGGGTGCACATAAGGAGATAGAATCATTGGAGTGTTCTGTGGAAGAGAAGATACTCCGCCAGGAGGGCGTCGAGGAAGTGTGCAGATAGGCACAGAAGGAGAAGATAACTCTTTGAGTTCTGGAGCCGAAAGAAGAGTCCATTGAGGGAATTTTGCTGGGTTTCCGAACACCCATAAGGACTCAGCGAGAGGGTCGCTTGAGAAGAAGGATAACCAGGAAGGTATTCATTTTGTTCTCCATCTGAGGGAGAAGAAGAACAAAATCCCCCAAGGGGTTTGAGTGGTTGTGAAAACTCAGAAGAGATAACGCTTTAATACGGGAAGACTCTGTAGAGACGCAAGAGCCAAAGAATCCTTAGAAGGTTTAGGAGGAGGAGAAAGCTCAGGAAGGGCAGCGTTGTATACGCGTGGCGAGGCTCGTGGTTGTGGAGCTCGCAGAGGAACAGACAGAGGTCGAGGCCTTTGGAAATTCGAATTTCTTCCAAGTGCAGGGAGAAAGAGCGCCAAGCTCGGGAGGAGCAACATCGACCGTTGGATTAGCCGATAGAATATGGACCGTTGGTTTTCAAGTCCAAAGAGCAGCCGGAGGAGAGCACACAAGGAGAACAGATCTGGGTCGTCAGATCTGGGGTAGATACACGATAGTCGTCGGACCTGCAGGAAGTTGCACGGAGGTTAAGCCTTCGTGAACAGCAAGAGAGAAGTCCCGACACGAGGAGTGATCATCGGGATATCGGGGATATCAAGAACGTGTGGAGAGTCCCTCGGCATCATAGGTCGCGAATTTGCGAGGTTAATCTGGACCATTCGTTGGGAGCGGATGCGTGTCACGAGATTACCCACATTGGGTACTCGGGCATCGGAGGTTGGAAAAGGAAGTCCTTCAGTTTCGCGAGGCACAAGGATGTGAGGCGGCGAAGGAGTGAGAGGATCGTAGCCGTTCATCCGAGGACAGGTGGCAGAGATCGGAGAGATCTCCCGAACTCGGAAGCTCGTGAGTGGAAGAGCCGAGGATTTGGCGTTAAAAGTTGCGAGGCGCGAGGTCGCGAAGTGGTGAAAGGATTGTAGCCGTCCATCTAAGGAGTACAGGTGGCAGAGATCGAGAGATCTCGCGAACTCAGGAGTTCGCAGAGTGGAAGCCCAAACATTGGGTACTCCAAGTCACGAGGTCGCGAGGCGCGAGAAGGAGGATAACCGTTAGATCTAGATCGTAGGAGGACCGTTGGATCTGCACGTGGGATCGTGTATCGGGACCTCGTAAGGAAAGACTCAAGAATTTGGCCACGGGGATCATGAGGTTACGAGAAAGAGATATCCCGGCAGCTGGAGGATAGTGTGGGCCATAGCAGAGTCGACGAGTGGAATACAGGTGGCACGAAGCCCTCGGGATCTCGCCGCGAGAAGTCCCGAAATATTGGCGTTAGGATTCGCGAGTCGAGAAGTGCCGAGGAGCCGAGGTTCGTGTGGACGCGTGGCAGAGCATAAGGTGGGGATTGCGTGTCCGACGGGTGGACACACGTTGCTTGGAGATAGGAGTCAACACTCTGTCGAATTCTCGCATCTCGGGGATTCGCGGAATAGGAGGGTGAAAGTTCGACGGTTCAACCCACGAGATTGCGAGGTAAGGCCACAGTTGCAGAGGTAGTGGTCATATGGTGGGAGCTGAGCCTGGAGGGCCAGTGGGTGAAGAAAAAGGAGCTCATCGGAGAATCGGAACTTTGGAGTTGGAGAGTACAGTGACTCTCAATAGCGAAAACGTCGAAACCCCGAAACCTGATAGTGAGTCGGGGATAACCACGGCCAAGTGCAGGGGCCGAAAAGGAGGAAAAGAAAGGACCTATGGACCGGTTCAGGTTTCATCAGAGATCCCATTAGAGGAATCTAAGAGCCGCTTCGGCTTAGAAGTAGACGGGGATAAGAACGATCCTGTGAGCGGGAGAGCGCGACGTGGGTATGGTCGCGTATTTCCATCCTGCATCACTTCTCCTCCTTGTGAGTTGGGCGCTTAATCCACCCTAGATTTTGGCGGTGGGGTTTTGGAGCTGTCAGACGTTGGTTAAATGACTACTGGCAGTAGTTAGACACTTATTAAGAATATTAATAACCTCCTTAATGAGGAGGATGAAAACTTTTGGAAGGAGGCGAGATTATTATCTGACTTTCCAACAACTGTGAAAAATACAAAGTATAGACCACCTTTGCAGAACTCTAGTGATCTGCAGAATGGAGGTTATAGTTGTATAAATCTTCCTTCGGTTTCTACCATGACTACTCTTCCTAGTTTGATTGAAACTTGCCCACAAAACTCTTGTCCCAGAACAGGTGGTGGAGTTAAGCAGGGGAACTCTGAGATTTTTTCTCCTGTTGCGCGTGGGAAGAACAAACATCTTTCGGTTTTTCGCAAAAAAAAGAAGCAGTGGACTTCTAATAAGGTTCATAGGAAAATGGTGTTCGGTTTTGATGTTGGCCTTGAGGATACTTGTTGGTTATCACTTTGTGAAGTAGTAGGGAGGCTCGCCTATGGACATTTATGCAGAGATAAATTCCTAGTCTGGTCGGATAGAGTATGGTCGTCGGTGTCAATACACTCTGGAGTTGGTGCAACTACCCAAAGGATGGTGGGGAGTTATCAGTCACTCTCTCGATGATGTAGATTTACTGTTATAAAAAAGGTGGTTGAATGGGGATAGTAGTTTTATGCTGAAAAAATGGCAGGTGTCTTTCAATCCAGAGACCGAATACTTTACGTTTTGGCATTTCTGGATTCTTCTTCTGGGTTTGCCTCTTCATATGTGGAATGAAGAAGCACTGAAGGATATCGGTGATGCGCTTGGCACTTTTATTTCGGTTGATAGAGGAATTTTAACTTCACCTGTGCGAAAATTTTGTAGAATCTTGGTTGAAATGGACATAAGTCATGGACTTCCTGAAACTCTTGAGATTGAGTGGCGAGGGTGGTGTTTTTTGCAGCGACTAGACTACTTAGGCATACCATTTCGGTGTAGCCTTTGTCGTAGTACTGGACATCTTCGTAGGGACTGTAGAGGTTTGTTTGAAGAGCAAGTGGAACATTAGGATCACTTTTCTACTATTGATTTTATTGATCTCTCTGTTGAAATGGGGTTCTACAATGCTGGTTCAAGAGTTTGTTCGGATGACTTGGAAGAACTGGAACAGGCTCTCACACTTTCTGGTAAGCTCAAATTTCATTGTCCTTTTTTTTTCTACTCTGTCGTATTTAGAAAAAGAAACCTTAAGCTCTTCGAAGTGGTTAGCATGGTCTATTTCACTTTCCTGTCCTTTGCCTGAGATGGGGGTGAACGACCTCTCGAAGCCTTGTAACCCCTCTAACTCTACTTTACCTTCCAGAAATATGACTAAGTTTGTTGTGGACTCATCCTTGCCACTGTCGGGGAACCTATCTGATCCTTTGACTCTTCATATTATTATTGGTCCTTCCTCCCTTGACGACCCAGTGTTAACTGAACCAAGTCAGGATTTTTTTCCTGATTTAACTGTTCCCTCCTCTTTTATCTCGGTTTTTCGTGAATCGGAGGACTCGGATCCCTCCCTTGAAGCAGTTTTAGAGTCCTTTATCCCCTTTTTAAAGGATAAATCTTCTCATAATCAGTTACCTATTTTTCAGGGAAAGGCTTTACAAGTTACTAGTTCTTTTGGTGGGGAGACTAGTGGATCAAATTTACTAGAGGTTACGAAGGAGAAATACTTTGTTTGGTCTCAGGGACTGGGTTTTGAAAACTCTCCCATAAAAATCCGAAGCGCTAGGAAGAAACAAAATAAAGAAACTATGACTATTGATTTTGTTATTTCTATTGACTGTGGGGCACGTAGAGCATGCAAAGTCCTTTCTCGGGCTAAGTAATGTTGTTACTGTCACTTAATATCAAGGGAACAGAGGCTCCCTAAAACATTCCTCGGTTCGTAGGGTACTAGACAAAACTAGACCTGAGTTAGTACTGTTTCAGGAGACTATGGTACTTGCAGAAAAGGCTCGTGACTTCATGTTTAAGATTCGTCCAAATTGGATATGTTGTGTAGTAAGCTCTGATGGGAGTTCAGGGGGTTTATTGGTTTCTTGGGACCCAATTTTTTTTTATTTGAATCCTTCTCTAAATTGTGGTGGCATCTTCTTGTCAGGAATTTATATTGCCACTAGGAGACAGGTTAATATTTTGAATACATATGGTCCTTGTGTGGAGCGAAGAGTTTTCTGGGAGTGCCTGGGAAGATCGGGCTTATTATCATATAAAAACTTGATTCTAATGGGTGATTTAAATTTGACCCTCTTCTGGTGAGATTTGGGGAGGTGTTAGAAATATGGGTTGTTTGGCAGGTTTCTTTAAAAATTTCTTCCTGGGACTTGGTCTTATTAATATTCTTCTGGGGAAGATTGTTCTGAATTGGAGGAACAATCGGGCTGGCACTAAACTTATTGCAGAGAGGTTACACAAAGATTTCATTTTCGAGGATCTCCTAGCATTGGTTGATATTTTTCGATATTGGGTGGAATACCCTTATATCTCATACCATGCACCCATCTTACTTCAGTTGGATCTTTTGACTACTCATATATCCTTTCCTTTCAAGATGAATCCTTTTTGGATCCAGGATTTAAGTTTTGAGATTCTGGTTAAACATCGTTGGAATGATCCAAAGTACCTGGGCGAAACTGGAAAAAAACATAGGCTTATTTGGAAGCTTAAGGATCTAAAGCTTCAGACTAAAAAATGGCCGAAGGAGAGGAAATTAAGAATAGATGCACACATTAAGAATTTAGAGAAGAGATTACAAAATGCATCCATAAAAATTCCAATGGAGATAAATAGATGGCCCAAGAGTCTTTAGTGAAGGAATTAGAATCAGTAAGAAACAAGATTCTTCTGGAAAAGGAGGAATATTGGCGATAATGTAGCAGGGCTATTTGGCTACAAAGTGGTGATAATAATACAAACTTTTTCCATAAATATTCAAACAATAGAAGAATTAGTAAGCATTTATGGGATATTTTGGATGAGTCTGGGGATGTTGTTTCAGGACAGGAGAACATTAAAAAGGAAGCAGTTAAGTATTTTAAGGAGATTTAGAAAGTATGGGCTCCTCCCTTATCAAATGAACAAGTTAGGGTTGCTGCACTTTTCAAAAAAATGGTGATTGAAGATGAAGCTCGTTCCCTCAATGAGCCGATTAAATTGGAAGAGATTGAACAGATTTTAAAGAAATTTAAATCATACAAGAGTCTGGGACCCGATGGTTGGTTAGTCAAATTCTTTAGCCATTTCTTTAAAACAGTGGGGAGAGATCTTCTGGAGATGGTCGAAGAAGCAAGAACTAGAGGCAGAATAGTGGGAGGATTAAATGCTACTTTCATTGCATTAATTCCAAAAGTTAATAAACCTCAGTGTTTCAGTGACTTTAGGCCTATTTCACTATGTAATTTATGCTACAAAATCATATCCAAAGTTTTAGAAAATCGCATAAAACCTCTGTTGTCTAGATCAATATCTGAAGAAAAATTGGGTTTTCTTCAAGGGAGAAGAATATAGGATGTCGTTGGTACTGTGCACGAATGTCTTCATAGTATAAAAAAGAAAAATACAAAAGCGTTAGTATTAAAGATTGATCTGAAGAAAGCGTATGATTGCATTAGTTGAGATTTTCTGAGGAAGATACTTATTCAAATTGGAATGGGATTGGAGATGACAGAGTGGATTATGCGCTGTGTAATATCTACCTCCTACTTAGTACTGATAAACAGGGAACCAACTACTTTCTTTAAAATTGGGCGGGGGCTCAGACAGGGATGTCCTATTTCCTCGTTATTGTTCATCCTTGTCATGGAGGGTTTAAGCTTATTATTAAAGGAGAATAAACTGGAAGGAAGACTTTCAGGTGTGGAAGTTTCCAGAACTATTAAAATTCTACATGTTCTTTTTGTTGATGATATTGTGATTTTGTCAAAGGCTAGCACAGAGGAATGGATAGAGATAGACTTGTTACTTAAAACATTATGTTCGGCTTTTGGATTGATGATTAATATTACAAAAACCACAGTACTTCTGACATGATTATCGAAAGAGGATATGAGACCTTTCAAAGCACTATTTCCATTTAATTTTTAGGACTTAGAGGAGGGGTTTAAGTACTTAGGTTTCTACCTCAAAACTGGTTTGTACAGGGTTGGTGATTGGTGTTGGCTCCTTATGAAAATAGAAAAGAAAACCAGTAATTGGTTTTTCCGTTGGCTCTCCCTGGGAGGCAGATACACTCTATTAAAAGTGGTGTTGGAATCACAATCCTCGTATTGGATGTCTCTTGGTCTTATTCCTGGTTTGGTTCTAATTTCTATTAGAAAACTAATGTATCGTTTCGTTTGGTAGAAGAATCAAGATTCTAGTACTATCCATCTTTGCAAATGGGAAAAATTGGCAGTGCCTAAAGCTTTCGGGGGATGGGGTTTCTTAAATATCTTAGACTTCAGCAAAGCGCTAGCGGCACACACACTTTGGAGGGTGATCAATAGTGGAGGTATGTGGCACAGGATTATTATGGAAAAGTATTTGACACATCTGACTATTACTCAGTGGTTAAGAACACCAAACTTTGAACAAAGAGAAACATCAAAGATCTGGCACAGTTTAACTTCTTCGGTTCACCTGATACTACATTGGTTATGTTGGGCACATGGTTTAGGGCATCTTATTTCCATTGGAACAGGTAGGATTATTGGCTTGTGAAATCAATCTTTCTTATCTCAGTCGTTGGTCTCATTACTTAAACATAATCATATACAGACTTTGGCACAGGCTAGGAATGTTTTGAATAGTACATCTTTAAGTGATTATTGGATTACAAGCGGTGAAATTAATCTCAGGGGCAGTTTAGCTACATATCTTAGTTATCCTCTACATATCTTTGTCAATTTGTGGTTTTAATACATGTTCCTTTCATCTAGTTCATTTTTCCTCTATTTTCTAAATATGTATTTTTCTCTTTTTGCTTTTTTTTTCCAGCATACAATAAGATATTTTCACTCTTCATTATGTGGTTTTAAATGAGATATTTGTTACAAAAATCGACGATAAATCATCAAAATTGGTAAAAATCTCAATTTTTTGGCCAAAACGATTTTTTCTCAAAAAATGGGAAAAAATCATGGGTCAATGGAAAAAATTGCATGTGTAAAAACGTTCGCGCGTTTAAGGGTCCGTTAGGGGTTTTTTTGATTTTATTTGTGAATTTAGCCAAGGACAAGAGCCAAGCCATTGAACTAGCCAAGGAAGAGTTTTCCATTGGGATTTTGTGGATGATTCAAGGGTTAGATTTGTGGATTTGGTCTACCTTGCACCTTAATGATTTGGTCTACGTCTACTATAATCTCAAGGTGTGGGTGAAGCAACTTGAGATAAAAATTGATGCAAAGCCCATTTCATTGGATGGGATTGATACCATTGTTGCATGGAGGGTGGAGGTTGAGGAACCTGTTATTTACACCACCCTCGATTGGCTAGAGGATACTGGTGATGATCATGGTATTGCTGAGGACTTGGATCAGGATGTTCCAGAGGATATTCAGTTTCACGCTGAGTCTGCAAGTGTGCCACCAGCAGAGCCATAGTCAGAGTCAGAGGGAGATAGGCCCAGTGGTAGCACTAGCAGTCTACCTCCTCTACTAGTACCTTCTTCTAGGGAACATCTGTCTCGAGGGTCTTCTAGTTCTTCTAGAGGAGGTTTGACTCCAGTACGAGGCACACATGCCTCAAGGGCACCTACTCCTAGTGCTAAAGGAAAAACACTTTCTACAATGATTACTTTTGCCCATAAAAGGGTTAGAGGGAATCGATAGTTTATTTACTTGATTTCATTGTAGATGACTCATGAGTCATGATGAACATCATGAGATAAATTTATTATATTTTTTGATGACTCGGGAAACATGACATGATTCATTTTCTATGTGTGATGTATCACTAGACATCTTATATATCTTATATATTAGTTTTCTTTCCATATTCATGTGGCAATCTGTCTATTTGATGTTATTATTACTTTAAATGTTTCAAATTTTTTTTAAAATAAATATTTTTGTATTTTTTTAAGTTTGTTGATATATTGCTGATTTTTACGAAACGATGTTTTCTGGACCCCGACGATTTTTTTTGCTGAAACGATTTTTGTAACACTGGTTTTAATACATGTTCCTTTCATCTGGCTCATTTTCCCTCTCTCTTTGTTTTTTTTTTCAACATGCAATAATAATATATTTTTACTCTTCATTGTGTGGTTTTAGTATGTGTTCCTTTCATCCGGCTCATTTTCCCTTCTATCTCTCTTTGCTTTTTTTTCAACATACAATAAGATATTTGTACTCTTCATTGTGGGGTTTTAATATATGCTCTTTTTCCCTCTATTTTATATATACAGACAATTTTTTCTCATCATAACATAAGTTTGTAGTTCATGATATTGAATTTAATCAAAGTCAAAGGTAGACAAATCCAAGGATGTAGGTATATGCAGATATTCTTCTTTATTTTTTTTTTTAAGTTACTAAACTGGACTACCATTCTACAAATATAAAATGGT
>JZKD02S1675240.1:127130-140893 GCA_000966675.3 Picea glauca
TTGTAACACTGGTTTTAATACATGTTCCTTTCATCTGGCTCATTTTCCCTCTCTCTTTGTTTTTTTTTTCAACATGCAATAATAATATATTTTTACTCTTCATTGTGTGGTTTTAATACGTGTTCCTTTCATCTGACTCATTTTCCCTTCTATCTCTCTTTGCTTTTTTTTCAACATACAATAAGATATTTGTACTCTTCATTGTGGGGTTTTAATATATGTTCTTTTTCCCTCTATTTTATATATACAGACTATTTTTTCTCATGATAACATAAGTTTGTAGTTCATGATATTGAATTCAATCAAAGTCAAAGGTAGACAAATCCAAGGATGTAGGTATATGCAAATATTCTTCTTTATTTATTTTTTTAAGTTACTAAACTGGACTACCATTCTACAAATATAAAATGGTTCAAATGGACATTGAATCTCTCTGTTACAACGGAGCTCTCCATCAATTATGAGGAGATGTCAAATGAATATAAAAAACAAAAGACAATCCACTAAAATCCAAGGAATCATAGAACTTGAATATATTTCTAAAAACTGATATATCAAAAACTTAGATGTAATACAGACCCTTACCTATGCATATCTTTATAATTCACCTCTGTTAAGGAAAAAGGGTGTTTAACTCCACAATTTGTAAGATGATAATGAGCTATCTAGCCCCACAAAAATGTTTTCCATGCCTAAAAACATTCATGCACGAATGATAGATGAACAACATAGATTTTAAAGAAAAAACATATTAATAACCACCCTTGGGATGGGAAAATGTCTCGAGGAAAGTTACAACAATCAGAATAAGCATGAAAATGTTATTAGATGTAATAGTAAAGAGTTGTGAATCGTTGATCAGAAATCAAAATTAGCCTTAAGTATTGTAAGCCAAGAATTTAACATAACAAGAAATTACCTAAATTCTAAGTAGTTTCATGCCCATGTATAACAATGTATTCAAAGCAGAGACAACTTTTTATATTAATTTTCTTGTATAAACCTTGAACGATATACGAATGGACTCTCAACCATTTAAGTCATGATAAGAATTGTTTAGTTGGTTTTTGGCCTTTCATTATATTAACTATAATTGTTAAAAAACAAAATAATAAGCTATCTTAAAGGTGGAGGATGACGAATATTAAAAAAAAAATCAAAGAAAAACTTTTGAGGAGAAGGAAATTGGAGATATAAAGTGATGCAAACAAGTAGGAGAAGGAAATTGGAGATATAAAGTGATGCAAACAAGTAGGAGACATAAAGTGATGCAGACAAATTGTTAATGGCTAGGGAGCAAAAATAGGAAGCAATATTTGAATGATGAAGCTTAAGTTGTTGTTACAACGACACCATATTTAAGAGAAAAATAAAAGTTAAAAAACACTTATTGGGAAGGAAACTCATATAAGTGATGTGAATTACAAAATTTTGAATTACAAGAAGACTTGAACTCAAAGCTTATGTACTTGTAAAAAGGAACCACATCCAATTTGTCATCGTTGAACATGATGGTTCTATAGCTATCCCAAATACTCGTTATCATTACCAATGTGTGTTTGAATAAACAACACCTCATATTTTCTAGTGTTGAATGTGATGGTTATATTCCTATCCTAAGTACCACTACCATTACCAATATATCTTTGAACTAACAAAATAACAGAAGAAGAATAAAAAAATAAATAGTACTAAAAAAACTGCAGCGTTATTTGTGGCAAAATTTTTATGTTAGTAAAAAAATAAATCATATTTTGTTTTAGATTCCTTACAAATTCTCTTCCCTAGAGTATAAGATCAAATATCAAATAACTAAGGACATGGTGTCTCGAGGCCCTTAGGTTGCAGACATGGAGTACCAAGAGATGCATGCATTGACTAGCAGTGTCCACATACACGGATGAAAACCTGCTTCACCACCATACTTCTCTGATTCATCATGATGGCATTCATCACATCAACTTGTTTCCGGAAGACAATGGGTCTCACTCCATGAAACAAAAGTCATATATTGTGGTAACTGTCACTTTAATACTTGAGGCATTTTAATATGTTTCATTACAACTTCTCTTGATTATAGAAGGTTTGCTTGAAAATTATGATCTTTACCTTATTCACCTTGGTGGTTGGAATTGTTCCCTAGTAAGTGGTCACCCTTGGGGAAAGTTTTGCTACTGGAAAGCCTCATTGATGAGTCATCGTACCATTCTCAATCATACTTTCACTTTCCACACTTCATCCTTTTCGTTCCCCCATCTTTGTGTATTTTAGGGTGTATTGACCCAAGAAGGGATTGTGCCTCATTTCATGGTAAGAAGGGGATAAAGGCTTGGAGGGAAATGTAGCTGGAAAAAAGATAAAATCCAAACCATAACCTTGTAGATGCTCACCCAAAGAGGTCTTGAGAACAATGAAACGTTTCTCCTAAAAGAATTTGATGACCTGTAAAAGAAAACTCACATTATATAAATGTACCACTTGTTGAGATCTGTATACTTATGTGGTGTCCCTTTATTTCCATGCATATGGCACTCTATGTAACTCTAGCTTCAAGTGACATCGTGGTACTCTTTTCTTTCCATGTATTACAATACCCAATTGTTTTGGAATTCAATTAATTAATGGCAATGAAATGGGCTTGGAAAAAGATTGCATTGAAAATGGAGGTGCAACACACCCTCTATGATGCAGGAGCATCGTCAACAAAGCACACGTGGAGAGACAACTCAATGCCCTAGCGTGCCATTTGAATTATTTTTGAATTTTTAAAAGATAAAATTTCTCAGAAATATTTTGAATGAATGACGAATTAAAGAAGATCTTAATGTTTGGAGGATGAACAATCATGTGAGATTAGGGGAGATCGGATTTTCCTTTAATCTAGTTGATTTTTGACACAGAGATGGAGCTTTCGCTCTTATCTATCTGTCACAGACTTTAATGTAATAAGGCTTAAGTAGTTGTTAGCTTTTACTTCGATAAGATAGGTAATCAGAGGGAACCCTATGAGCCCCTCATGTATAAATCTTTGTAAAATATGCCTAGTAGAGGTTGTTGTTGATAGTAGTTGAGGGTTGTTGCAAATCAGTAGGAGATTGATGTGATTTAGTTGTTGTTGTTTATCAACGATGAACGGTGAACATCTAATCTCCGGCAATATCCGTCAGTCAGAAAACCCAAAAGGTAGCGTCTTCGTTGGACCACAAAACTTTGTTCCCATTCCTGTTTGCCCCGTATTATGCACCCCCCTTACTCTATGGGCTCCATGGTAGTTTGATGAGCGACACTAATGCATGGCCACCCCTCTCATGCTACCTTCGAACTGGAGTAAACTAACTCTTCTACCGCGTGCCCAAACTCCCCTGTCTCCACTCTGCAAACATCTGCTCTGGTGCCGACGGAGGTTCGATTCCATCTGCTCGCTGCTCTGATGATCAACTGCACAGGTTAGCAACACTTTGTAGCATTGCCTTATTACTTAAACATCTTCATTTCTTGCCCACATAGCCCCTTGAAATCCTTTTTTGATAAGACATTCCTAAGATTCGAGCTATTATCATTGTGATACACTTTCAATGGATATTGAACGACCTCATTGTTAGCTCACTCCTTTCAGAATCCCACTGAACTCGTGTTTGCAACAATCTGGAGTTCCACATTTGGGCCTCATCTTCAAAATTTGAGTAATTCCCGAAATCCCAATATTTTTACTGGAAACCCTATTTCTCATGGCTCATATTTCACGATCGAAACACTGCCTCACCATAACCAAAGTTTATTTATGCTTAGATTTAGTTCAATGGGCTAAACCTAGAATCCATATTCTCAAGTTCAATGGCGAATTCTCTTTTCTATACATTACAGAAATTGGGGCTGAAATGTTGCAAACCAGTCAATGCGAATTGTATGGCCCGATTCATCGACATTGTAATATCGGGTGCAGTTTTTCAGTTTAACCATAAACTCAACAAATCAACAAATGTATTTCAGAGGTGAGACTCAATTAATTAGAATTGAGTTATGGCGATTGTGGTGGCTGTCTAAATGGATGGTTGTTTTAATTGGCACAATGACATCGTTGATTCTGTCTTTCTTTATAAATCAGTAAAGTAGCCAAGGTTGGATTTTTTGGACCAAGATTTGCAAAATTTCATCGTGCCTAACTGTGTCTTTGTGGTTCTGTCTGGTTCTTGATGTTGGCTTCTCTGGAAACTTTTATAAAAAAAAAAATTCCTTTCGTATTTAGAAACCTTTGGATACTTTTAAGCTATTGTTTGTGTACCTTACGAGCGTACAAGGGGTATTTGCATGAATGCATTAGAGGAGAGCTTAACTCCATAATAAAGTACAGGCAGTAAACTTAGTCTTTTGTTTTTCTTACCATGTTTCCTATGTAGGAAGGTGATTTGGCATAGTCCTCAATAAGTTGATCGGTCTTTATTTGTTATTTAAAATCCTTTTACTTGCTTGCATGCTCATGATTCTCTACTTCCAAGGCATATGGTAAGATTTCTAGGATTCAAGGATCATGGGTTTGTGTTTTTGAACTCAAAAAAATATATAATTGCAATAGAAATTGCCTCAATTATCTATAGTATTATCCGCATACAAAACTGTGATGACACATTGGTGGAAAATTCCATTTGAATTTTGCATATATTGGCGATCATAATCTCTAATGTTGGTTTTCATAAACATCCAAACCAATTGATGTGGACGGGACTTCCATATGCTACACATTTCTCAATCTGTGATTTTGTAGCAAGATACTTGCAACTTTGCACAATGCTTTTCAAAGAAGTTATATACTTGGCAACATCTCTATGTTTTTTTATACATATTAAGTAACTCTATAATGAGTTATTGTTAGAAGAGTAATATGAAAACTAAGTTCAAAATCTATCAACCAAGCTACCTTTTGTAAGACTATTATGAGGAGATGTGGTTATTTTGTAGTACATCTGTAACATTTTATGAATTCTTCTATAAAATGTATCCTCCTTATTTATATATAGGGTTCAAGCAGGAAATTTGAGGCATTCATTGGATCTAGTAAAATATATTTGACTTTAGAATCTTGATTTTTTATAGAAAAGACTTGGTATGGCTCTTTGAGAAGCCTACCACATTATTTTTTGTCGATCCTTTACAAAAATTTACATTAAAACAACAATTTTTTGCAGGTCTTGAATAGAAGGGAAATACCAACTTTGATAAGCTAATAGATTTGTGGAAGGGAAACCTAAATTCTTCCTCAAATAAATAATGCATGTATAGTGAACAAAGGGTATGATTTGAGTTCATAAGAAAAGCTCTCTGAAACATGTCTATTCCAAATATTCAACATAGTCCAAAAAATCTCAACTTTTAGGTGAACTTGAAAGGCTTTAACTACCTTTAACAAGATTACCTAAAAATTCCAGATTCAAAAAAACATAAATCATTAATTAGGAATTCGATGCAAACATAATAGGGACTATACTCTTATGGTTATCATCTCAGTAGAACATCCCACCTTTGAATTTCATAGAGTGCAAGTCGACTCTACAGAAGAAGTACAAATGTTGTTCAACAATTGTAGGGTTTCCTTGTAAGTAGTGTCTTGCATTATACTAATTCATATGTGCTTCATAACAGTGCCAAATCTACTAGTTGTTAATCATACCTCAATAAACTGCAAAATTAAGGGAATTAATTAATACTCAGAATATGTTGCATAAACATAATATGCCATGAACCATTTCCATTTTTTGTGTGTGTACTACATTATACATCTCTTCCTTTATAACATTTTCAATATACATGCGAATGGATTATCAAAGAAAAACCCAATTGAGTCAAACTCTTTTGCAGTCCTATCTCTTCAAGTACAGTCACTGAATCCTGTAACAGTTGTAGAAAAAAGTTTAAAATCAATGATTATATAGGATTTCAGCCACAAGAGGTTTTGTTATAGCCCCTACCTCAGTTTAATTCCTCACAAGAAGTGGTCGATGCACTACCTGCAAGGAAGCCGCTTAGCCACCCAGGAGTCATTAAGTCAGGTTGGGTGGTTGTTTAGTGTAAGTTGTGTCTCACATCTTGACAGATGGTGGATGCTCACCACTGTTGTGGTAATAAGGAAGCATTAATCAAAAAATTATGTAGGATTTCATAAATTACCAGTCAGTAGTGAAAATTATCATCCATTTACAAGCTCGCATTATGATTGTTGGAGAGCCTTTCTGAATATATTCTTCAAGGTGTAAGATCATTATTCATCTAGAAAGAACTTAGTGAAAATCTTGCATGTTGGATGAGCGCTATCCAAGAGTCTAAATTGAATATCAAACCCTCTACTATAGTCAGAGAACGAGGATTATGAAAGTTAGCAGTTGAAGGACAATATCACGTTGACAAAGTAGGTGGGGAGAACGAAGCTCCCTTGTACACAACTGACATTCTTTTTGTACCTGCAAATGCAGATTCATTGTATTATTAGTTGAAGTACTATTTGCAACATGGATCTAGTCCTAATCATTTAGATGCAAAAAGAAATAGAGCATTAAGGCTAAAATCCACTCAGTACAGTCTTATCAATGGGATTCTCTTCAGGAAGAACTACGATGGTGTGCTACTTAGATGTTTGGATAAATCAGATGCCCAGAAAGGCTTGAATGATTTACATGACAGGTAAACACGTGTACATTTCTTATGAGACACTACCATGCATAAAGTACCAAGGTTTGTTTATTATTGGCCAACATTGTTTAAGGATGTGCATGCACATGTTCGGAAGTGTCACATTTGCCAAATATGTGTAGGGAAAGAAAAGAAGGATGTAGTGCCTTTGCAACCTATGACTAATTAAAAACCCTTAAAGAAAAGAGGCCTCAATGTGATAGGAGAAATCCACCCACATTCCTCCAACAAAGGGACATGATGACAACTATTGATTTCTTTACTTGGTGGTCGAAATCCATCCCTTTAGCTATTGTGAACAATACAATTATGATTCATTTAATAGAACAACAAATCATCACCAGGTTTGGTGTAGCTTCTATTTTCAAATTTAACAGTGGGTTGCACTCCAGATCTATGGATATCGTCAACTTTTCATTAGACAAGGAAATTCATTTGCGTTACTCGTCTAACTATTATCCCAGAGGGAATGGTGTTGCAAAGTCCATGAATAAGAACTTGCTCGGGATTATAGACAAAAGTGTATTATCAAGGCCTGGCACAATGCACCCCATGTAGTGATGTGTCTTTATGTGTCATTGATTGATTGTTCCTCGTTGAGTTTGATTTAGGTCTCTGAAGTAGTGTGGGATCTTTGTGGATCATTGCTACCAAGCTTGGGAAAGTCCTTCTAAGCGATTTCCCACAAGCAGTAAGCATTGATCTTTAGTCATGTCTAAGCAAGTTTAAAAAAAGTAGTTAGGTTGCAGATCCAAGAACCCCAAATGTCTCCATGCATTTGTCCACCATATTTGGGCAAGAAGATTTTGGTAACTAGCTAAAAGGTAGGAGTGAAAATCCTAGGTTGATGTCATAGAGCTTTGATAAGTTCAATAAGGGAGCTATCCAATTCCTAAACTATAGTAGAGAGGTGGAGTCTTATTCATCTAAAGAGTGATATCTATGAGGATGCATGATGGAAGAGAAAAGTTGGGACCACACTGTACTATTGTGGAGATTGAAAAAGTAAACCCTAGGCTTAAGACATGGCTAGGATAAATGCCAAAGAGATTGACTACCAAACGAACTATTGGAAAGAGATAACACAAGATAGAGGAAAGTTGGAATAAGTCACCACACTAGTGAGGCATATGGGGTGTTAGGGTAGCCTCAAAAAAGCTTAATGCAGGGTAGGTAGATTCGTGTAGGCGATGAGCCTAGTGAACCAAATCGATGGAGTTGCATGTTGAAGAGAAGTTTTCTAGGTGGATCCAATGGCCAAGATAACCAGTTAAATGAAAGATTTGTTGGGGTGGAGGACGAACCTCAAGGAACCCAAAGCAAGAGGGCATGTGGCGTGGGAGGAAGACCTCCAAGAAACCCAACACTGAGATGAATGGTGTAGGCTCGGACCAATTGCTATGAGAAAAAATTGTATAGAACAAATATCATCTAGCACTTCAAACCCAGGAATTACATAAAAGAATAAGAGAATAGAACCTCTCTTACTTTTGAACTCAACGACCTATCGGATTTTACCACCACCTCCCTTTCGGACTTAAAGATTGGACATAAACCACTACTTATGCTATTAATTAGAATCCACTTTACTCTCGGACTTGCAAATTGAATTAGACTGTGAAAAATGCCCCACTTACCTCTCGAACTTCACCCTTTAATTACAACTATTAAAAGGAAAAGGGAAATTACACATAATAACAAAGACACCCGGATTCGAAACGAAACTAAGAAAGCAAGGCAAGCCATCTTTCGTATCTCACCATGAACAAATATAACTGTAGATCGGATTCACTTCAAACAAGCATAGTTCGATCCTTACTCTTTCCTCTACAATATTTCCTCTACATAATTTGGGGTCGTTGTACCGCGCCTAGACCCTAGAAAAGGCCCCTTACATAGAGCATTAGCCTCTGAGTTCTCCTGCTTGGTTTTTCAATGCTTCTTCCCAGAATTACCTGCCGCTTTTTTGCAGTGGACGCTTGAGGCCTTACATTCTTCCCAGACCCCATCTTTTTTAGGGTTTTCTTTTGTTCTATATTCACCTCACAAGATAGGAGCTAGTAACCTAACAAGAGCTAGGCTTGTGCAGAACCCATTTTGCCGACAAGTCCAATCTAATTTTCTTCATGCAAGTTAAGCCCTGAGCAACTAATTATTCAACGCTTAGCCCCCAACATAATCACTTCTAATGTTCCATTGGTTCCCCACATAGAGCATTGTTCAAACTCCTACGATGGTCTATCATGATCCTTACATCTCCTCGTTTACCACCCTCGATGCATGATAACATAAATCCATTTAGTTTTTTAATATTAAGCCCAATCTATTCTTGGATACCCACTACATACAATCCTTCTACTTCATTTTGTTCCACTCATATCACCTTTATATAATCTTTTGTACCCATCTTCCTCAGAAATTAGACCCTTAAGGGGTTTCAAATCCATTCTCCTGGAACCAAGACTTGTTTTTACCATACCAAAATGATGAACTTCCTTTACCAACAAGATAGAAAAACGCATCAACCAAATGTAATGACACTCGCTTTAGCCTTTGTAATTACATATATAAAGAATAAAGATATATAGTTCTCTATTGTACCTGATATGCAACTCATAATAGAGAGAAGCAGATTGATTCAATATGACTGAGAACTTCGATGCGAGACTAGATGCCTTAAATCTCTGGTGTGGTGATAAAAGTGGTTCGATTCCACTCTCACAAATCAAAGAATTGAATTTGTATCGGAAAGAATGAAAACAAAGGTTATCCCTCACGTGAAGTGATCGAGCGATGACAACCGGATAGCTAGATCATCCTACCAAAGTGAGGTAGGCTCAGTACTTAAACTACCGTGAGGAGCCAGCCAAACTTTGATTTTGACCAAAGATATAATCAATTATGCAATCTATGTTAAGCTATGTTAGCCCAGAAAGAAGTTGAGGGAAGATAAGATGTTCACCTAGAGTTATCCCAAGGTAGGTTCTCCCAAAGAGGTGATATCGAGGTTATAAAGGAAAAAGGATAGCACAAGCAACCAAACCATAACAAGATGAACATACCCTAACCCTAACAGAGAGAAAGTTAGCCTACCCTAGTAACCATACCCTAGAACCAATCCTACACAAGGTTAGCCTACGAGGAGTCTATAAGGCTAGAGAGGTGACGCTCGAAGGGTTATAAGTGGGGAAATCGTTATCACTTTGTTACCGTAAGGCCTATGACGTATATCACATACATATCTAACCCTCCGGATCGATCATGAATTCAAGGAAGGGGGGCCCGGTTGAGTGCGGGCCCTTAGACTCTATAGAATAGATAAGTCCTGAAGGTCGTCGTTATAAGGGTTTTTTCCTGATATATTTCTCACTCAGGAGATCGGGTCTAGGGAGATGGATGCACATTTGATAGGGCAAGGTCAAAAGAGAATCTCCCCAATCCAATCGTAGAAGGCAGTGAATCAGTGCCCATGGGGTAGTAAGTGAAGAAATAGTATGTTAACCCAGTGTTGAGTCCCTGAGGGCGAGCAATCGGTAGACCTAACCCTCCTTAATAAAGGAACTGGAATGGCGAACTCTTGAGTCGGGGTTGGCCCAATATGTTGACTATAGACACTGAGTTTACGATAGATCCAATGTTTACAATAGTGTTGGTTCTGATGGTGTCGTTGACCAAACTGTCTCACTTTATTTATACAGGGAACCATATCTTTACATTGAAGATCCGCTTAAATGAATGTTCGGCCTAATATATTATATGGGAAATAATTAATACCTTTCCTCTCTTATTATCTTAAGTGGAGTCTTTCTCGACTAGGTTTCAGCCTGCTTACAATTCTGATGGGACCATAGCGACTTATATGTTTACCACTTAGTATGTATAGATGCAGGTTGGCCAAAAGGCGTTTGACTGTCGGGGCTTACTGCTTGAATTGGATGGGTTGAGGGAGCTAATAAAAAATATAGCATAACATAGTAAAGAGTTAACTATAACTCTTCCTATCCTGAGTGAGTGACAGGTCCTACCTTTATTAAAGAGAAAAATAGTTCAAAGTCTATATCTAGATCTGGATAGCTCGAGTAAGTGACATGCTAGCTAGCTTAAATGAATGTTCGACTTAATATATTATATGGGAAATAGTTAATACCTTTCCTCTCTTATTATCTTAAGTGGAGTCTTTCTCGACTAGGTTTCTGCTTGCTTACAATTCTAATGGGACCATAGCGACTTATATGTTTACCACTTAGTATGTATAGATGCAGGTTGGCCAAAAAGCGTTTGACTGTCGGGTATTACTGCTTGAATTGGATGGTTTGAGGGAGCTAATAAAAAATATAGCATATCATAGTAAAGAGTTAACTATAGCTCTTCCTATCCCGAGTGAATTCTTGCAAATTCGTGAAAGATTGTTGTAGAAGGCAAAAACATTTAAAGATCTTGTGAAATTCTTGCAAATTCATGAAAGATTGCTGCAGAAGGCAGAAACATCTAAAGATATTGTGAAACTCTTGCAAATTCGTGAAAGATTGTTGCAGAGGGCAGAAACATTCAAAGAATTCGTGAAATTCTTTCAAATTTGTGAAAGATTCACGAATTTCCCTCCGCAGGAGAAAATCTTTGCAGAGGCAGCAAAGTACACGTCAAAGGAGAAAAGGACAGCATTCGCAGCCGTAAGATCGGTCCTGCTAATAGATCTGAGGTGTAAATCCAGTTCAGAAAGGACGAGGAGAGTGCAGAAAAGGCAAAATATTTTCAACCATTAGATTTAGCGCAAATGACCGATAGTCGTCGAATCCGAGAGAAAGTGCACGAGGTTTAGTCCTCTGGAGCGCACAGGAGAAAAGCCAACTTGCGAAGTCACGAAATCCCAAAATCGTTTGGACCGTCCATCAAGGAGGATATGTGGCGAGATCTCGGCATTTCATTGACTCGCGGGGAGTAAAGGTTAGAGAACACTGCGGTGAGAATTCACGAATCGCGAAATCACAACTCGATATGAACCGTTGGATCGAGAAATATCGTGCGTCGTCGATTTGACTCTATCACAGAATTGGGAATCGAGAGTTGGATGAGTAGAGGAGATGGTACTCCATACCCCGATACACGAAATCCTGAAATCACTCCAACCATTGGATCTGGAGTGATAGGTGGTGAAGATCCGGAAGCCATCGACGTTTTTTTTTTTGGCACCGGGAGAACGAAGGTGAAGACTGGGGAAAGAAGATTTCGTGAGAGAATCAGGACCATCCATCTCATAGGACATGTGGCGGTAAATCCAAGCGCCATCAAAATTTCGACATTTCAGAGTTCGGGGTTTGGAAAACATCATGACGAGAGTTCAAGAGTCGCGAAATACCGATTCGCGAAATCCCAAAACGATCTGGACCGTCATATCATGGGAGGATCTGGATTGTCAATGCAAGCACCATCACGATTTTGGCTACCGAGAAATCAGAGGTGAGAGTCTCGTGAACTCGTGATACGCGAAATTCTGAAATAATCTGAGTCATTGATCGAGTGTAGATCTGGACTGTTAGATCTCCGATCGTGGAGGATCGTAGATCATTGATCATGATATTCCAAAGAAACTGTGGCTGTTGATCTCAAATCAACAAGGATCGTTGATCCTTGAAGCAATTTCACATTTCGACTATTCGAAGGAACTGTTACCTTCAGCGTCGAAACGCGAAAGCCCGTAGCACCTGGTTTTTTTTCTGCCCATGGTCATATGAAAAGCTAAACTTTCTTTGGCTCTCGAGTAAAATCAGAAATCCCTATTCCGCCATTAAAGGGGCTATAGTTGCTGCAGTATTACAGTTGCTAAAGAACATAGCTTAGAGCCCTGAATCAACAGATCTTTCACTCGGATAATCAGATAGAACTTGATCGAAGTCAAAGAAGTGGTTTACACCGCGTTTTTCTAGTCTGAAGTCATTGCAAGAAATTAGAAGATCTGGTTTTACACACAGGAAACAGGTAAACATGAAATTTTCCAACAATTTTTTTTTTCTATTTTGTTAAAATTCTTTAAAGATGGCCATGTCTAGCAATTTAGGACCAACTCAAGGTCTGATTCTTCTTGGAAAGAATTATGAGTTTTGGTCTCTTCGAATGAAATCTTTCTTGCAAGCACAAGAGTGCTGGGATCTAGTGGATCTTGGATATGTGGAACCAAATCCAGCAGACCTTTCTGCCATGACAAACCAACAGAGAGTTGCTCAGGCAATACAGAGGAACAGAGAGAATACAACCAAATTCTGGATTCAAAATTCAGTGGATGACTCAATTTTCTCAAAAATCACAGGCGCTGGTACTTCAAAACAGGCCCGGGACATCCTTAAATCAGTGTACCAAGGAAATGACAGGGTCAAAACAGTCAAACTGCAGACCTTGAGGACGCAATTCAAGACTTTAAGAATGTCAAAGTTTGAAAATGTGGATCAGTTTATGACCAGAGTCATGGGAATCGTGAACCAGATCAGATTGACTGGTGAAGCCATCCCTGATCAACACATTGTTGAGAAAGTCCTCAGAAGTCTACCAAATAAATTCGAAATGGTTATTACAACAATCCTTGAATCCAAGGATCTGTCATGTTTTTCAACAGATGAATCAATTGGTTCCCTATTGACACACGAGACCAAACTGCATCTCACAGATGAGTCAATCTCCAATGCCTTCAAAACTCAATTCTCTTTCAACAGAGGGAGAGGCATATGGAGAAGCAATGGTCACCAAGGAAGAGGGAGCAGTCCCAATAACCCTCACTCCAGTGGAGGACACAGACAACAAAACCTGAATCAAAATTTCCAAGGTCACAGACAACAAAGTTGGAATCGGAGTTTCCAACCTCAAAGAGGCAGTGGGAGAAGATCAAATGACAAATCAAGCATACAATGCTATCACTGCAAAAATTATGGGCACTATGAATCTGAATTCAAGAAGAAGCAAGTAGATCAACTCTCTGGCAGAGCACATGTGTCAAATCATACGAGAGAAACCTCAGGAGGTATGTTTCTCTCATGCCACAAGACTGAAGAACAACCTAAAGATCTCTGGTTGTTGGACAGTGGATGCAGCAA
>JZKD02S1675240.1:260467-274195 GCA_000966675.3 Picea glauca
AATAGAATTGACTCAAGGGTGATTCAATGGGTGTGGTAGAGGCTTGTTGGCCTTCACTTGCTTTGAGATTTTTGTGCAAGAAATAAGAATGATGGGAATTGTGATATTTGGATAGCTTTGACTATTTCAAATGGACCCTCAACTTTAGCTAAAGAACAAGTGGGATTTATTTATTTTTGCAGGTTAAGTTGGGTAGTATTTATTATGTAAGCATAGTGTTGTGAAAGGCAACCATTGTTAGTTAAGCCCAAAATTGGCATGTCAGGGATGCCCTGAAACTCCTTGTAAAATGCAAAGAAAAGGGATGGATCCTAGTTTGGTCACTGTTATAGTCAAACTTATACAACATATAAACATAATTCCCAACAAAAATTCAATGACTTTATTAAATAGCCCTCTTCATTGCAATTTGCTTCAAAATAAAAGTATCATTCCACAATGTTTACTAATGCATGCTCAACATCTCCTGATGCTTAATCTACCTGCATCCACTGAGGGGTATTTATGCCTATACCTAGCTTATACCGCAAATCATTGTTGTCATTTCCATTACATAATCCTTTGCATTTAAATCATATGGAAACTCATTACAAAGACCTTTCTGCAAGAATTACAACATTTTCTAGTGTCTCTGAGTCTTATAGGACTTCCTCAACTTGATTTTGAAAACCAAAGACATTCTTCATAGTCCTTCAAAGTGAAGTGTGACATAGTTTCCTAAAGATTCAGACATATTCTCAGCACCAACTGTTACAAAGCCATTATGAATCCAGTAAGGCACAATGTTGTCATTACAAGTAGTAGATCTTTGATGGAGGATTCAAAATGACAAATGGTTTGTATTTTCAGACTCCTCATGACTTGTACATCACTTTGGACTATACRGAGGAAAATTTTGGTCAAATCTAGCATGCATGAAGAGAAAAACACCACTTGAAATTGACCTTTCTGCCACATTTTGGAGCGACACGCTATGCTTTCTGAGTACTTTTGGGAGAAGATGAGTTTGAAGGGCCGGATCATGTCAATTTTGTGTCTTAAGCATTTCATCAATTAGTAGACACCCCCATATTTCTAGAACACTTTTTATATCTATACTTGGACCTCGGGAAGGCCTCCAAAACTCCATTTTTCCTAGTACGCTACGCTTTCTATCAGTTATGCTACGCTTTGTCCTGGAATTGTTTTTTTCAGCAATTTTCTGCCAAATTTGACATCTATGAAGTAAAATGTTACTTTTTGATGTGGTAATGATGTAATAGGGTGTAAATCAGTTAATTATTGTGGTTTTGAGGTAGATTCATGCTTGGACATCAATTTTTGGTCAAATGTATTGGTTGAGGAAAAATGGGGATTGGTTGTAACCTCCCTAGATATATCACACTACCTCCTAAAACATGAAAACTTTAACACTCTACCATAATTCTCATCTAATTCATGTATTTATAGTTCACTTACCATTATAGCATGGATGTATGCTACTCTCTTCCCTCATTAATATATCATTCCATGTTTTCCCTATGACACTACAATAACTTTATATATAATTTCCTGTATATATTCATTTTTTTAATTGAATCACAATCCATGTGTTTCCACATGCTTCCTAGTATTTTTTCTCACAATCCAAGTGTCTTAGGGTTTATCCCTAGGAGGAACAAGGAAACATGGAGGAGGAAATGAGGACCATGGGTTATGTGGTGATAAAAAGGAGTTGCCTACAGGGTACACTCGAAGATTGGCCCGAGGCCATTTGCAGGGTTGATCGGTTCTTGGCTTGTTATCATGTTGCTCGGTAGCACATGGGTGGTAAGTGTAGTGAAAAATCATCTTGGGAGGTGCTTTGAAAGAGCACTCTTCTCCACTTGTCGTGGAGTTTGGGTGATCATTGTGGCTCCCTTGCAGGGCTGTGCATTTGTATTCCTTGGGAAAATTCTTGGTAACACATGAGTTGTGTTGTGGGTTCTTCAGATGGTTGTGGGATCTAGTATATATAAGTTGGCTTTCAGTCATTGAGATCCTTTGTGGATGATGTGATTTTTTGTGGTTTTCGTTGTTCAAGTCCTGTTGTGTTGTTGGCTCCATGAAGCCAATGTGATGTATTGTGTTTTATTTGTTGACAGTGGAGGTTTTCCATTTGTGCGAAAGGTGGTGCAGGAAACGAGTTGGTTGTTGGGTCTTCCTGAAGATTGGCCTTGGGTCATTTGTAGGGTGGTCGACATCCAATACATGGGTGACAGTGAGAAAAAGTGCCTACATCACTTGTGTTATTCATCATGCATCTGGTGGAGGTATGTCCATTTCTATATTTATGATTGATGACACGTGCATTGGTGGCAGATTATTGATGGAGGGCATCATTGGCACATGGTAGTTCAGATGGGGGATTTTCCATGGATCACTTTTATACTCTTAGAGAGAGAGTGTCTACGATGAGGACCAACTACCAGCAGTTGTTGACGGTCAGGGACTACCTGTTGGGGATTGGAGAGATGTATTACCGGGCTCTGAGGGAGAAGGAATTAGAGGTGGAAAGACTCACTCAATAACATTTACCGTCACCCTTTTGACCCTCTTTAATTCTTTTCCCATCTCTAATGTTTTCTTACATTCTTCCCCATAGACTTATACTGAAACAAATACCTATTTTTTGTTCACCAAGAAGACCCGCAAACCCTTTTTGAAGCGTCGTTATTATAGCAAACTTGTCGCAACATCCGTCAAATGAAAGATATTTATAGATTTTATCATGTTGCAATTATGACGTTATATAAACCTAAGTGACCATTAGTATTTTGACTTGGTCAACATACTAAGGTTGTCGTTGGAGGGGGAAAACCTAGTTTCCACAATGTCGCAATTGCGACAACAATCTTCACAAACGTGGCAATAGAGACAAATAGGTGGAAAACGTGGCAAGAGCGACGACAACATGGCAAGAGAGAAGACAACGTGGCAAGAGAGATGTCAACATGGCAAGACCGACTTTATTGGGGCAAGATGATTTTTTTTTTTTTTAATTTCCTCTATTTTGCGACAATATGGACAATTTTTTCCATAACACCGCAAATACAACGTCAGAATTTTTACATTATGTACTAGTGTCAAGTCGATGTGGACGAACTCACGAATGAGCGAATCCCACATGATGATCAACCCAACAAAAGGAAAGGAACCATAAGAATCATCGAAATCAAACCTCCACACAACGAACGGACAATACACACCCAACCCCTGGGATGGATGCTCGGATCAAGTCTAATTAAAGGAAGCAAGCAAGGAAGAAAGAAAAGAATCACAGTCCATCCAAAATACAAAAAGGTCAAGGAAAGGAGTGAAAAGAGTTACCCGGTATGCCCCCGCTCATTGGTCAAGAACAATAAACAAGAAATAATAAGAATAAATCAAATAGACGGATAGAGCAAATAATAAGTAAGTGTAGGGAGGAGGAATCCAGAGTGCAAGATAGAGAATAAAGGAATACCGAGAAACAAAGTCCTGGGCAATAATCAAGGGGGGAGATATGAGGGGAGATAACAACAACTCTTGCTTGTCAAGGACGACACGGATTAGCGATGGAGACGAAGAATGTATGGTGGAACAAGAAATATCCATCTATGTTCATTAGGTGGAGAAAAGCATGCTTGGATAAAGGGATAAGGTGCACATGCTCAGATCATAAGAAGAGAATAGTAGGGGGATTAGGGTTGCGGATCGAGTGGGTGGGAAGTGTAATCAGGATGATTCTTCATTACTTCAAGGGAACAAGAAGAAATTAGTGTTTCAGTTAGCTACGATCCAATCATAAGAATAACTAAGGGGTTTGGTTTTTCCCCTTATCAGTAAGATAGAAATGATATATATCTTTGTATACAATATTATGCAAAACTTACTGAAATATCTTTATCCTGGTCTCATCACTATGCAACTTAGGATTTTCTTTGGTACGTAGTCTCCAAAACTTCTTCGAAATTGACTGAGGAATTGTGGGTGAACACAGGTCGAGTCGAAGGTGTTTCAAGATTATGGAGGATTCCCATTAATTAGAGGGAAAGAAGGGAGAGGACCTGACCAATCACATTATGTATTTTTACTTTTGGTGCTCTTCCAATAGCATCATCGAAGACGTCAATCACAGAATTACCAAAAAAGCGTGTGTAGGCAGCGACCTCCTTTGTAGAACAAGAGGTGTCGAGAATAATATTCTCTCAGTGATGTCGGGCATGGTGGCAATGTTGACACTGATGGTCGAGGAAATCTTGTTGGCCAAGTTGCCTTCCTAGAAAGCGTCGGGGGAGAATCCACATCCCCCAAGCAAATGAACCTCTTCGATATAAATAATCGCATTTCCCACGATACATGCCTTCACGAAGCAGGAAATATAGTTAAGACCAAACTAGGAACTATTCATAGCGTGGGAAATGTGATTATTCATATAGGAACTCATAAAAAAACCAAGGATTTAAGACTAGCTTAGGCATGATAGTTTGCACGGAACTACTAATGGATACGTCACCTCACCTATCGGATGGATGAGCGACTTCGTACCTTTGTTGACTAAAATTTATAGTTTTTATCAGGTGAAAAAAGGATAACTCAATAGGCTACCATCCGAAGATGACACCTTCTCTTTCTTCAATTCCCATCTGAATGGACCAGGTTCACGCAGGAAGGATAACTCAATCGATCAGGTTCATAGATAGTATAACTCAATACGTCATCATTTGACTAGTCAATTTCCCAGTCGTTTTCTCAGAAGGTACTAAGCGCTTTCCTGAGGTAGGAAGGTATTTCACTTTAATTTAGGTAACGCCACCCTATCACTCGTGAATTTCCCATCTCTCTGGCCGATCCCTTAGCGGACAAGAAAGAAATCCCTTCCAATCAAAAAATCACTTTAGTAGTATGTAGGGCCATGTCCTCCTTACTATTGTGGCTAGTCTAAATGACTAATCCTTTGGGGTATGCACTTATTGATTCTGTGCTTGGTGAAACTTACTATTGCAAGCGAGTCTCCAAGTATCAATGACTATTTCTCATGGTTGTATGCACCTATTTCTCTAGAACCAATAGCACGTCATGAGGTGTGTACGGATATAAGAGCCTCTCCTCAAATAAAAAAAGAAATGAGTAAAGGGGTGTAAATGGATATACTAGCTCTCCTCACTATTTGATAAACCATTAAGCCATCCAAAAGCCAGCCATCTAATTGATGGGCCATTACGCCATTAAACTGAACCATTTGATGAGCCGCCATCTAGTTGCTAAGCCATGCCCTTGCTAATTGCTAAGTCTAAATATCATATATAATATATTGGAAGAGATCGAGAAATATGATCTGACCAGCAAAGTCTTCCTGGCCAGGAAATAGAGATAAGCATGGGAAAAAGAACCTTACCTTCAACCATTTGACTTTTGCCCGCAATAATTTGACTATGGCACACACAGGCTCACAAAAAGTTCTTCTTTACTATTCCTAGGCCGTATCCGCGAAAACGAATCTGAAGACCTCCGTGTTTTAGCACTTCTCACATGAATGCACGAACGGATTAAGGAGTGGTTGGACCCAGAATGACATGAAATAAGTGTATATTTCTCCTCCTACAGGACATGGGAAGGTATTTAGGTGGGATTATTGCTTGTCTGCACCGCAGTTCCATTTAGAGGAAGAGATCAAACATGTGGGTTCCTACATCGGAGGGGGTATTGGGCTAGATGAGACTATAATGGAATCAATTATAGGTCAATGAGGGAGAGAGATTGAAAGGTATCAATCGAATGCCTCGCCTACTCACTTGCCTCATATTTGGGTTCTCTCTCTTTTGTCGCTGGACTTATTCCTCTGTTGTGTTCCTATCTCTCCGTTGGACCCATTCCCCTGCCTGCCGCGCTAGTTGCTAACCCATATATATAATGCCTTCCTTATTACCGCCTATCCATATTTTCTGGTGAATCAAAGCTATCGCCAAAAGGGATTATTTATGTGCCCCCATCCAACCAACCCAACGAAGTGACTGAACTAGGTGGGTGGGAATATAAAGAGGTCAACTACTAGAGTGACGCATAATGAATGGTCCTTTCTTTCCATTCGATCAAATTGGTTTACCTGAATGAATTCCTTTGTCTGAAGAATCCCATAGATAGGAACCAAATTACTTTAGTAGTGCACTGTGTGGGCCTCGGGAGAAGGGTGGTCAGGTGGCAATTCCAGTAGAACTAATCCAATAAGGTACTTTTATTGTAGAACGGATCCAATAAGGCTTGGTGATATTAAGATCTCCATAACCAAAATACGATTTTGCACTTGTTTTATTCAATCTCCATATAACGAACGAGCTTCCATTTCTTCCATTTTTTCCGTGAAAGGTTGACAATAGTGATATATGATAGTGAAATATTGATTGGATCGAAATGACAGATACAATAGTACCCTGGTAAGGAAAGAAAAAGAAAAGTGAATGATATACAGGCCGAGCTTGAAGGCAAAATGGGCATGAATTCCTTTCAGTTCATAAGACTAAGGGAAATATTCCTCCCTTTCACTTCTTGGAGGAAATGAGCATGAATTGTCCCTTTCACTTATCAGTGGAAAGTCAAATGAATTCTTCCTTCCACTCCTCTGGATAATTCTGGGTCCCCCTCTTTTGCAAAGATTATTCCTCCCCTAGAAAATGGCGTGCACATAAGTCTTTGCTTCCCTAGAGCTACTAGTAAAGGTGGTCGTCTTGATGAGGATGGTCGAGACAGCGACAAACATACCTTCCCACACATGCCAGTGGATATCAATTGAATGGTAATTGGTGCAACCCTGGCACATACCAAATCCGAGTCCTAGTCACTTTGACTTCATTGGTAAACTGTCTTTTTGGTTTTTTGGTTCTTTTATGGTTAGTCTGGTCTATGCTCCCCCTTCCAACTAATAAGGGGAAGTGAAACACATCATCGAAGAGTTTGATTTCCTTGTACCACTCAATCGGTAGGGTTTGCATCTTTGGCTTACTGGCGCAATACATGAGATGGATGATGCTGGGACTATCTACCATGGGGATTCGATGAAAAAAAGCATGAACGAACTACGAGGACTTTCCCGACCGGGCAGTAATAAATGGTGGGATCTATCTGATGGACGTGGTATAATGGGTGGGAAGAAAAATAGTGAGCTCCAACTTACTTTGTGCGATGGGTGAGATAGAGAAGGAATATGGAAGAAATGTTTCAAAACCCTACTCAGATTACTGATTTACCTAACCATTAGGGTCTTGAAAGGTAATAATCTTCTTTAGCTTTGAAAAATACCCCCTAGTTATTCCTCCTTCCCACCTGGGGAAAATAAATAGGTTGACTCGACGCTTTAGCAACAGAATTGTCCCACTCTTATCATTTCAGGGCTACTCTGGCCCTATTTTTTATTGAGCCAATACTCAACCCAATATGTTCGACTTCTATTTGAAACATCGAAACACTACGATTAGCCACCTTAGAATGAACGAGGGAGCCAAGCCCGATCCAAACATTTATAAGAAAAATAAAATAAAGAATATTAGTGCCTGTGTAGATAAGATCAGATCAATTGGGAAAGGGGACAATATGCGCTCGTCGGTGCTTCATTTCTTCCATACATCCTTTATTTTGGTTTGGGTTGTTTTCCCGTGTCAGTACCACTCTAAATTGTAATGCCTCACCTTTGCTCAACATCTATCTATATGAAATGACTCAGTAAGATAAGGTATTTGGAGGAATAATCCCCCTATATCTTTAAAGATTGTAAAGCCAGATAGTAATGCTTAGCCAGGTGGTACCTCACGATTAAGAGATGGTATGGTGCGTCTGCCTATTCATGTTCACCAAGCTGGTTTGCGAGCCAGGAAGAAGGGATGACCATTTTGATCGCCACTAATGGAAGGAAACAGAGCGGGAATTGAGAAGGTTTTTTTAGAACATAATTACTCTGAAACAGATTCTTCTGAAACAAATCCAGGAAAGTAGTGATACAACGCATTAAATTGGCCATACGGTTTTATGCTTTTTCTAGTGAGCTAAGGGAGAACGCTAGTGAGCAGGATAAGATAATGCTCCTTCAAAAGACTTCGTTCCAAGGCTTACCTTCCAATGAAAGACATAACTCCACTATCTGACAGAAGGAAAATCTGTATGATCAACTGATAATTCATACTAAAAATGAGAAAATGCCAAATTGAAGTCAGTCCCGCGTATCAAAGTAAATACCTACCTAATTGACATAATTTTGTATGTTGCCTTACTTTAATGAAGTCTTTTATTAATGACTTAATTCCTCTTTCGTTAATAAGTTGACCCAGGGAGAGAACAAAACACCATAGAACGCAGGGCAAAGTGAATGTCCCTTACTTTACGAATGCCCGAAAGTGCTTACAAAGCCCCAGACTTTTGTTTTCATGGCCCCTATTTGTTTTTCTTTTTCTTCTTTGACGAAGTGTTTCTATATCGTAAACCAATATCTAATTTCGATAACTAACAAAATTAGACAAGATGTGAAAGAATGAGTTAGCATTGTCACCATCCATATAGCTCCTGGCAAGTCTTTCCCAAGCCCTAGTCTTGACAATATAATGCTTGAAGGTGCCAGCCAATATTAAATCTTGTCTCAGGCATTCTCGTAAGTAATAGGCTGACTTGGCTACAGTCTGTCAGAGATGCATAATCTGGTACGCCACTGGCTAGCAGAGAACTGGCCTATCCCTTCTATGGTAAAGATTAGCTCTAAAGTCTTGCACCTTCTTTGGTAAATACCTATATATATGGGGAGAGTGCTTGGCTATCCTCGCTACTCTATCTTGGGACAGGTAAGGATAACCTAACCTTTCACATGTACGGGTGGTAACTATTATTTCTTATTTCCCCAAAGCCCACAGAATATCTCAAGGCAAGCATAACTAGAATCTCTTGGGGATAACCCAGACTCGAGCTTCGGTTTGCTTGAGGGGATAACCTAGATGTTAAGGTTTTTTTTACACAATTGTGTTGATGGATCAATGACGTGATTTGCAACAACCGGGTGATGAAATGTGAAGCAAAGAATACAGAGAAAGAGCAGAGCAGAGCAGAAATAGAATTCAGTATATTAGGTATGTTAGGAAAAGAGTACGAAATGCAAGTAAAAGAGTACAAATGAGAAAAGGGAAAATAGTTGAGCTAAATAGGCTCAAGCAAATCAATAACTCAAACAAATGATAGTACAATTGGCAATGTATAGTCAGACTGTTGAGGTTACATTATATTTAACACTCTGTCTTAAAGTCAACAGTTACAAACATCAGCACTGATGATGCCCAAGTGTTGTCTCTGAAAATCAAAAACAGATTTTCCCAGTGGATTTGTGAATATATATGCAAGATGATCTTGAGAGCCACATAATTGAAGTGCAATATCACCATTATTGACTAGATCGTGGATGAAGTGAAAACGAGTGTCAATGTGTTTTATTTTCTTGTGAAACACGTGATTTTTTGATAGAGAAATTGCTGAGGTGTTGTCACAGAAGATAGGAATTGGATCCTTTTCTATATGTGACATATCTTTCAATATTCTTCTCATCCACATAGCTTGATAGGAAGCTAAGGTAGCAGTGACATACTCTGCCTCTGCAGAAGATATTGATACAATTGGTTGCTTCTTTGATGCCTATGAAATCAGGTTCGTGCCTAGGTGTCCTAAGGTGATTTTCTTGTCATCTAGGCTGCCTGGAAAATCACTATCCGTGTAACCAAAGAGGTGACGATGATCAGATTTAGTGTACCATAAGCCAAAATTGAGAGTTCCTACAACATATCTCAGAATTTGTTTCGCTATCTTCCATTGAGAATCTTTGGGGGATTCCATGTATCTGGAAACAAGGCTGGTTGCATACATAATATCAGGCCTAGTTGCTATAAGATACATCAAACTACCTATTAAAATTTTGTACAGGGTAGGGTCCACTGTAGGGCCTTCATCTTTCTTGCTCAATTTTGTGCCTAGGGGTATACGGGTTTCTGCTGGATTGCATTCTTCCATGCAGAATCTTTTGATGATATCTGCTGCATACTTTTTCTGACAGACAAAAATTCCTTTGGTTGATTGATCAACCTCAATCCCAAAAAAATATTCCATTATGCCAAGATCTGTCATCTCAAACTAAGATTGCATGGCATGTTTAAAATTGGTTAATTCAAGATTTCCAGTATATATCATGTCATCAACATATAAACATACAATCAAAATTTTATCGTGTTGATCTGTTTTGGTGTAAAGAGTTGGCTCATTTTGGCTTCTGCTGAAACCACTTTGGATTAGGTAAGTGTCAATTCTGTTGTACCAAGCTCTTGGAGCTTGATTTAAGCCATACAAGGCTTTCTTCAACCGATATACTTTGTTGGCTACTCTTGGACTTCAAATCCAGGTGGTTGATCGACATAAACTTCTTCTTCTAAGAAACCATCCAGGAAATCTGACTTGACATCCATCTGGTATAATTGCCATTTGGGTTGGGCTGCTATGGCCAATGGAGTCCTTACAGTGTCTAATCTTTCTACTAGAGAAAAAGTTTCACCATAATCAGTACCTGGTTGTTGTGAGAATCCTTTGGCAACAAGTCTTTCCTTGTGTTTTTCAATCTGCCCTTTTTCATTGAGTTTAGTTTTGTAAACCCACTTGACACCTATACTCTTCTTGTGTCTGGGAAAATCAACAAGATCCCATGTCTTTTTCTTCTCAATGGAGTCAATTCCTTGGTTCATGGGTTGAACCCAATGTGGCTCCTCAAATTGAGAAGCAGAGAAGGAGCAGAATAGAAAATAGTATTCAGTATATTAGGTATATGAGGAAAAGAGTATATGAGAAAAGGGAACAGAGCTGAGCTAAATAGGCTCAAACAAATCAAAAACATCAAGAAATGATAGTACAATTGGATAGGACAGCTGGCAGTGTACAGTCAGGCTGTTGAGGTTACATTATATTTAACACTCCCTCTTAAACTCAACAATTACAAACATCAGCACTGGTGATGCCCAGGTGTTGTCTCTGAAAATCAAAAACAGATTTTCCCAGTGGCTTTGTGAAGATATCTACAAGATAATCTCGAGAGCCACAAAATTGAAGTGCCATGTCACCATTATTGAATAGCTCGCGAATGAAGTGAAAGCGAGTGTCAATGTGTTTGCTTTTCTTGTGAAACACATGATTTTTGGATAGAGCAATTGCGGAGGTGTTGTCATAGAATATAGGAGTTGGATCCTTCTCTGTATGTGACATATATTTCAATATTCTTCTCATCCACACAGCTTGACAGGAAGCTGAGGTAGCAGCGACATACTCTGCCTCTGGAGAAGATATTGATACAATTGGCTGCTTCTTTGATGCCCATGAAATCAGGTTCGTGCCCAGGTGAAAAACATGTCCTGAGGTGTTTTTCCTGTCATCTAGGCTGCCTGAAAAATCATTGTCTGTGTAACCAGAGAGATGATTACCATAAGATTGAGTGTACCATAAGCCAAAATTGAGAGTTCCTGCAACATATCTCAGAATCTGTTTCACCATCTTCCAGTGAGAATCTTTGAGGGATTCCATGAATCTGAAAACAAGGCTGGCTGCATACATAATATCAGGCCTAGTTGCTGTAAGATACAACAAACTGCCTACTAAAATTTTGTACAGGGTAGGGTCCAGTGTAGGGCCTTCATCTTTCTTGCTCAATTTTGTGCCTAGGGGTATAGGGGTTTCTACTGGATTGCATTCTTCCATGCAGAATATTTTGATGATGTCTGTTGCATACTTTTTCTGACAGACAAAAATTACTTTGGTTGATTGATCAACCTCAATCCCAAAAAAGTATTCCATTATGCCAAGATCTGTCATCTCAAACTAAGATTGCATGGCATGTTTAAAATTGGTTAATTCAAGATTTCCAGTATATATCATGTCATCAACATATAAACATACAATCAAAATTTTATCGTGTTGATCTGTTTTGGTGTAAAGAGTTGGCTCATTTTGGCTTCTGCTGAAACCACTTTGGATTAGGTAAGTGTCAATTCTATTGTACCAAGTTCTTGGAGCTTGCTTTAAGCCATACAAGGCTTTCTTCAACCGATATACTTTGGTTGGCTGCTCTTGGACTTCAAATCCAGGTGGTTGATCGACATAAACTTCTTCTTTTAAGAAACCATCCAGGAAAGTTGACTTGACATCCATCTGGTATACTTGCCATTTGGGTTGGGCTGCTATGGCCAATAGAGTCCTTACAGTGTCTAATCTTGCTACTGGAGCAAAAGTTTCACCATAATCAGTACCTGGTTGTTGTGAGAATCCTTTGGCGACAAGTCTTTCCTTGTGTTTTTCAATCTTCCCTTTTTCATTGAGTTTAGTTTTGTAAACCCACTTGACACCAATACTCTTCTTGTGTCTGGGAAAATCAACAAGATCCCATGTCTTGTTCTTCTCAATGGATTCAATTTCTTGGTTCATGGGTTGAACCCAATGTGGCTCCTTAAATTGAGAAGTAGAGAAGGAGTAGAATAGAAAATAGTATTTAGTATATTAGGTATATGAGGAAAAAAGTATATGAGAAAAGGGAACAGAGCTGAGCTAAATAGGCTCAAACAAATCAAGAACATCAAGAAATGATAGTACAATTGGCTAGGACAGTTGGCAGTGTACAGTCAGGCTATTGAGGTTACATTATATTTAACACTCTCTCTTAAACTCAACAATTACAAACATCAGCACTGATGATGCCCAGGTGTTGTCTCTGAAAATCAAAAACAGATTTTCCCAGTGGCTTTGTGAAGATATCTGCGAGCTTATCTCGAGAGACACAGAATTGAAGTGCCATGTCACCATTATTGAATAGCTCGCGGATGAAGTGAAAGCGAGTGTCAATGTGTTTGCTTTTCTTGTGAAACACATGATTTTTGGATAGAGAAATTACTAAGGTGTTGTCATAGAATATAGGAGTTGGATCCTTCTCTGTATGTGACATATCTTTCAATATTATTCTCAGCCACATAGCTTGACAGGAAGCTGAGGTAGCAACGACATACTCTGCCTCTGCAGAAGATATTGATACAATTGGTTGCTTCTTTGATGGCCATGAAATCAGGTTCGTGCCCAGGTGAAAAACATGTCCTGAGGTGTTTTTCCTGTCATCTAGGCTGCCTGCAAAATCATTGTCTGTGTAACCAGAGAGATGATTACCATAAGATTGAGTGTACCATAAGCCAAAATTGAGAGTTCCTGCAACATATCTCAGAATCCGTTTCGCCATCTTCCAGTGAGAATCTTTGGGGGATTCCATGAATCTGAAAATAAGGCTAGCTGCATACATAATATCAGCCCTAGTTGTTGTAAGATACAACAAACTGCCTACTAAAATTTTGTACAGGGTAGGGTCCACTGTAGGGCCTTCATCTTTCTTGCTCAATTTTGTGCCTAGGGGTATAGGGGTTTCTGCTGGATTGCATTCTTCCATGCAAAATCTTTTGATGATGTCTGTTGCATACTTTTTCTGACAGACAAAAATTCCTTTGGTTGATTGATCAACCTTAATCCCAAAAAAATATTCCATTATGCCAAGATCTGTCATCTCAAACTAAGATTGCATGGCATGTTTAAAATTGGTTAATTCAAGATTTCCAGTATATATCATATCATCAACATATAAACATACAATCAAAATTTTACTGTGTTGATCTGTTTTGGTGTAAAGAGTTGGCT
>JZKD02S1675240.1:288825-307698 GCA_000966675.3 Picea glauca
TGAATATATTGTGATCTCCATGTGTTGATGAATCTTGTATGCACTTAATAACTCAATAAATCAGTAGTAGTTAGTGATTCCAAGAAAGAATTTGGCTTGGGATCATTACAAGAAGGCATCCAAATGCAAGGTATTATTGCATTTACATACAGAAGACCAAAGAAAACAATAATGCAAAGATAAATCATTTATCATAGCAGAACTGCAATAATTCACACGAGTCGATCGTTCACGAACTCTCTTAGCATAAGATGAAAACTAGACGGAATAAGAAGAACTGTCTGTCATAAAACAAGAAATCTCATATACAGATGCATAAGCTGAAAGCTAGGATAGCTGCTAAAACATTACAGTAGGGAGCTCTGCTCTACCATCGATACTTACAAAATACAAATACTGAGTTTGTATACTCAGGAAAATTCTCCCCACAGAAGCGTGCCTTAGTCACCCAAAACTGGGTATCCCTTCAATCAAACTCATATTGATATCTTTCTTTAAATGCCACCTTAACTACTCATGGCTCCTGTAAGGAGGGTAGCTGAGCTAATAAGTGTTCGGATAGCGTGTGCAGACTTCTCTATCGAGCTGAAGACTTCGGCATGGCTCCTTTGAGAAAATCGATACACAGGACTTCCTCGGGCAGACGGTTTGCCAGACCCTCCTTTCCCCTTACTTAATGACTGAAAGGAGGTTTCAACCACCCGCTTGATTTTCATTAACTGCTTCCTCAGGGAGAGTCCAAGATGATATGCTCAGGAGCTTCGGCACTTCGCGTCTCGTGGATGGCAAGGAGCCAGTCCTTACTCTTCAAAGTCGATATGCACGAAGAGGTGATAGGGCCTAATCGCGCACCACGTGTCCGTGTGGGATAGACGATTGAGATCACTTTCGGCGATACTGTGGGCCCGAGTCCTGAATGCTTCCAGTGCTTCGCGTCTCACGGTTGGGAGGAGGCTGGTCCTCGTTCTTCAAAGTTGTGAGGGGCGAGGAGGCAATGGAGCCCAATCGCGCACCATGTGTCCCTCTTTGATGGACGGCTGAAAATGCTTCATGGCGTCACGGGCCCCAGCTTCTATTCTTTCAGTGTTCGTGAATATGAAAGTGCTAACCTTGCTTATCGAAATCGCGATGAGCGATATGCTGAGATGGCTCATTCTGGTGCCACGCATCCCTCAAATCTGACGGTCCCAAACTCATCCGACGTTGCAGTGGGCCCCAGGTCCTAAATTCTCTCGCTACTTCGCATATCGGGATATGATGGAGCTATTTTTTTCTCGTTGGAGTTGCGATGAGCGAGGCACCGAGATGGCTCTACTTGCTGCCAGGTGTCCCCTTTGAATGGACGACTGAAAACACTTCAGCGATACTGTGGGCCTGAGTCCTGAATGCTTTCGGCACTTCGCGTCTCACGGTGGGAGGAGGATGGTCCTTGTTCTTCAAAGTCACGAAGGGTGAGGAGGCGATGGAGCCCGATCGTGCGCCACGTACTCCTCTGGGTTGGACGACTGAGATCTTTTTTGGTGATATATAAGTGCTATCCATTGCGCTAATCCTGGCACAACTCTGCTAACCGCGATTACCCGCTGATCGTTGATCTTCTCTATACATGGATCCTGGTTGTTGATGACATACTTTGCTCGCTCGCTTGATTGGAAGTCGAAAAACGAGATTTTTCCATGCTACGCTCAGGCGCTTCTCGTGTAACTTGCAGACCTGAATGCTCTCGAGCCCAAGACAAGAATTATCGCTAATAGAGAGGAAAGGTATTAACTATTTCCCATATAATATATTAAGTCGAACATTCATTTAAGCTAGCTTGCATGTCACTTACTCAAGCTATCCAGATCTAGCTATAGACTTTGAACTCTTTTTCTCTTTAATAAAGGTAGGACTTGTCACTCACTCAGGATAGGAAGAGCTATAGTTAACTCTTTACTATGTTATGCTATATTTTTTATTATCTCCCTCAACCCATCCAATTCAAGCAGTAATCCCCGACAGTCAAACACTTTTTGGCCAACCTGCATCTATACATACTAAGTGGTAAACATATAAGTCGTTATGGTTCCATCAGAATTGTAAGCAGGCTGAAACCTAGTCGAGAAAGACTCCACTTAAGATAATAAGAGAGGTAAGGTATTAATTATTTCCCATATAATATATTAGGAAGAACATTCATTTAAGCGGATCTTCAACGTAAAGATCTAGTTCCCTGTATAAATAAAGTGAGACAGTTCGGTCAACGACACCATCAGAACCAACACTATTGTAAACATTGGATCTATTGTAAACTCAGTGTCTATAGTCAACATCTTGGTCCAACCCCAACTCAAGAGTTCTCCATTCCAGTTCCTTTATTAAGGAGGTTTAGGTCTATCGATTGCTCACCCTCAGGGACTCAACACTGGGTTAACATACTATTTCTTCACTTATTACCCCATGGGCACTGATTCACTACCTTCTACGATTGGATTGGGGAGATTCTCTTTTGACCTTGCCCTATCAAATGTGCATCCATCTCCCTAGACCCAATCTCCTGAGTGAGAAATATCTCAGGACAAAACCCTTATAACGACAACCTTCAGGACTTATCTATTCTATAGAGTCTAAGGGCCCGCACTCAACCGAGCCCCCCTTCCTTGAATTCATGATCGATCTGGAGGGTTATCTATGTATGTGATACATCATAGGCCTTACAGTAACAAAGTGATAACGATTTCCCCACTTATAACCCTTCGAGCGTCACCTCTCTAGCCTTATAGACTCCTCGTAGACTAACCTTGTGTAGGATTGGTTCTAGGGTATGGTTACTAGGGTAGGCTAACTTTCTCTCTATTAGGGTTAGGGTATGTTCATCTTGTTATGGTTTGGTTGCTTGTGCTATCCTCTTCCTTTATAACCTCGATATCACCTCTTTGGGAGAACCTACCTTGGGATAACTTTAGGTGAACATCTTATCTTCCCTCAACTTCTTTCTGGGCTAACATAGCTTAACATAGATTGCATAATTGATTATATCTTTGGTCAAAATCAAAGTTTGGGTGGCTCCTCACGGTAGTTTAAGTACTGAGCCTGCCTCACTTTGGCAGGATGATCTAGCTATCCGGTTGTCATCGCTCGATCACTTCACGTGAGGGATAACCTTTGTTTGCATTCTTTCTTATACAAATTCAATTCTTTGATTTGCGAGGGTGGAATCGAACCACTTTTATCACCACACCAGAGATTTAAGGCATCTAGTCTTGCATCGAAGTTCTCAATCATATTGAATCAATCTGCTTCTCTCTATTATGAGTTGCATATCGAGTACAATAGAGAACTATATATCTATATTCTTTATATATGTAATTACGAAGGCTAAAGCGAGTGTCGTTACATTTGGTTGATGCGTTTTTCTATCTTGTTGGTAAAGGAAGTTCGTCATTTTGGTATGGTAAAAACAAGTCTTGGTTCCAGGAGAATGGATTTGAAACCCCTTAAGGATCTAATTTCTGAGGAAGATCGGTACAAAAGATTATATAAAGGTGATATGGGTGGAACAAAATGAAGTAGAAGGATTGTATGTAGTGGGTATCCAAGAATAGATTGGGCTTAATATTAAAAAACTAAATGGATTTATGTTATCATGCATCGAGCGTGGTAAACGAGGAGATGTAAGGATCATGATAGACCATCGTAGGAGTTTGAACAATGCTCTATGTGGGGAACCAATGGAACATTAGAAGTGATTATGTTGGGGGCTAAGCACTGGATAATTAGTTGCCCGGGGCTTAACTTGCATGAATAAAATTAGATTGGACTTGTCGACAAAATGGGTTCTACACAAGCCTAGCTCTTGTTAGGTTACTAGCTCCTATCTTGTGAGGTGAATATAGAACAAAATAAAACCCTAAAAAATATGGGGTCTGGGAAGAATGTAAGGCCTCAAGCGCCCGCTGTAAAAAAGCAGCAGGTAATTCCGGGAAGAAGCATTTAAAAACCAAGCAGGAGAAATCAGAGGCTAATGCTCTATGTAAGGGGCATTTTCTAGGGTCTAGGCGCGGTACAACGACCCCAAATTATGTAGAGGAAATATTGTAGAGGAAAGAGTATGGATCGAACTATGCTTGTTTGAAGTGAATCCGATTTGCAGTTATATTTGTTCGTGGCGAGATGCGAAAGATGGATTGCCTTGCTTTCTTAGTTTCGTTTCGAATCTGGGTGTCTTTGTTATTATGTGTAATTTCCCTTTTCCTTTTAATAGTTGTAATTAAAGGGTGAAGTTCGAGAGGTAAGTGGGGCATTTTTCACAGTCTAATTCATTTTGCAAGTCCGAGAGTAAAGTGGGTTCTAATTAATAGCATAAGTAGTGGTTTAAGTCCGATCTTTAAGTCTGAAAGGGAGGTGGTGGTAAAATCCGATAGGTCGTTGAGTTCAAAAGTAAGAGAGGTTCTATTCTCTTATTCTTTTATGTTATTCCTGGGTTTGAAGTGCTAGATGATATTTGTTCTATATAATTTTTTCTCATAGCAATTGGTCCAAGCCTACACCATTCATCTCAGTGTTAGGTTTCTTGGAGGTCTTCCTCCCATGCCACATGCCCTCTTGCTTTGGGTTCCTTGAGGTTCATCCTCCACCCCAACAAATCTTTCATTTAACTGGTTCTCTTGGCCATTGGATCCACCTAGCAAACTTCTCTTCAACATGCAACTCCATCGATTTGGTTCACTAGGCTCATCGCCTACACGAATCTACCTACCCTGCATTAAGTTTTTTTTAGGCTACCCTAACACCCCATATGCCTCACTAGTGTGGTGACTTATTCCAACTTTCCTCTATCTTGTGTTATCTCTTTCCAATAGTTCGTTTGGTAGTCAATCTCTTTGGAATTTATCCTAGCCATGTCTTAAGCCTAGGGTTTACTTTTTCAATCTCCACAATAGTACAGTGTGGTCCCAACTTTTCTCTTCCATCATGCCTCCTCATAGATATCACTCTTTAGATGAATAAGACTCCACCTCTCTACTATAGTTTAGGAATTGGATAGCTCCCTTTTTGAACTTATCAAATCTCTACGACATCAACCTAGGGTTTTTACTCCTACATTTTAGCTAGATACCAAAATCTCCTTGCCCAAATATGGTGGAAAAATGCATGGAGACATTTGGGGTTCTTGGAACTACAACCTAACTACTTTTTTCAAACTTGCCTAGACATGACTAAAGATCAATGCTTACTTCTTGTGGGAAATCACTTAGAAGGACTTTCCCAAGCTTGGTAGCAATGATCCACAAAGATCCCACACTACTTCAGAGACCTAAATCAAACTCAACGAGGAACAATCAACCAATGACACATCAAGACACATCACTACATGGGGTGCATTGTGCCAGGCCTTGATAATACACTTTTTTCCTATAATCCCGAGCAAGTTCTTATTCATGGACTTTTCAACACCATTCCCCCTGGGATAATAGTTAAATGAGTAATGCAAATGAATTTCCTTGTCTAATGAAAAGTTGACAATATCCATAGATCTGGAGTGCAACCCACTGTCAAATTTGAAAATAGAAGCTACACCAAACCTGGTAATGATTTGTTGTTCTATTAAATGAATCATAATTGTATTGTTCACAATAGCTAAAGGGATGGATTCCGACCACCAGGTAAAGAAATCAATAGTTGTCATCAGTTCCCTTTGTTGGAGGAATGTGGGTGGATTTCTCCTATCACATTGAGGCCCCTTTTCTTTAAGGGTTTTTAATTAGTCATAGGTTGCAAAGGCACTACATCCTTCTTTGCTTTCCCTACACATATTTGGAAAATGTGACACTTCCGAACATGTGCATGCACATCCTTAAGCAATGTTGGCCAATAATAAACAACCCTTGGTACTTTATGCATGGTAGTGTCACCTAAGAAATGTACACATGTTTACCCGTCATGTAAATCATTCAAGCCTTTCTGGGCATCTAATTTATCCAAACATCTAAGTAGCACACCATCATAGTTCTTCCTGAAGAGAATCCCATTGATAAGACTGTATTGAGTGGATTTTAACCTTAATTCTCTATTGCTTTTGGCATCTAAATGATTAGGAATAGATCCATGTTGCAATAGTACTTCAACTAATAATACAATGAATCTGCATTTGCAGGTACAAAAAGAATGTCAGTTGCATACAAGGGAGCTTCGTTCTCCCCAGCTACTTTGTCAGCTTGATATTGTCCTTCAACTGCTAACTTTCATAATCCCCGTTCTCTGACTATAGTATAGGGTTTGATATTCAATTTAGACTCTTGGATAGCGCTCATCCAACATGCAATATTTTCACTAAGTTCTTTCTAGATGAATAATGATCTTACACCTTGAAGGATATATTCAGAAAGGATCTCGAGCAATCATAATGCCAGCTTGTAAGTGGATGATAATTTTCACTACTGACTGGTAATTTGTGAAATCCTACATAATTTTTTGATTAATGCTTCCTTATTACCACAACAGTGGTGAGCATCCACCATCTATCAAGATGTGAGACACTGCTTACACTAAACAACCACCCAACCTGACTTAACGACCCCTGGGTGGCTAAGCGACTTCCTTGCAGGTAGTGCATCGACCACTTCTTGTGAGGAATTAAATCGAGGTAGGGGCTATACCAACACCTCTTGTGGTTGAAATCCTATATAATCATTGATTTTAAACTTTTTGCTACAACTGTTATAGGATTTAGTCACTGTACTTGAAGAGATAGGACTGCAAAAGATTTTGACTCAATTGGGTTTTTCTTTGATAATCCATTTGCATGTATATTGAAAATGTTATAAAGGAAGAGATGTATAATGTAGTACACACACGAAAAATGGAAATGGTTCATGGCATATTATGTTTATGCAGCATATTCTGAGTATTAATTAATTCCCTTAATTTTGCAGTTTATTGAGGTATGATTAACAACTAGTAGATTTCGCACTGTTATGAATCACATATGAATTAGTATAATGCAAGAACTACTTACAAGGAAACCCTACAATTGTTGATATACTGTAGATGCCTATTGCATGGTTGCATAGCACTAAAAAATGCTCAGTGCGAACATCATTTGTACTTCTTCTGTAGAGTCGACTTGCACTCTATGAAATTCAAAGGTGGGATGTTCTACTGAGATGATAACCATAAGAGTATAGTCCCTATTATGTTTGCATCGACTTCCTAATTAATGATTTATGTTTTTTTGAATCTGGAATTTTTAGGTAATCTTGTTAAAGGTAGTTAAAGCCTTTGAAGTTCACCTAAAAGTTGAGATTTTTTGGACTATGTTGAATATTTGGAATGGACATGTTTCAGAGAGATTTTATTATGAACTCAAATCATACCCTTTGTTCACTGTACATGCATTATTTATTTGAGGAAGAATTTAGGTTTCCCTTCCACAAATCTATTAGCTTATCAAAGTTGGTATTTCCCTTCTATTCAAGACCTGCAAAAAATTGTTGTTTTAATGTAAAGTTTTGTAAAGGATCGACAAAAAATAATGTGGTAGGCTTCTCAAAGAGCCATACCAAGTCTTTTCTATAAAAAATCAAGATTCTAAAGTCAAATATTTTTTACTAGATCCAATGAATGCCTCAAATTTCCTGCTTGAACCCTATATATAAATAAGGAGGATACATTTTATAGAAGAATTCATAAAATGTTACAGATGTACTACAAAATAGCCACATCTCATAATAGTCTTACAAAAGGTAGCTTGGCTGATAGATTTTGAACTTAGTATTCATATTACTCTTCTAACAATAACTCATTATAGAGTTACTTAATATGTATAAAAAAACATAGAGATGTTGCCAAGTATATAACTTCTTTGAAAAGCATTGTGCAAAGTTGCAAGTATCTTGCTACAAAATCACAGATTGAGAAATGTGTAGCATATGGAAGTCCCGTCCACATCAATTGGTTTGGATGTTTATGAAAACCAACATTAGAGATTATGATCGCCAATATATGCAAAATTCAAATGGAATTTTCCACCAATGTGTCATCACAGTTTTGTATGCGGATAATACTATAGATAATTGAGGCAATTTCTATTGCAATTATATATTTTTTTGAGTTCAAAAACACAAACCCATGATCCTTGAATCCTAGAAATCTTACCATATGCCTTGGAAGTAGAGAATCATGAGCATGCAAGCAAGTAAAAGGATTTTAAATAACAAATAAAGACCGATCAACTTATTGAGGACTATGCCAAATCACCTTCCTACATAGGAAACATGGTAAGAAAAACAAAAGACTAAGTTTACTGCCTGTACTTTATTATGGAGTTAAGCTCTCCTCTAATGCATTCATGCAAATACCCCTTGTACGCTCGTAAGGTACACAAACAATAGCTTAAAAGTATCCAAAGGTTTCTAAATACGAAAGGAATTTTTTTTTTTATAAAAGTTTCCAGAGAAGCCAACATCAAGAACCAGACAGAACCACAAAGACACAGTTAGGCACGATGAAATTTTGCAAATCTTGGTCCAAAAAATCCAACCTTGGCTACTTTACTGATTTATAAAGAAAGACAGAATCAACGATGTCATTGTGCCAATTAAAACAACCATCCATTTAGACAGCCACCACAATCGCCATAACTCAATTCTAATTAATTGAGTCTCACCTCTGAAATACATTTGTTGATTTGTTGAGTTTATGGTTAAACTGAAAAACTGCACCCGATATTACAATGTCGATGAATCGGGCCATACAATTCGCATTGACTGGTTTGCAACATTTCAGCCCCAATTTCTGTAATGTATAGAAAAGAGAATTCGCCATTGAACTTGAGAATATGGATTCTAGGTTTAGCCCATTGAACTAAATCTAAGCATAAATAAACTTTGGTTATGGTGAGGCAGTGTTTCGATCGTGAAATATGAGCCATGAGAAATAGGGTTTCCAGTAAAAATATTGGGATTTCGGGAATTACTCAAATTTTGAAGATGAGGCCCAAATGTGGAACTCCAGATTGTTGCAAACACGAGTTCAGTGGGATTCTGAAAGGAGTGAGCTAACAATGAGGTCGTTCAATATCCATTGAAAGTGTATCACAATGATAATAGCTCGAATCTTAGGAATGTCTTATCAAAAAAGGATTTCAAGGGGCTATGTGGGCARGAAATGAAGATGTTTAAGTAATAAGRCAATGCTACAAAGTGTTGCTAACCTGTGCAGTTGATCATCAGAGCAGCGAGCAACGAGAAGTTACTTCCTTGGGTGGAATCGAACCTCCGTCGGCACCAGAGCAGATGTTTGCAGAGTGGAGAYAGGGGAGTTTGGGCACRCGRTAGAAGAGTTAGYTTACTCCRGTTCRAAGGTAGCRTGAGARGGGTGGCCATGCATTAGTGTCGCTCATCAAAYTACCATGGAGCCCATAGAGTAAGGGGGGTGCRKAATACRGGGYRAACAKGAATGGGMACAAAGTKTTGTGGTCCAACGAAGACKCTACCTTTTGGGTTTTCTGACTGACGGATATTGCCGGAGATTAGATGTTCACYGTTCATCGTTGATAAACAACAACAACTAAATCACATCAATCTCCTACTGATTTGMAACAACCCTCAACTACTATCAACAACAACCTCTACTAGGCATATTKTACAAAGATTTATACATGWGGGGCTCATAGGGTTCCCTCYGATTACCTATCTTATYGAAGTAAAAKCTAACAACTACTTAAKCCTTRTTACATTAAAGTCTGTGACAGAYARATAAGAGCGAAAGCTCCAKMTCTGTGTCAAAAATCAACTAGATTAAAGGAAAATCCGATCTCCCCTAATCTCACATGATTGTTCATCCTCCAAACATTAAGATCTTCTTTAATTCGTCATTCATTCAAAATATTTCTGAGAAATTTTATCTTTTAAAAATTCAAAAATAATTCAAATGGCACGCTAGGGCATTGAGTTGTCTCTCCACGTGTGCTTTGTTGACGATGCTCCTGCATCATAGAGGGTGTGTTGCACCTCCATTTTCAATGCAATCTTTTTCCAAGCCCATTTCATTGCCATTAATTAATTGAATTCCAAAACAATTGGGTATTGTAATACATGGAAAGAAAAGAGTACCACGATGTCACTTGAAGCTAGAGTTACATAGAGTGCCATATGCATGGAAATAAAGGGACACCACATAAGTATACAGATCTCAACAAGTGGTACATTTATATAATGTGAGTTTTCTTTTACAGGTCATCAAATTCTTTTAGGAGAAACGTTTCATTGTTCTCAAGACCTCTTTGGGTGAGCATCTACAAGGTTATGGTTTGGATTTTATCTTTTTTCCAGCTACATTTCCCTCCAAGCCTTTATCCCCTTCTTACCATGAAATGAGGCACAATCCCTTCTTGGGTCAATACACCCTAAAATACACAAAGATGGGGGAACGAAAAGGATGAAGTGTGGAAAGTGAAAGTATGATTGAGAATGGTACGATGACTCATCAATGAGGCTTTCCAGTAGCAAAACTTTCCCCAAGGGTGACCACTTACTAGGGAACAATTCCAACCACCAAGGTGAATAAGGTAAAGATCATAATTTTCAAGCAAACCTTCTATAATCAAGAGAAGTTGTAATGAAACATATTAAAATGCCTCAAGTATTAAAGTGACAGTTACCACAATATATGACTTTTGTTTCATGGAGTGAGACCCATTGTCTTCCGGAAACAAGTTGATGTGATGAATGCCATCATGATGAATCAGAGAAGTATGGTGGTGAAGCAGGTTTTCATCCGTGTATGTGGACACTGCTAGTCAATGCATGCATCTCTTGGTACTCCATGTCTGCAACCTAAGGGCCTCGAGACACCATGTCCTTAGTTATTTGATATTTGATCTTATACTCTAGGGAAGAGAATTTGTAAGGAATCTAAAACAAAATATGATTTATTTTTTTACTAACATAAAAATTTTGCCACAAATAACGCTGCAGTTTTTTTAGTACTATTTATTTTTTTATTCTTCTTCTGTTATTTTGTTAGTTCAAAGATATATTGGTAATGGTAGTGGTACTTAGGATAGGAATATAACCATCACATTCAACACTAGAAAATATGAGGTGTTGTTTATTCAAACACACATTGGTAATGATAACGAGTATTTGGGATAGCTATAGAACCATCATGTTCAACGATGACAAATTGGATGTGGTTCCTTTTTACAAGTACATAAGCTTTGAGTTCAAGTCTTCTTGTAATTCAAAATTTTGTAATTCACATCACTTATATGAGTTTCCTTCCCAATAAGTGTTTTTTAACTTTTATTTTTCTCTTAAATATGGTGTCGTTGTAACAACAACTTAAGCTTCATCATTCAAATATTGCTTCCTATTTTTGCTCCCTAGCCATTAACAATTTGTCTGCATCACTTTATGTCTCCTACTTGTTTGCATCACTTTATATCTCCAATTTCCTTCTCCTACTTGTTTGCATCACTTTATATCTCCAATTTCCTTCTCCTCAAAAGTTTTTCTTTGATTTTTTTTTTAATATTCGTCATCCTCCACCTTTAAGATAGCTTATTATTTTGTTTTTTAACAATTATAGTTAATATAATGAAAGGCCAAAAACCAACTAAACAATTCTTATCATGACTTAAATGGTTGAGAGTCCATTCGTATATCGTTCAAGGTTTATACAAGAAAATTAATATAAAAAGTTGTCTCTGCTTTGAATACATTGTTATACATGGGCATGAAACTACTTAGAATTTAGGTAATTTCTTGTTATGTTAAATTCTTGGCTTACAATACTTAAGGCTAATTTTGATTTCTGATCAACGATTCACAACTCTTTACTATTACATCTAATAACATTTTCATGCTTATTCTGATTGTTGTAACTTTCCTCGAGACATTTTCCCATCCCAAGGGTGGTTATTAATATGTTTTTTCTTTAAAATCTATGTTGTTCATCTATCATTCGTGCATGAATGTTTTTAGGCATGGAAAACATTTTTGTGGGGCTAGATAGCTCATTATCATCTTACAAATTGTGGAGTTAAACACCCTTTTTCCTTAACAGAGGTGAATTATAAAGATATGCATAGGTAAGGGTCTGTATTACATCTAAGTTTTTGATATATCAGTTTTTAGAAATATATTCAAGTTCTATGATTCCTTGGATTTTAGTGGATTGTCTTTTGTTTTTTATATTCATTTGACATCTCCTCATAATTGATGGAGAGCTCCGTTGTAACAGAGAGATTCAATGTCCATTTGAACCATTTTATATTTGTAGAATGGTAGTCCAGTTTAGTAACTTAAAAAAATAAATAAAGAAGAATATTTGCATATACCTACATCCTTGGATTTGTCTACCTTTGACTTTGATTGAATTCAATATCATGAACTACAAACTTATGTTATCATGAGAAAAAATAGTCTGTATATATAAAATAGAGGGAAAAAGAACATATATTAAAACCCCACAATGAAGAGTACAAATATCTTATTGTATGTTGAAAAAAAAGCAAAGAGAGATAGAAGGGAAAATGAGTCAGATGAAAGGAACACGTATTAAAACCACACAATGAAGAGTAAAAATATATTATTATTGCATGTTGAAAAAAAAAACAAAGAGAGAGGGAAAATGAGCCAGATGAAAGGAACATGTATTAAAACCAGTGTTACAAAAATCGTTTTGGCGAAAAAAATCATGGAGGTCCAGAAAACATCGTTTCGTAAAAATCGGCAATATATAGACAAACTTAAAAAAAATACAAAAATATTCATTTAAAAAAAAAATTGAAACATTTAAAGCAACCATAACATCAAATAAACAAATTGCCACATGAATATGGAAAGAAAACTAATATATAAGATATATAAGATGTCTAGTGATACATCACACATAGAAAATGAATCATGTCATGTTTCCTGAGTCATCAAAAATATAATAAATTTATCTCATGATCGTCATCATGACTCATGAGTCATCTACAATGAAATCAAGTAAATAAACTATCGATTCCCTCTACCCCTTTTACGGGCAAAAGTAATGATTGTAGAAAGTGTTTTTCCTTTAGCACTAGGAGTAGGTGCCCTTGAGGCATGTGTGCCTCATACTGGAGTCAAACGTCCTCTAGAAGAACTAGAAGACCCTCGAGACAGATGTTCCCTAGAAGAAGGTACTTGTAGAGGAGGTAGACTGCTAGTGCTACCACTGGGCCTATCTCCCTCTGACTCTAACTGTGGCTCTGTTGGTGGCACACTTGTAGACTCGCGTGAAACTAAATATCCTCTGGAACATCCTGATCCAAGTCCTCAGCGATACCATAATCATCACCACTATCCTCTAACCAATCAAGGGCGGTGTAAATAACAGGTTCCTCAACCTCCACCCTCCATGCAACAATGGTATCAATCCCATCCAATGAAATGGGCTTCGCATCAATTTTTATCTCAAGTTGCTTCACCCACACCTTGAGATTGTAGTAGACGTAGACCAAATCATTAAGGTGCAAGGTAGACCAAATCCACAAATCTGACCCTTGAATCATCCACAACATCCCAATGGAAAACTCTTCCTTGGCTGGTTGAATGGCTTGGCTCTCGTCCTTGGCTAAATGCACAAATAAAACCAAAAAAGCCCCTAACGGACCCTTAAAGAGCGAACGTTTTTACACATGCAATTTTTTCCATTGACCCATGATTTTTTCCCAATTTTTTGAGAAAAAATCGTTTTGGCCAAAAAATCAAGATTTTTACCGATTTTGGCGATTTATCGCCGATTTTTGTAACAAAGATCTCATTTAAAACCACATAATGAAGAGTGCAAATATCTTATTGTATGTTGAAAAAAAAAAAAAAAGAAGAGAAAAATACATATTTAAAAAATAGAGGAAAAATGAACCAGATGAAAGGAACATGTATTAAAACCACAAATTGACAAAGATATGTAGAGGATAACTAAGACACTCTATTACAAAAGAACTAATTCTCAATCCAATAGGTACACATGATAAATCTACCCATGAATGCCCCCCTCACCCAATCACTTATTAGTTACAATGCTTTTCTTTCATAGCTATGGGGAAAAATCTCTTGAAAATATTTGAACCAACAAACTCTTCTTATGAATACCCAATGTGAAAATCAAAAGCACTTTGTAATTAAGAGAAATTTGGAAGGGGTTAGAGGTCATTAAAACCAAAATCCAAAGGCCAGATAAAAAGATTCCCTTATATCAAGTCCAATTTTCAATGAGCATATTCTCTCGTGTTGAGTTATATTGATACACCTCTCACCTAAAATGGCATGGTTTGTTACTAGTCACCTATACTAGTGAGGCATTGAAAAAAATTTAGGTGAGGCATTGACAATATTGTTAATTTAACCCACAGGCCACAGACTGGAAGGTATAGCTAGATAAGAAATTATAAAAAATGTATAGGCGCTACATCTATCCTTGTAAACATATTGAAAAAAAAAGTTAGAAAAACTTTTCGAGCCTACTTCTCCATACTATTATTAGCCTATTTACTTTTGATTCTTTCGTGCTAGAAAATGGGAAATAAATATGGGACACCGTCTTTTAAACTCCAAAATTTACAAAGTGGCATTATGAGGAGAGAACTCAGCTCCAATGGTTAAATGATTAAATATAAGTGTCTTACTAGACTTTTTCATGGGTTTAATAACATCCAAAATTTACAAAGTGGCATTATGAGGAGAGAACTCAGCTCCAATGGTTAAATGATTAAATATAAGTGTCTTACTAGACTTTTTCATGGGTTTAATAACATTGTAACGATATGTTAGATATCCATTGTTATACTTAATGTAATACTTCCTTTTGTTTTGTTGTTCTTTGAAAATATTAAAACAACCAGCTATATTTTCACACTTCACTCACTTACTGTAAAGTATAATTAAAAACATTGGTTTTGTTTTTCAAACATTTATACCATAGGGTTTTAGGTTCACATTTATTATACAATGTTTCTCATAAAAAAATTAAAATATTTTATTTTAAAAAGGTTGTAATTTACCTTTTCTTTCCACATTTAACCTATTTATTAGATATTATTTTGATTATGTTAAAAGTTTAATGATATGTGGCTTTGAATTTACCTAAATTCCCTTAGCTTTTTGAACACATGAATCCTTAACTTTTTGAGTAGATTCCTTATATTCATGGGCTTTATTGACAGTGGTATATGTAGTTTCTCGAGTAGTGTTTGCTTCAAAATACTTGGTCTCCCCAGCCTTATCAGCCATGGTATCCTTGAACTCTGGCCTTGTTCATGGTAGATTCTTCAATCTGTAGTGTCTTCTTAACAATGGTGTCCTTGACTTCCGAGTCCAACATAATCTTTGGCATACACGAATTTTTCTTTAAAGCCTTTGCGGACTTACATGGCACACCTTATTTGAAACTACCCAATGTAGAAGTGGCAAACTCTATGCTAGCATACTGTGTGTTGGCATCATTGGAAACATGGGCCATCCATTTTGAATATTTTAAGTTATCATAAACAGTGTCCCAATTATCAATTCAACTAGTCTACAACTCCAAAATCCCAATTTAAATGAATAATTGCCAAAACAAATATATAATGAATGTCCTATATACTCTGCGGAAAGGACGTATTGGATATAATGGCAGGAATGTGCTCGACTTCCTATTAAAATATTAGAGAGAGGGTGGTTTGAGCATACATCTTTTACCAGGTGGTGATTCTCTGGACACGCAATGGATGTTATCTTGGTTAGCAGACACAAGTTTCATATGGATGCTTGATGGTTGTCACTATGGGCTTTGAAGTCTCGTAGGGGTACTTACCTAACTATAAGCTTTTCGAATAATTTGATTAAGAAGAATGCGAACGTGTGGGAGTAATCGATGTTATCATGGTTGTTGAAGGATGATAAACTTACCGTTACCACATGCATTACGATATTGATAATGAGAGATTAATTAATATCTTTATAAATAAATAAAAGCATAATTTCAAACAAGTTTTTTTAATTACGTCGATAGGCCTCGCCTCTATTGGAATCGATGGTTTAATGAACCTTTTAATTACAAATTCCAATTTTATGGCCAACAAATAAAGATACTGGCATATTTTTCGTCTTCGTCCCAAATCAATGAATGAGATTTAATTTCATAACTTCCTTGCATTTATGAATGTGTACATTTTCCTTGTTTACTTTTTCACATTTACTTAATATGATTAAGGAATTATTGCCCTAGCCATTGATTTCCACGTTTAATTTATTAAAGAGGATTAATATGTATAGAGAGCCTCGTTTCCACATTCAGTGTTTAGCTCAGATTAATTATACTGATAACAGTGACCAAGATTTTATGAATGTGAAGCGTTGCCATGTCTAGCATGTGTTTCATTTAACACAACGATGGTTAAGTTGGATGCATGATAAATGCTAGGCTCAATCCTCATCTGATCATTTAAATTCTTTCTCCTGGTTCTCTACCCCGGAAATAAATGTATACTTACAACCAAATTTTCAAATTTCCACTCTCTAGGGTTCAGTGCATGGCATGCTTCCTTGCAAACAGTGCATGGCATGCTTCCTTGCAATGCATCAAACATAGCCCTATTGTCATAATGTGATGAATATACCCATATTGTCATAATGTGACGAACATAGTCTTTCCATCACGAAGTAATGAACATAGTAATGTTGCAATATGATGAACATGGCACTGCCACAATCTAGTAAACATAGTAATGTCGCAATGTTTCAAACTTAGCCTTGTCATCGTAATGTGTCAAACATAACCTCATCATGGTAATGCGACGAACATACCCATATTGCCACAATGTTACAAACATAGTTTTATCGTCGCACACCGATGAACATAGTAAAGTTGCAATGTGACAAACATAATAGTGTCACAATCTGACAAACATAGTGATGTCACAATGTGTCAAACATAGCCTTGTCGTTGCAATGTGATGAACATACCCATATTGTCACAATGTGATCGACATAGCCACTTCGTCATAATGTGATGAACATACCCATACTGTCGCAATGTGATGAACATAACCCCTTCGTCATAATGTGACAAACATACCCAGATTGTCGCAATGTGACAAACATTGCCTTTTTGTTGCATATTGATGAACATAGTAGTGTCACAATATGACAAACACAATAATGTTGCAATGTGTCAAACATAGCCCCACCGTCCTAATCTGCCAAACATAGTCATATTGTTGCAATGTGATGAACATAACCTGGTCGTCACAATCTTATTACCATAACCTTGTAGTCGCGGTGTGACGAAAATATCCTATCATCATAATGTGAGAACATTTTTCAAATTCCATTGTTTGGCGAAGATAACCCATTGTCGCAATGTGATGTACACAACTCAATGTTGCAATGTGAAAAACAAACCCAACATTCTAGTGAGATGACCATTTCCCAACATCGCTATGTGATGAATATAACCAACTGTCAGACTATGACAAACCTATTCCAACACCACATTGTGTCAAACAAAAACCCTACGTCACAATGTGACGACCATAACCTTACAATATCATGTCACAATGTGACAAACATAGCCCAATATTGTAGAGAGACTACCATTTCCCTACTTTGTTATGCAATGAACATAACCCACTATCAAACTATGACAAACCTATTCAAACACCACATTGTGTCAAACAAAAACCCTACGTCTCAATGTGACGACCAAAACCTTATGATGTCATGTGACAAACAAACCCTTAACCATTGTTAGAATGTGAGAAGCATTTCCAAATATCCAACAGTTCTAATGTTTTTCGTCATAAGGTTACTAGGGTTACTATTAAGAAAATATTTGTGTTAGGAATATTCCTATTAAAATTTAGCTTAGAGTTTATTTTATAATAAAAAGAAAATAATATTAAAAAAATAATGTTATACTTTATTAATGTATAAATAATAATGTATTACAAATATATTTTTACTTTATTATAGTTTTACTCAAATATTGTATGAATATTTCATTAATACATTAATATTTTAATGTATTATTATATTTTTGGATATGGATGTTTTGTTAATATATTAATTAATAATACTTTAATATTTTATTAATTAATTAACTTATAAATGTATTAATTAATTAACTAATTATATAATGATTAATGTAATGATGCATTTGTACTTTAGCAATTTATTAATGTATAATGCATTAATACAATATATTATATATTATTAAGATATTTACTAATGAACATGTTATATTATAAATTATTAACATATTTACTAATTAACATATTATATTATATATTATTAAGATATTTACTAATAGAGTTTGAGTGGGTCTAATGGTTAAGAATTGTGTTTCTTCTTAAAAAGTCATAAGTTCAAATCAAATCCTTTATTAACTTGTATGTATATCTCCGTAAACTTTACCAGTCAAATCCTTGGGCAAATACATTAATTAGTAAATCATTCATATATTTATTAATGAATACATTAGTACCTTTTGTACATTTATGCAATATTACATCAATATATTTATATATTATTAATGTAATCTTTTATTATTATTTTAGTATATTTATGCAAAATGTAATATTTATATATTATTAATGTATTTTTGCATTATTAATGTAATCCTTTATTATTACTTTGATATATTTATGGAATATTACATTAATATATTTATATATTATTAATGAGGTTTTGTATTATTATTAATATTTTTTTTTATTATTATTTTATTAATACATTATTAATTTATGAAAAATGTTTTACTTTATTAATTAATTAATAAGGTATATTATTTCTTTATTTTTATTATTACTTTATTAATATATTACTAATTTATGAAAAATGTTCTAGTTAATTAATTAATTAATAGATTATATTATTT
>JZKD02S1675240.1:339877-355572 GCA_000966675.3 Picea glauca
CGATATTCAATGAAGTCCTTTCTAAGAGATCAAAAATTCCCTGGCAATCATCATTGACATCTCTGGTTATTCTTTTATATTCGGCCAGGTCTGCTTCCCACACTTTAAGTATTACGTCTCCTTTAACCTATTCTGAAATGGATAATTTTTTAATCCTTCCGACTTCTTCCTTTGTTGAGAGGGCTACTGCCTTTTGGAAAGTCATTCTAGCAGCTTTTGCTTCCCTTTCGATCTGGAAAACATTCTCCAAGGATTTATTTGTTTCTTGAAAGTAATTTTGAACTACTTCCAGATTCAAAAACACTTTCTGTTGTTCTTCTTCTATTTTCAAATGTATTCCCAATGCTTGTGTCCTAAAAATTTCAAGTTCTACTACTTGATTAGTAATAGAACTAATTTTATCTTGTAACTGTTTATTTTCTTCTTCCTGCTTTTGGACCTATACCTGTGTGACCTGTATTATCTGTTTTTCCTCTTCTAAGTCTATTTTCATCTTCTGAATATCTTGAATATCTTTTAGTCTAGCTTGTTCTAGACCCTTTTGTATTCCCCAACTGATATTTCTCTTAGTTTCTTTCAATTCGTCCTGTAGCTGAGTTATTGTTTGGTCTTTTTGTTCGAGCATGGTTGTTAAACTGCCAACAGAATATATATTTGTCGATGCTATAGCTCTCGTCGTACCTGCTATATCCATAGTAAATTCTCCATCTTTAAGCTTCTTTCCATCTATAATGATCGTATGTTTTTTAATCATCCCTTCTCCTCTTGGATGGATTTCCTGTTTCAAGATTGCTCTTCTCTTTTTACTGAAAAAAAGTAATCTGATGGAGGAATCTCATCCCTTGAAATTGTCTCTAGATCACTGAAATATAGAGCTCCTTCGTGGGGGGTTCCATAAGTTGACTTCAATGGGGTTAAGGAAGTGATGGGACTATCGAGCTCTGTTGATGTTGTTCCTCCTGTTTTTTCTGGAACATCCTTACGGATTTCTGGAGTTGTTTCCGGCACTTTTCCCTTCTCTGTCTCTGATTCTTTTTCTCGGGAACCCTCTGTGTCTTGGGAAGGTATATCAGTGTCCTTCATCTTGCCTTTGGTATTTTCTTTGTCTTGTGTATTTGTTTCAAACCCTGGGGGAGGTCCTTCATGTTCTAGAGGTGTGGTCGAAACTTCACCCTGCAAACTCTTGGGTAGACAACTTCGCCTATGGCTCTGGAATGACGCGAATCCGGTCTGTGAGTCAGGTGGCATGGCCTGTACTCTATTAAGTACTTCTTCATAGGATTTAACATCCTTGAATACATCATCATAGATAGATGTTTCATGCTCATAGGCTTTTAGATTACAATGTATAAAATGTCTGCTTATTACTTGGTAGGGGTCATAGTTTATGTTCTCAATATCTACTAATTTCACTTCTTCTAATGATTCAGACTCTACCTTAGAATGACCTAGATTTAATAAAGACAATTTCCCAATATGTATAGGGAAAGTTGGCCATGACTTCTTCTGAGTTGCTTTTAGTTCTAATCCAACACTACCCTTTACTATCTGATGGGCTACCTCCCTGCACACCAATCTGTCCGGTAGGAATTTAGGGAGTGCATGAGGGGGAATGGAACAACCGTAAACCCTAATGTAGGAAAAATTCTCCTCAATAAACCAGTCGGCAATTGCTTTAAGATTTTCTGTGATTGCATCAGAAATGCGAGAGGGTTCGCATCCAAAAAATATTTTATGCATCGGAATTATAACAAAATGACAAACCTCATAAAATGAATCCTTAGCATTTTCTTACCAAAGGGCTGAGTGATATTTATGAATGGGTTCTGGACTGGAAATGTTCCAACTCCAATTCATTAAGGGAAAAGGAGTCACATAACAGATTGCATCCATAATGTATGCTGACATGTAAAAGGCTGCTGGTTGTCCCTTTGATTTTGTTGCTTTGTAGTTTGATATTTCTTGTGTTAGGTTATCTGACAAAATCTTATGCCAGTTAAAAGAATTCCCTTCTGAAGCTTCTTCTAAAAAGGGCACCCAATCTGCATGAAAATGGCAGGGATCTTTTCTCCCAAAAAGTCTACATAACATAATAGCTACATATACCATGTATTCTTTCAAGGATGTTGTAGCATAAATCCCATGGGTATCAGCTCTAAACTTTGCTAGACACCTCGCCCATTATCTAATCATATCAGGATATGTCCGGTCTGCCTCAATGCATTCTTTCCTCTGAAACTCTGCTAAAAATTCGGCATTAAAAGTATGTTTAGGATTTGGCGAGAGTTTATACATTACTTGTATGTGTTCTAGCCTGAATGAGCCGACGATAACTCCTTGATCGTTTAAGATGCTCCTCGTCAGGATATCGACCTTTTCCAGGGCCCAAATGATCATATCATTGTATGCCACGAGCCGCGGGCGCACAACGATCTTATGAAGCTCTGACTCAGCTATGTCCCGACAATGATTTTCAGAATCAGGATGAGCATTCTGGAGTTCATATTCCATAAATTCAAAGATTTGAGTCCAATATTTAATGGAGTCTATAGCATGTGGTGTGGTGTCAGAGATGATATCTCTTTCCTATGCATCTTCATTCTTCTTCGGTGCCTTTTTTGGTGCCATGACTTTGCGTTTAATTGAAAACCTGTCACAGAAAATGGATGAACGATCTCAGCTAAGTGTTTCATGCGCTTGATAAAATGAAAACAAAGACATTTAGATATTCACTTTGAATACATTTAAAAGTGACGAGATTGACACAGCTGTCAAGAATTCAAGGCTTATAATGCGGAAGATATATTTTTGAGATACGCATTTAATGTTTGTATTTAGGCGCCTTCATTTTTTTAAAGAAAATTCGGGACACTTTACTTAATCGGAAAGCGAAACATGAACGAACACTTAAAAAGAATGGTTATCATTAATGATGTTTTTGAAAAAGGTTAATTAGTGCTAATCATAGATTAAAGCTGAAAACTTTGTTTTTCAGGATTTCGGAAATCGTGATGTCGAGAAGTATGTCATCGATGAAATCCAATTTCCGAAATTGCAAAATCGCTAAATCGCGACATGTTAATTAAGATTTAAAATGTTTTTAGCGAAGTAATTAATTGAGATTAAATGTTTTCGGGATTTCGGGGATCATGTTGTCGAGAAGTACGTCATCGATGAAATCCGATCTCCGAAATCGCGAAATCGCGACGTGTTAATTTAATGATAGGACTTAAAATCATATTAAATAACTAACTAATCACGATTAAAGCCAAAACAGAGTTAGTTTGATTTAACACGAACTATGGATCGGGGTTTCGTGATTCAGGATTTCGGGAATCATGATGACAGGAGATGTGTTATCACTAAACCGCGAATTCCGAAATTGCGACATGATTGTCTTAACCCTTAACCTTTCACATTAGAGAATTAATTAATCTGTGTTTTAACTAAGACTTCAAAGTTTCGGGAAATCAGGGATCGAGATCTCGCGATTCGATTTGCATCGAAAAAATATGTTTGCAGCAAACCCGAATCTTGAAAATTCTTAAAAATCCACTAGTTTTAAAACTTATCATGATTAAAATAATTTCATAGAAAAGGCGCCGGGATTCTTATAATTCTCTTAAGCTTTTTTGCATTTTATTATCCAGATAATCAAATTCTTTGAGAAAAAGGTGTCGTGTGTTTGGGATTAATAACGAAACTCATGTTTTGTGAAAAGCCAAAACCCAAAAAAGGAAAATTTAGGCCTTAGGGATAAATAAAATTAAGAATTGTTTCAACAAAGCCAATCAAGCAATGTCTCACAATACCTGCCTTTGTGCTTCATCATAAGCCAGAACAGTGATAAACCAAACACAAAAATGACATGGGTTAGAGCATATTTTATGTCATTGAAAGTCATAAAGTCTAACTCATGGAGGCGAGTGGGAGGGATAGAATCCTGCTAAGTGCATCTCCGACGTAAATACTCAATCCACTTCAAGAAAGGGTCATGAGAAATGCAAAGTTTAGAAAACTGACTCAAAGGGCCTGCAAACTGGCTACCTAGGGCATCCTCACACTCTGAAGTCAAGGAAGGTATCAACAAAGACCTAGTGGACGACTGGCAACCTACCAAGGGAAAGTTGAAAAAATGGGATGATTGATTCAAACTTGCAACATCCAACCAAAACTTGGAGTTTAGGGGTTGCCTAAGAGAAAACTTAACACAAAAAACGTACTTCCCAACTACACCTTTAATGAAAAAGCATGGTAAAGTAATAACAGGTGGCTGGAGAGAAAAGTCGTGAGAAACCTTCTATAGGCAAACACTGTCCTTATTTGTATCAAAATCTGAACACAGTGGTAGTTGGAAATCATCTTCATGAAAAGAGTCCAAGTGCTTAGAAGGGTACTCATAAAAAATCTCAAGGTAAGACTGAAAATCATCAGGAGAATAAGGTACTAGGTCATCCTTGGTTTTTTGAAAAGTACGGGTAAAAATATCATCTCCTTGTTGCCATTGGTCGGAAGTAATCTGTTGAGACAATTGCAAGGGCAACAACTAGAAGTGACTCTCAGTGTCATAGATGGGATCCAGGTCATAACCAACTATATCCCACCTACGTCTCCCAACATGTATGAACTCATCAATGTTATCAACAGTGTCACTATTTGTGTCATAACATCCAGGGTTTGAAACATTTGAAAATTCATTCTCCTCCTCCTCTTCATCACAAGGTAAAGCATCATCAAAAACTAGGGGAGGAGGGTAACTTACTGTTTCTTCTTGCGCAGGAACTTCGAGGAATTTGGTGTTTTTGTCATGCATTATGGTCTCATCCTTAGGGATTACGCCTTCTTCTTCAATTGGAAGGCCTAACTCTTTGATTGCACAGCAAGGGCCATCAACTTCGTTCAAAGCTTTCTTTTCCTCTTCATCTTCTAAATCAAGGAACACTGTATCATTGGAATTCTGAAGTGGAAAGCAACTAACATCATCTTCACTTTGTTGTACAAGAGAAACAGGTTCTTGGATGACTTCATCAGAGGGAGGAGAACGAGTGGATACTTCATCATCTTGCTTAGGTTCTTGCTCTTTAATCATGTCCTCATTCTGCTGGTCGAAAACTTGTTCCCTTCTCTCTTGTGGATCTTCAGCAAAGGTTTCAAGGGAAACTAGTTTTATCAAGCTGAGAGTGTCCATGACATTGGTTCCGGTCAAGAAAAGACTCTTTCCAATTTGAATGGCCATGTTGTGAGCTTCTGCAAGTGTTTTTGGATTCTTCTTATTTAGAAGGAAGCTCAAATGTCCTTGAAGTCCATTAGTATAGAGATAAGTGAGGTACTTGTCTTCAGGACGATGGCTTTGAGGAATCTGGTAAAGTAACTTCTGGAACCTAGCCCCGAAAACTCTGACAATCTCAGGCTCTGTTTTTTTTATGCCTTCAAGCCCTTTCAGCAATGATTGTATATCTTCTATTTTCATGGCCCACTTTGCAAGGAAAATTTCTTCAAAAAGGTCCATAGATGTGATGCTGGAAGCTGGAAGATTATCATACCATCTTCTAGCCCCTCCATGCAGAGAGGCAGAGAAGATGTTCATCACCAAGTCTTCATCCTCGTCGCTGATAGGGAAGTATTGAAAGAACTCCCAAAATTTTCTCATGTGAGACTCAGGACACTCTCCATTGATGCCAGCAAATCGAGGGAGGAAATCCTTATAGAGAGGAGGCATTTTTCTGGGATATCCCAAGATTTTACTCATGTCCAAAGGCTTGTAGTTCCCTGGATCCCATTGTGAAGTCATAGTTGGCTTCGTCATTACTGGAGTCGCCAGATAATTTTCTTGAAACTATCAAAAATAGGAGGAAAAGTCTAGTGGAGTCGTCAGGTAAGCTTGTAAGAGAAAGGTCTTTGAGGCAAGGCTTAACAAAAGATTTGTCATTGAGGAAGATTGACTCAGTGTTCCCCGACAACGACGCCAAAATGTTATCGCACAGTTTGTAGTTTAGGTCATAGGCTAAAGCATAGAAATCAAACTAGCGTAACAGGAACCTTCCCCACCCAATGTCACCTCGATGGGGAGGTTCTTTTTGTTTAGGGAGGTTAGCCCAAGGGAGACGTCCCCGACAACCTGGGGTTTGGAGAGGCAGAAAGTATAAGGTCAAGTTTTAGAATTCCCTCTTCACAGGTTACCACCGATGTTAGATGGTCCGGCTAATCAATCAATAAATGAAGTCTATGTCCTATTGAAAACACCTGCCCAGAAAAAGACAACCGCAACACAATATATATATGCAAGCTATAACTCAAAGGGTTAGTACTTCATTGACTATCTGATATTATTAATAAGCAATGTATTGCAATAGATGTAAAATGAATTCAACGTTTTATCAATTAGCTATGAAATACCATTAATTCATCAATATCTAAAGAGATGACTAAGCCAACAATATGTCCAATCAACAATTTACTCAATAAATGCTTCAAATCATCATTTAATTGCTTATATTACACTTTTGTTGTGCCAAGATGAGATATCCAACTGTGACGTCGGCCCTAAATTAGGTTAGTTTGGTTAGTTAGGGTTTCAAATTTTAGTTTTGAAAGTAGTTTTTTGTACACTAAAGCTTCAACGTTGGAGGTTAGATATCAGTGCCTTAGGGTATATGGATTCAGATAAGAAAAGGACACAAGATTTTGAAAGGATGATGACCTAAATACTAGAAGGTAGTGTTCTATGGTGCTGCAAAGGTAGGGCCCTAGAATCAAAACCCTAGGGGAAAGAGGCTCACTTCCATGTTGCTTAAGCAAGGCCTCACGCTCTTTCCTCCTTCTCTAAATCAACTTGGCAAAACGGCTAGCCTAAAGAATAAGTCTAAGGGAGAAAGTGTTGTAAAGACAAGGCTTTCAAACCCTGGAAGATGAAAACCCTAGGTGTAGATAACCTAGGCCTAGGACGTCACCCTCTTTCAACCTATCAACTTCAATGCTAGCTCAAGGGAAGAAGCAAGATAAGTGTAGCAAAGGCTAGGCTTAATCTCTTTTCTTCAATGGCTAAAAAAATCTCTCTCTAAGGGGACATGTAACAATGACCTACTTGTGTGCTTGTTACCTAGGGTTTTAAATCATCAATATTATAAGCAAATGCAAGAAATTACACCTACAACCATTCAATTAAGAAGTTTTGCAAGAGAATTCACTTACATGTCATGAAGAAAAGCATAAGCAAACCCTAGTTGTAAACCTTCCTTGAGAGAAATGCCATAAAATGCCAAAAATATCCTTCCAATAGCAAGTGTGCCTCACTTATGCAACAAATATACCCAAGAAGGGCTCAAAAATTAGACCTCACAAGTGTGAGTCAATTGTGTTATGTTAAAATGAGGGAAAACATCCTCAATTGATATCATCCAATGACCTTTAATTAAAATTAGGTCATTTAAAACAGTCGACAAGGCTAATAACTAAAAATCATATTGTTTTACATTAAACTGCTAAAAGATAACCCTAAATGAGAAATGAGCAAGACGTCTAGCCCATTTGAGGGAGACGTTGGACCCTTTTAGGGCAAATCACAGCACTGGATGACAAACGTTGGCCCTCTCTGGGCCTCCAAACTCTACCACATGTGCCAAACTGCCCTGCAATGCTGCCACGTGCTGGAGGTGACGTCAAGGATATCTAGAAAACGTCTTGGGTCAACAGAGGGACACGTTCGACCTACAGTGGGTCAACCCCCTAGGGCTGGGCTCAGCCAAGGCGTCCTGGATGAAAATGTCCTTCTTCTCTCGTGCAAAGGCTCGACCAATCACTATCCTGTCTCTGCCCCTGATGAGGTCCCAGCAACCATCTGATGGGCTCTTCAGCCCCATGGAGGTCCGAACTAATCATCTCCCCATGTGTATCGATCCACTTGGTACCTGTCTATTGGGTATGGTCCTGCACATCAAAAACTTCACCCTCCATGGGCTCATTAGTCCTCGGGATCATAGCATTGTCAATCATATTTCATAATTAATTTTATCAAATGCATGCATGAAACCCCTAGCATATCATCTAATAGCTCAAAGACATTACAATGACCTACTATACAAAGCTGAAGAAAAAGACAAAATGCCCTATTGGGCCAACATCCATAAGAAAACGAAAGTTCCCAAAGGATATCTTCCAAACCATGTAACATGAGGTGGTGTGGTCAAAGGATGTCCAGACATAGTGGAAGACAGGGGTGATATTATCCGTGGGTGCCTTTGTAGGAGGCGAGTTGTACCTGTCATGGATGCCATTCTTTCCAAGCCAGCCCTTTATTGCCTTTATTTTTTCTTTTCCTTATTGTTTTTTCTTTCTTTTTTATTTCAAGGTCTAACTAGAGGACACTACCTTGGCGTGGTGACCAGAGTTGAAAACGTTACCCACAAGTACTTTCACGGAGATGATAAGGTTGGCTCATGATGAGACCCCCTTTCCCTTGGCCATGCAACCAAAGGTCACTACCCTGGCGTGGTAACCAGATAATGTCAATGTCATGTTGCTAGGTACCTATGAACATAATGGGTTGGCTCGTGATGAGACCCCCCATCCTCTTGGCTAGGTTTTGTTTTGTTATTTTTCTTAGGGTCCCTCTTGTTTCCTATTGAGAGGATTTTTATTGCCCTCTTGGGGATCCCTGCGCGAGGCATCTCTAGGTTTTATTTTTATGGATTTTATCTGTTACTAGCTACTTTTACCCCCTGGGCCTTTAGCCCCTTCTTCCCACAAGATAAGGTGTAACCCCATAAATAGGTCATCCTAATGTCCAGACTAGGGGAATGGGATAGATGAATGGGAGATAAGATGTAAAAGTGATATAATGATGGGAGCGGACGATGGCTCTTTGGTTGAATCTGGGTGTTGTCAGTAAATTAAATTCATATAGCGATGGAATGAAAAACATAAATAAAATAAGGTTAACATTGACCATTCAAGACACATATAACTGAACATAACGTTTAGGGGTTTTAAAGTACCTATGAGAAAAGTTGGTTCAGATTTGTGTATGTGGGACATTCAATGTCCAAAGAACGATGAAAAATGTCATAAATCGTTTCATTATCAAGGAGAATGGCCACATCAGTGTGTTCCAGGAGAGAGTGGAGGAGCCAGTTCAACAGAGAGCAGTCCCAGAGGAGGGTAGTTGTTAACAGAGTAGAGAAGCTACTCTCAGTCTTAGTGCTTAGCAGTTACAGAGTCCCAAAGGGAGCAGTTGCAAAATCCTAGAGGGAGTAGCTATAGAGAGAGTGGATAACCTACTCTCAAAGCAAAGGGCCAGATAACGCTTTGTAGTAAGCACCCTAATCCATCTTGTGATTTGAGAAGACTAAGTTGTAGTAGATCAAGTGTACCAGTGTGGTACAATTGGATATGTCTCGAGAGATGAAGAAACGTTGCGGAGATATATAGTTCTAACTAGGCAGAGAGTGCAGTTGACAGAAATTGCATCTGAGGGTGCTCCCTCAGTTTGAGATCAGTCAGGATTCGTGGAAGAAGACTTCTATAACACTCAGTACTGCAGAGGTAGAATATATCGTAGCCAATTACACAATTCATTGAAGCAGTGAGGCTTCAGAGGCTTCTCACAGGATTTCATTCGAGACATGGTGCAGATGAAGCAGCCAGGCTTCAACACACAAATGAGCAAGATGGTGTAGACTTCATCCTGACGTGCCTCAGATGGTCAGATTAATGAACCAAGACATTGGTTTCACAAGGAAACCTCGATATGTCTTGTGAGACATTGAATCCATGAGGGAACCTTGATATGTACTAGACATTGGTTTCATGAGGAAACCTTTATATTTCAAATAAGGTCCAATATGACATTCCCTTTCAGAGGGAAACAGTTGAGCCAATTGATCCCATTAATCATGTAGCTCTAGTTAATGTTTCCAGAGATATTGCAGTAGGTCAGAAGATACTTGCATGGTCTCGTAGTTTTGAGAAATGATTTAGGTTCAATGGGTACTTTAGGTATGTAACATACATACCATTTATACACTAATTATTAATCAATATTAATAATTAAAGATAGACATCAGCAATGTATTGATAATATATTAACATTAATAGTTACTAGCAACAACCACTTTATAAAAGTGGTTGATATATGACGACGCCATTAGTTTGGAAAGGTGAAAATGACGTCGATCAGCATATATCAACCAAATATACGCCCAATGACTAGATCGATGTATAATGATCGGTTTTGTTTATTAGCATGTTACATTATTACATTATACATTAATACTTTAATATATTAATTTTTTATGTATTAATACATTAATTAATAAAAGTTTAATATCTTTATTGACAAATATATTAGAACTTTTGTACATTTATGTAATATTACATTAATAGGTTTATATATTATTAATGTATAATGCATGAAATTTGTTTTACTTAATTAATTAATATGTTAGATTATTTTTTTGTGTTTAGTTTTATTATTACTTTATTATTATTACATGTAAGACTTTATTATTATTATTTACCTTATTATTTTATTATGGTATGTATTATTTTTATTTTGGATTAATTAATATTTAATTTATTATTAATTAATATTTAATTTATTAACAATTATTAATTATTAATTAATAATTTATTTATTTTTGTAAGTTAGTAAGTATATTAGAGCATTCTGAAAATTTACATTATGTGTGTTCTAGGTGTCAACAATGCCCGGCTGGGAAACCACTGTTGACCCTGGTTCAAAAATTTAATGACACTTGTCCAAAAAATGATGACACTTGTCCAGAAATGAATAGAAGTGATCATACTGAGAAAACCTATTATGTCGCGCAGGGCTCTGGGTTGTCTGAGTTTTAATCTAAGCAGAGCTAACTATCTATACAGTTTCCTAACAAACTGAAAAAACATGGAGTAAAAGACTAGAAAAAAAGAGAACTTTTTTCAGAGACGTGGACCATAGGATGGCCCTATGAAGACTTGGGTATTCTTTAGCTTTCCCTTGTCTCGTTCAACGCTCGCATGTCTGAGATCTTGGAGGAAGAGTAGCATCTTTTCCACCCTACTCCTTTATTCCTCATCCTGCGTTTGTAAATCTCTGAGGGTCGTTTTGATGTCCTCCTATCCTTTGGCCAAATCTCTCAAAGCCTGAGTGATCTCCTCTTGGTTAACATGGTTGTGGCCAGGGGGACGAAATGGGGAATCCTCCGAATTGGCGAGGGTGGCTTCAGAAAGGTGGCATGACAAGGTAGTGGCTGGAGGTGGTCGTTGCAGTGGAACAGGAGAGGGTGGGGGTGGTGTGTATCCCAGGGCGTTCCCGAAGGCGTCGAACCATTCAACTCAGCAGCCATACTCATTTGATAGAGGTGAAAGTTCTTGAGTGGATTCAAGATGCGTCATTACCAGAGCAGGAGCCAAAATAGGAAGCATGACAGGAAAAGCATCCACAACTGGAGGGATATCAGCACCAGGCATTTTCGTGTCCGAGAGGTGGGCCGAATATGGAATTTTCCTACCCCTAGTTGTGTACTAGGCTGCACCTCTTCTAGACTCGCCTCTCAAGTGTGGAATAAGGGTTGTCGAGGCTGGGAGGGTGGATGCGTAGAGCTTGAAGATCAGCAAAAACCTGTGAGGAGGAGGGAAGGCACTGGGAGCTAGTAGAGTGGAAATTCCCCTGAGTTTGGCTATGCGGGCTCCTGTTCCAGGATAGGGAGGTTACCACTGAGGTGACGTGCATTTCTCCATGCGCGATCTCTCCCTGCAAGTTCTCCAGCTCGTGTGACGGGCTCCTGGCTTGAAAGTCCGGCATGGTGGCGGCATGGGAACTTAAATTGCAAGGTGATGTGCCAGGAGGGGGATGGGACGTGCTAAGAGTGCTTGTACACGGGAGCGTCAACTGGCTGACTAGTTGGCTGGTTGGCCTCTCCGTGTCTTGTGCGCACGAACTGCCTGGTATCACCCCATTCAGGGGAATTATTAATTAATAATTATTTTATTATTAATTTTAATTTTAATTAATAATTAATTTTAATTTTAATTAATAATTAATTAATTATTAATAATTGAGTAATTAATTATTAATATATTATTAATAATTATTAATTAATTACTAAATAATAATTAATTAATAATTAATAATTAATTATTACATTAATAGTTGTGCCCCAAGCATGTTGGTTGTCAACTAGCAACAACCATATTTAAGTAAAAGTGGTTGATATACGTCGATCGGCCCCATTTTCCACCCTTTTAAATTAATGGGGTTGATCGACTTATATTTGTTGACAGTGAAGCCACAATAAAAAATGCAGCGGAAAATAACAAAGAAACAGATCACACATATAACTCAGAGATTTACATGGTTTGCCCAACTTTAGGCTACGTCCACCAAGCAGGGTATTAGTTTATCTTATTGTTCATAATATGGAGAGTTACATCAGCCTCCTTCTACTCATCTGCCCATTGCCTCTACGGGCATACATCAATTTATAGAAATTTACACACAGTTACACAGGAAAATGACTATTGAATGCGTTCCTATCCATGGTCTAATTTAGTCTAATTAGTTACAACCAATGCTCAATAATAGGATCTAAAATCCAATTGTGGAGGAATTAGTTGTCACCAGATTCCAACAATCTCCACCTTGACAACAATTAACCTGATACCTTTCTCTTTCTTTTGTCATCACCTTTTCTGCAAGCCAAGAGAAGCTAAGCACCATCGTAGCTTCTCTAAAAGTATTGGTTTTGTGAACATATCTGCGCAGTTCTCTTTTGTATGAACTTTTTCAAGAGAAACTCCACCTTCATCGATGACCTGTCTTACAAAATGGTATTTAATAGGAATATGTTTAGTTTTACTATGGTAGGATGGATTCTTGGCCAAGTGAATAACACTTTGACTATCACAAAGTAGCTTTACTTTGTCCTGCATCCTTCCAAACTCGCCAAACAAACCTTTTAACCAAACTGCCTCTTTGAAAGCATGTGAAGTAGCTATGTATTCTTCTTCTGTAGTGGATAAGGCAACAATGCTCTGTAGCTTTGACATCCAACTAATAGTTCCACCTGCAAGAGTAGAGACATATCTTGAAGTTGAACTCATTTTGTCCAGATCACCTACAAAATTGGAATCAACATATTCACAGACTAACTCACAAACACCTTTATAGGTGATATAGTAATCACTTGTGCCCATCATATACTGAAGCACCCATTTCACTGTTGCCCAGTGCTCTTTGCCTAGATTTGCCATATATCTGCTGACAAACCCAACTGCATGTGAAATGTTCGGTCTTGTACTAACTATCGCATACATTAAACTTCCTACTGCATTAGCATATGGTATTCGAGACATGTGTTCCTTTTCTTCTTTTGTACTAGCACATAAACTTGAAGAAAGCTAAAAATGGGAAGATAAAGGTACAAAAACTGGTTTCACACTGTTCATACAAAACCTCAAAAGTATTTTCTCGACATACTTCTATTGTGACAACCAAATCTTACCATTCCTCATGTCTCTGAATATCTCCATGCCCAAAATCTGCTTTGTTGCTCCTAGATCTTTCATATCATACATCCTAGCCATTTCAGTCTTTAACATGTTGATCTTCATTATGATTTTGCTTGCTAAAATCATATCGTCAACATACAATACTAAGATAATGAATATGCCATTATTTAATTTCTTAAAGTAAACACAATGATCATACTCACTCCTTGTATAATTCTGGCTCATCATGAAAGAGTCAAATTTCTTGTACCATTGTCTGGGCGACTGCCTCATACCATACAATGATTTCTTGAGCCTGCAAACAAATTTCTTGTTGCGATTCTGAACGAACCCTTCAGGTTGTTCCATGCAAATCTCCTCATCCAAATCTCCTTGTAAAAAAGCAGTCTTAACATCTAGCTGCTCCAACTCCAAATCAAATAATGCAACCAATGCTAACATTCTTCGAATTGAACCGATTTTAACAACTGGTGAAAAAATCTCATGAAAGTCAATACCTTCTTTCTGATAATATCCTCTTGCAACCAGCCTTGCTTTGTAACTTTCTACTTTATCATCAACACCCTTCTTCAGCTTGTAGACCCACTTGCAACCTACAATTTTCCTATCTCTTGGAAGTTCTACCAAGTCCCATGTAGAATTCTTCGCTAAAGCATTCATTTCATCCTTCATTGCTTCTTTCCATTTTTCACTGTTAGAACCCTCCACAACTTCCAGATAGCACGAAGGTTCATCATCATTAGTACTTAAATAAACCGATGAAACAAAATCATCATACCTTCTTGGAGGAACTCTGACCTGTTTAGACCTCCTTAGCGAAGTTTGTGGCTCATGCGTAATCTGTTGATTGTCATCATCATCCATATTTTCCTTTGCAAGGACTTCTTCATGAACTTCTTCAAAAACTTGTTCATGTTCACTTTCATCTGTAGTTGAATGAGTTTCAAATTGAATCTATTGATATTTTGGTACTTCTCCCTGTTTCATTTGACCATCTACATCTGATTTGATGAGTGATGATTCATCAAATATTACATCTCTGTTAATGGTGATATTGTGGGAATTAGGATCCCACAACCTATACCCCTTAACACCATCACCATATCCAACAAAGATAATTCTTTATGATTTTGGATCTAATTTAGAACACTGATGTTTCGAAATTAGAGCATAGGCTTCACAACCAAAAACTTTAAGGTTAGAATAATTACAAGGGTGACCTTTCCATACGTCTTCATGAATCTTGCACTCTATTGTTGTTGATGGTGATTGATTCACTAGATAACAAGTTGTAGTTACTACTTATGCCCACAGTTCCTGCTGCAAGTTGGCGTTACTAAGCATACTTCTTGCTCTCTCTAGAAGAGTCATGTTCATGCGTTCAACAAATCCATTTTGCTGAGGAGTATAGGTAGTGGTTGTATGCCTACATATCCCAAAATCCTTGCAATAGTTCTCAAATTCCATTGACGTAAATTCACCACCATTATCAGATCTTAAACATTTAATGGACCTACCAGTGCTCTTTTCCACTAAAGCTCTAAACTGCTTGAAAATAGTAAACACATCAGCCTTTCTTTTCAGCATATAGATCCACAGCTTCCTAGATAAATCATCTATAAAGGCAACAAAGTACAATGATCCTCCATATGAAACAGTATGGGATGGTCCCCAAGCATCAGAATGGATATAATCAAGGATTCCTTTACTGGTTTTTCTTCCTGTTTTAAATCTCTGCCTATTATGTTTTCCATAAATACAGTGCTTGCATAAATCTAATTTTAAAGACTTTAGACTAGGAAGTAACTTGTGATCAGATACTACCTTCAATCCTCTTTCGCTCATATGTCCCAACCGTTGACGCCACAATCAAACAGAATCACTGTCATTCTTGGATACAACTGTCGCATGATCTAACTTGATTCTTCCTTCTAGAAAAAACATGTTTCCAACCTTCTTCACTTTCATAACCAATAGGATTCCTTTGTAGACATTCATAACTCCACCTTGAACAGTACTTTTATATCCTCCAGTATCTAAGACTCCCAGAGAGATTAGGTTCTTCCTAAGCTCAGGTACATGTATCACATCAATTAGTATCTTAATAGATCCATCAAACATCTTAATTCGAATGTTTCCAATTCCCACAACTTTACATGATATCATTTCCCATGTAAACAATTATGTCA
>JZKD02S1675240.1:376402-389391 GCA_000966675.3 Picea glauca
CTAAGCACAAGAGAATTAAAATCTAAAAGGGAAAGGCTTGGGGAAAGACATTCTAGATCACATGGGACATGTAAATCTCTGTCAGGGCTATGGATGCTCGTTGACAGTGGAGCAAGGCGTGTGACACCAGGGCTATGGATGCTCGCTAGAAGCAGAGAAACATCAGAAAAATGCATCACAACTTGTATTTTCAATATTCTTGATGTTTCATCTCCCTATAATGCTCCTTATGTCTCCCCTAGGTTGTTTCTATATAAATAAGTACGTGTTAAGAGACAATTTGTTCTAATACATGGTCCTAACATCCTTTTTGTATCATACAAACATTGGCTCATCAAAACTTGGGCTAAGGTACCCATTCTTTCTCTTTTGAGTTGTGCACGATAACACATTATCCCTCAAAGATCCGTGATTGGATTCCATCTTACATAGATTTGAGGCTTCTCCCAATGTGTCGCCATTTTTTGTTCCAGGCACTACAACTCTCCATTTTCACATAATCTATTTGCAAAATACTTCCAAGAAAATGGAGCCCCTTATATTTTCCGGATTTGAAGATTATTCAAATTATATCTTATTAATGAACTCTTTCCCTTGATTTAAACTTGCTCTTCAAGATTCACCCTAGAAACCCTAGTTCTCCTCAAGACCTTTGTGGCAACTTTTCTCCACCACTTCCCGCCCAATACAACATTATGTTATCTCTTCAATAGATCATCGGTATGACCATAGATCCTATTAGTTGAGCCTTATGGTTGTGCCTCAATGTAGTCTTAAACCCACCAGTGTTACTCGCGTGACCTTAGCATCAAACCGAGTTGCTCAATACTGATACATAGGCATTAAAAAAGCATGACCTTGACCTTAATCAGGGGTTTTCCACATACTCAGAATTTTTTAAATACCTACTTGGAATTCCCAAGACGAAGAAGGTCGAACTTCTCACAACCAAGGTTTTTGATTCCATACTTAGGCTAGAACTTGAACCAAGACTTAGCGCAAAAATGATGCAACTTCCATTTCTTTCCGAAACTATCGTACTATTTCCCCTGCCTCCATTGGAAGCTTCTCCCTGGACTCTCCCTATAGCTATTGATGAAGCTTACATAAACTCCCCGGATCTCCACTCTGACCTTTCAGGGTACTTCTTATCAACTCCTTTGATATATCAGAGAAGTTCGTACCAACTGCTTCAATACATCAGAGGAGTTCAAGATAATTTGGCCAATTATTTTGATCTCCCCAATATTTTGGAACCCTTAGCATTAACTCCTCCGACTACTTCGAAGGATTTGAGGTAAACTCTCTTGTTTTCCCCACATTACGCTCTCCTCATCGACAATGGAGAAGTTAAATCCAAATTCATCGACATCTTCGACACCATTCACTTGATCAACATTGATGTGCATTAGAGATCTTACCACCAACTATCCTGATTGATATAGATCGTTGACATTTTCAGTAACTTACCCCACATCCATTGGAGCATTTGACATTAACCTTCTGATAGTCATTGAAATAGTTCGTAAGAACTCCTCTGATTCTAACTTTTCGGCATCTTTTAAGCCATTTTCTTTTCTACCTCTTATCAAAGTGTTCACCATGCCAACCATTATACTTTTGTCATTGGATGACGATCTTCCACCTAGCATCAACTCAAGCGAATCCTTGGGTAGTTGAATATACTTAGATAAATCAATTTTATATATCGGTTATATTTTTTATTCTTACACTTATTCCATCTTCACTTGAATGTTCAGACATGTCTCCAAGAAAGAAATCGACCAACAAAGGGCGAACCACCGAGGCCTCTAGAAGTTGTCGATAGACTGAAAATGAATCTGAAACTCATAGGGCCATGTATGATGACACTGTTGGACTCTTAGAAAAGGAAGGAGATGCACTTAGATAGGGATATGTGTTCTAGATGTTCAAAGAGAATAACATATCCGTCGATGTCAAAGACTAAGATGAATTAAGGATCTTCAAAAATATTAGGAGGTCTGGGATATTCAGAGTAGCAACCCACGTCGTTGTGTTCCCTTGCACTGAATCCATTACTTGGATCCTAAAGAATGTAGATTTGAGGAACAAATATATTTGTAACTCTAGAAACGAACCCATATCATCGTTTCGGCATGAATACTTAGCAAAATGCTATCACCCCGACAAAAGGACTAATAAGTTGGACAACAAACTTCTCGATGAGTTTGATTACATAGCGAAGGAACTATTCCCCAAATGGTTCAAGGTAGACAAGCAATTCAAGCATAGACCCAAGGGAGAGTATCCTACGACAACACTAAGAAGGCCTTATCATTGCATGGTAGTAATGTTATGCAGGCTATATGGGGAGGGTGATGCCTCCCAATTCTCCTTGTCATACATACCATTGATTTATTACTATGAGGACAACCAATTGTTGTTCAATTGGGATGGCATCATGTCAACCAAACTAACAAATGCCATCATTGTAGTTTCAAAATCCCAACCAAGATCCTTCTCTAGTTTCCACATGTCTTCATGCCTCTTGGATATCATGTGCATATCCCACCAATATCCAAAGATGGGGTGGAAATGGTAACCATCATATGAATCTGTTCACATTTACTGCAAAGTGTTATGGGAGCACAAATACATGACCAAATTTTAGAAGATCCACAAACACTTTCTAGCTCCTCTGTACAAGTTTGTATTTTGCACACCAGTCCCATGCATGATCGATAAAGCAATAATTTTCATAAAAATTATCTATGATTGGTACCTTATGGAGAATGGTAATTATATTAGGGTGCATGGTGCCATGAAATCCCCCCATCTCCTGCCTCTATTTGTACCAGACAAACTAGTGCTCCAGGAGGTGACATATCAAACAGTCATCCATGGAGTAGGAGGAATACTATATTGAGGCAATGATCCAGATTTAGGAGCGAAACAAACTAATTAACAGACTGGATACAATAAACATAGAGATATGAAGAATAACACAAATATCTAGTGAACAATATCTTCTATTTAATAAATGAAATAGGCTGAAACTATAAAACTGCATAACTGAAACACTTGCTCGAATGGTAGTATCTATCTTTGAGAAGAGATGTAGCTAATATGCACATTTGTCTGAGCATAATGATTACAATGAGGCTCCAGAGGCCTTTTCAACATTTCTCATGAATGCCAAAGCCATAAATATCCAAAAACCTAACCCTAGGAGATGAAACACCAAAATTTAGGTGGGCCCCTATGGGTAAGTTGGTACCTCAACTTCCTAGGGTCGTAACTTTTGCATACGACCTTCGTTTTAGGTGCGTGATATCTCGTTGGAAAGGTATTTTCGATAACTAAACATTACATTGCCAAACTCTAACTTTATCTACAATTTGACTATGGAGAGCCAAAAAACATTGTTTAGGGCCCCAAAACAACCTTGGAAATACAACAAGATGTGTTAACATGAAAACATACAAAATAAGCCATTTCGATTACATGGGAGGCCACCAGTATCCACCTGGAAGATGTGTAGAGATTTAGAAAGCTCTAGAAGTGTAGAACCCACAATTACAAAGAAGAACATAAGAACATGCTTAACTAAAACTTGTCAAGAGGATCCAGTTGGAGTTGTTGGGTGGCCACCAATATCCACATGAATTAGTCGTCCCCCCTTAGGAAGCAATGGTCTCCATTGTGTTGAGTTCCCCCATCAGGTAAGGAAACTTCTGATGAATTTGGCCCCGGTTGAGACACTTTTCTTGGTGGAGGAGTTGCCCTACCTTGACAACCCAATAAAGCTGGATCTTTTGCCGGTGAGTTCCCTTGACCTGTGTGTCCACTATCTGATCAGTGGATGCATGTTCCATGCATTCAGGGTTGAGCTATGTTGGTTTTAGTTGTTTTGCGATCTTTGAGGTGTCCAATAATGGTGGAAAATATGTCCGAAGGAGGTCCACATTGAACACTGGGTGCAAGCCAAGGAAGGGTGGAGTGTTGAGCTCAAAAGCATTGTTACCCACAACCTTGGTGATGGTGTAACTTTCAATGGGGCTCTGTAAGATACTCCTTCTGCAAATGTAACCACAATTTGTCTCCAACCTGAAACTGGTGTGATACCATGTGTTGATCATGGCGTTGCTTGTACTTAGCATTGGCTTTCTACAAAATCTCATGGACCTATTGGCGGATGTGTTGAATCCTATAAATGAATCTTGTAGTTTTGTTGGTCTCAGACTGAACATGGGAAGAGTATGTCTGTGTGGTTTCAAGGTGTAGTGAAACATAAATGGGACCCAAGGGTTGGAATTCTTGTCCCACCTGAAATGGGCTATGGTTAGTGGAACTATAGAGAGCTATGATGTAACTGTGTTGAACATAGGGGATACGTTCATCCCATGTACGTGGATGCTTAGAGTTGTACATGCACATGATGTGCACAATCATTTGATTGACGACCTTTATTTGGCCGTTTGTTTTGGGGTGGAAAGAAGTGGATTTAGTGAGCTTGGTGTCCAACAATGACCAAAGAATCGACCAAAATTTTCCGAGGAACCTGTTGTCCCGGTCAAAGATGATGGTCTGTGGTATCCCAAAATAGACCCACACTCGTTTGAGGAAGAGCTTGGCAGTATCTGTCATTTTGATGTTCTTCTTGTAGGCTGCGAGGATGGCCATCTTTGAAAACCGATCAATGACCACAAATACACAATCATTGTCGTGTTTGGTGGAAGGAAGGATAGACATGTAATCCATCGAGATGAAGGTTTCTCGGGGGTAGGAAGAGGGGTGTATAATCCTTGCTTCTTGATGGTTGGCCTGGAAATGGCACATGCAGTGCAAGATTTTATATACTTATTGAAATCTTGTCGAAGTTTTGGCCAATAAAAATGTTTCTGGAGAATGGCCACAGTTTTCTCCACACCAAAATGTCTTGCCATCAGACTGTAGTGGGCTTCCCAAATCATCTTTTCCTACTTTCTTGTAGGAACACATAGATGGCCCAGATGGCATAAAAACTCGTCCTGAATGTGAAAATCGGTGACAGATGCACCTATACCCAAGAGATGATAGGTGGTGGCGAAGTTTAAATCTTGCTGATAAACTTGGGGCCACTCAGATGCCTCATGTCCATAGGAATGGAGCATACAAGTGAGTGCAGCCACATGAGGTTGACTGAGGCAACCAACGACGTGATTGGTGCTCCTTTTCTTATACTTGATGTTGATATGGAACTGTTGTAGGTAGGTGGACCACTTTTGATGGCGGTCATTATGTAACTTCCCCTGTGTTTGTATGAACTGCAGAGGATTCTAATCAGTGTCGATGATCGTCTCCCTTCACATAATGTAATGTTTCCATTGACGACATGCTTGTACAATGGAATACATTTCCTTGTCATAGTTGGGGTATTTCTGGACAATATATGAGAGTGTCTCACTATGGTATGCCACCACATGACCATGCTTAGTGAGAACTACGCCTATAGCATAGTCAGATGCATTAGTCTCAATGTCGAACGATTGTTGCAGATCGAGCAAGGAGAGTACTAGACCTGAGCACAAGGAATGATTCAGATCATCAAATGCTCATTGTTGTTCCTTCCCCCATGTGAACTTTTCCTGCCACCACCCTGGGTCACGTGGTTGAGAGCCCATGCAATATGGGAGAATCCCAACATGAACCATTAGTAGAATTTGGCAATTACCAAGAAGCTCTGAAGCTCGGTTATTGTGGTCGGGCCTGGCCAGTCATGGATTACTTGAATCTTAGCGGGATCAACATGTACCCCATGCTCATCAACAATGTAGCCCAAGTATTAGACCCTGTTCATGTCAAAGGAACATTTTTCCAAGTTGGTATATAGCTTGTGTTTCCGCAAAGTGCTCAAAACCTGTTGAATATGTCACATGTGCTCCTCCCAAGTTCTGTTGAAGATGAGGATGTCATCCAAATATACCACCACAAAAGAGTTGGTGAAGGGTCTCAATACATCATCCATCAACCTGATGAAAGTGGTTGGTGCATTTGTTAGGACAAAGGGCATGACCAACCATTCGAAGAGACCTTCCTTAGATTCGAAAGTTGTCTTCCAGACATCAGTTGGTTCGATGGGAACCTGGTGGTAGCCAGAATTTAGATCAATCTTGCTAAAAAAGTTTGCCCCCTTGAGTTGGTCAAGAAGGTCATCAATCTTGGGAATTGGGTACCAGTTTCTGACTGTGATTTTGTTTAATACCTTGTAATCAATGCAGAGTTGTCAAGTCCCATCCTTCTTCTGCACCAGTACAATCGAGCTTTCACAAGGGGAGGAGTTGGGTCTGATGTGCCCCTTTTGAAGAAGCTCTTGGATATGACGCTTGATTTCGTCAGTTTCCATCAGTGAGCGATGATATACTGGTCCATTAGGTAGAGGTGCACCGGGGGTTAGATCAATTGGATGCTTGACTTAGTAGTGCGTTGGTACCCCGGTGGGTGAGGAGAAGATGTCTTTGTACTCTACCACGGTCCTATCCACTTGCTTCTATTGTAAAGAGAGGCTCTGTGTAGAGGCCACAGATGTGGCGACGACCTTCTGCTTACTGTGAGCACTAATCACAAAGAAGACAAACTTCTTTATCTGTGAAATGACTTTACTGCATTTCTTAGCAAAGATTAAAGAAATAGCGATAGGCAGCGTTACCTCTGGTATCCTGTATAATTGTCTACCCAAAGTAATAATAACACCGTGGGGTCTAGACTCATACACAACACGATGCTTCCACAAATATGGTTTTCCTAAAAGAACATCACAAACTTCAAGGGGAGAAATATCACACAATACCTCATCTTTGAAAGGCTTGATGTCGTAAGGTATACGACATTGTTGGCTAACACAAAGATCTCTTCCTTGGCGAAGCCAGCTGTTGAGGAAAATATATGAATTTATCTTACTCAAGAATTTTCGAATCTTTCTTAGTTAAAGCAAGATAGTCGAGAATATTACCCTATAGTTATAGCCTCAAAAAGTGTTTCCCAAACCATAAGTATTAATTACAAGGACTTGGGCTGATTTTTTTAAATAAAAGATTGTTGCAAAATACAATTTTTTTATATAATTTTATGAATATAACAGAATGCAAAAGTAAATGTGGAGATCAAAATAAAAAATACCAAGTCACATATTAACACAGATGAGATAGAATGAAAATTGCTTTATTTCATTCCAAGAAATCAAAAGAATTATTCTCTTTACAAAAATCCTCGTGGGGGCATGGACCAAGGTCAAACTTATATATCCCCAATGAAAACCATACAGAAGGACTCTGACAAGAAGTAAAAACAGAACTTTAAAATATGGATCAGCTTGCCATAGACTGTTGCCCACTTGACTCTGCACAATATCCTTTATCAATCATGAAACTCAATTCATAAACATACAAGTCTACACAGACTATCAAAGATAGATCAACACCTCTGAAAAAAGCATCTGAATGATATGGTTCAACCTTGAACCTTGGTGTCTACAATAGGACGATGTTGTCATAAAAGAGAATTAGGCTTTTAATGAATTGAAGAATGAATGAAAACTGAACTATCTCAATAAAACTCAAGAGAAAACCTTAGTATGATTTCTCCTTCTATTCTCCCCTTGTTCTTCCTTCTCCTTTGGATTTTAAGCATTCCAAATTAGTTGAAGTAGTTCAACTACTTCATTTAGTTCAATTAACTAAAACTTAACTAATCTTTAGTTTAGGGGAAGAAATAATAATAATAATAATAATAATTAAGGGTCTCTTTATTAAATAATAACTAGTAGTTGGGACCCCTTCTGACTCCCTTTTATTTCTTAATAAACATAAGAATACAATCAATCATACACATGCCTCCTTGTGGCTCCCATTATTTCTTCCACAATTTTAAATTCAAATATCAGAAACATTTCAAATTATATCCAAACATGTTAGTATCCTCAATATCCAAAAATAGTTTGATGTCCAAACCTTTCAGCAGTCCACTGTCCTCAACAAATCAATTATAAACACATAATCAAAAACAATATTTGCCACTTTGAGAGACAATTTTCCTTTGTTGTTGTTTTCCCTTTTTTACTTCCCTGAATTAGCCTTAGGTTGGGTGGAACCTCGAGGCTTGATCTAACAAATGACAAGGGAGCAGTCATCTCTCAAGTGCATATGGGATGATACTGACTTGTATGAGTCACTTGAAGGAGAGGAGGGAGCAACAACAACTTTACCTTTGTCATGCACATGGTGCGCCTCAGTTTTGAGTCTTTTGCTTGCGTGGGAGGACTGTACAGGTGAGTCTGTAGGAGAAATCTGAACAATTGGGTTTAGAGGTGGAGGAGGAGGAGGTAATGACAAATTTGGCCAGCCACGATGGTGGGAGACTGTTGGGTGAACAATCTCCTACCATCCATCATTCTCGGGAACTTTGGGTTGCAAAGATACATGGAGAGGCACAGGGATACCAGGAACATTTTGGGGTTGGAAGGGAGGCCTCTCTGGTCTAGGCTAGACTATCGCTTGTCCAATCCAATTGAAAAATACATCTTGGAAGAGTTGGTTTAACTCTTGAGGATCGGCATCGAAATGTATTGAAAATCTGGGCCTTATAGGCCCTCTGTTCCAGTTTCCTTTTCCCCTATTGTTTCGGCCACGACTTCCTCCGCTGAAGAAGCTCATCCTGTATGCAAAAATTATTAGCAACCAGCTCTTAGCAAACCATACATGACATTCTCTTAATATGAAACAAAGTTTGGCTCAACAATTAACATCAGACCCATGCAATTCAATCCATAAAATTTATTTAATAATTGTCAAATGAGCACGGGGTGAAATAGGGTTCATGGGATAGCTGGGGGGATTGTATTGAGAGAAAAAGTGATATCATGAACATGATTACTGCTCGACAATTCATTAAACAATTGATTGTGCAACAATACCAAAATATATCATCTGCCATCTATCTCTGTTTCATTGTTTAATCACTATCATACAAAGTTTTAGTTTAATTTTAGTGAACAAGGCGTGCAAAATGAATTTGGAATCGTGAGGGGATTTATAATGAGCAAAAGAGTGAGAAAATGAGACGGAATTACATGGATATTGTTCATAAAATAAATTAAATCAATCAACTATCACAACTATGTTTCAAATTTAATCCAAAAAGCATCCACTTCCAAGACCAAAACATTAACCGTTCCTCAAAAAAACAATTTAATTTCCCAAAAATATTCAATTTATAATAGTCTGTGTATTATGACTTATGCAAACATTTCCAATTCAATAGTAACAATATAACCATTCAAACCACAGTACTTCATGTGTTAATGTTGATCTCTTCTTTTAAAATAAACAAAATAAGCACAATGATCCATTTTATCTATGTCCAACATTCATCTTTGGTAATCAATAATAGACCCATGATAAACAATCAACAATCACTGTCATCTAACAAAAATCATGCCCAATTTAATTATACACAGGTCCTTTTTTAAAATCTGGACAGAACCAAAGCATGTTTAATGAATCAACCATACACACAGGTCTTTGACAATGTAATTGACATAATGTTGATTCGATAACAACGGTCAACCCAAAAAATGTAACTCTGAGCTTGATCTCCGTGTGAGTTAATACTTATGCACAACATGAAAACATACAAAATAAGCCAGTTTGATTACGTGGGAGGCCACCAGTATCCACCTGGAAGATGTGTAGGGCTTCAGAAAGCCATAGAAGTGTAGAACCCACAATTACAAAGAAGTACAAAAGAACATGCTGAACTAAAAACTGTCAAGAGGATCCAGTTGGAATTGGTGGGTGGCCACCAATATCCACCCGAATCATTCCTCCTCCCTTAGGAAGCAATGGTCTCCATTGCGTTGAGTTCCCCCATCAGGTGAGGAAACTTTTGCTATATTTGGCCCCGGGTGAGCCACTTTCCTTGGTGTAGGAGTTGCCCTACCTTGACAACCCGATAAAGTTGGATCTTTTGTTGGTGAGTGCCCTTGACCTGTGTGTCCACTATCTAATCAGTGGATGCATGTTCCATGTAGTCAGGGTTGAGCTATGTTGGTGTCAGTTGTTCTGTGATATCTGAGGTGTCCAATAATGGTGGAAAATATGGCCAAAGGAGGTCCACATTGAACACTGGGTGCAAGCCAAGGAAGGGTGGAGTGTTGAGCTCAAAAGAATTGCTACCCACAACCTTGGTGATGGTGTAAGGCCCATAGCGAAGTGGGCGGAGCTTCCGATGGGGCCCTGTAAGATGCTCCTTCTGCAAATGTAACCAGAAATTGTCTCCAACCTAAAACTAGTGCGGTACCATGTGTTGATCATGGCATTGCTTATACTTAGTATTGGCTTTCTGCAAAATATCATGGACCTATTGGCGGATGTGTTGAATCTGATCAATGAATCTGGTGGTTTTCTTGGTCTCATATTGAACATGGGAAGAGTCTGTTTGTGTTGTTGCAAGAGGTAGTGCAACATCAATGGGACCCAAGGGTTGGAATCCCAGTCCCACCCTAAATGGGCTATGGTCGGTGGAGCTATGGAGAGCCATGTTGTAACTATGTTGAACATAAGGGAGACTCTCATCCCATAAACACAGATTCTTAGATTTGTACATGTACATGATGTGCACAATCATCCGATTGACGACCTCTGTTTGGCCGTTTGTTTTCAGGGTGGAAAGCAATGGATTTAGTGAGCTTGGTGTCCAACAATGACCACAGACTCGACCAAAATGTGTTGAGAAACCTGTTGTCCTGGTCGAAGATGATGGTCTGTGGTATCCCAAAATGGACCCACACTCGTTTGAGGAAGAGCTTGGCAGTATCTATCACTGTGATGTTCTTCTTGTAGGATGCAAGGATGGCCATCTTTGAAAACTGATCAACAACCACAAATACACAATCATTGTCATGCTTGGTGGACAAAAGGCCAGACATGTAATCCATCGAGATGGAGGCTTCTCGGGGGTATGAAGAGGGGTGTATAAGCCTTGCTTCTTGATGGATGGCTTGGCAACGACACATGCAGTGCAAGCTCTGATATACTTCCTGACGTCCTTTTGAAGTTTTGGCCAATAAAAAGTTTTTGGAGAATGGCCACAGTTTTCTCCACGCCAAAATGTTATGCCATGTGACTGTAGTGGGCTTCCCAAATTATCTTTTCTTGCTCGCTTGCAGGAAGACAAAGATGACCCAGATGGCATAACAACTCGTCCTGAATGTGAAAATCGGTGACAATCGTGTCTGTACCCAAGAGCTGATAGGTGGTGGCAAAGTCTGGATCTTGTTGATAAGGTTGGGGCCACTCAAATGCCTCATGTCCACAAGAATGGATCATGCTAGTGAGTGCATCCACGAGAGGTCGACTAAGGAAATCAACGACGCTATTTGTGCTCCCTATATTATACTTGATGTTGAGATGGAATTGTTGTAGGTAGGTGGACCACTTCTGATGGCGGTCGTTATGTAACTTCCCCTGTGTCTGTATGAATTTCAGAGGCTCGTGATCAGTGTGGATGATCGTCTCCCTTCCCAGAATGTAATGTTTCCATTGACGACATGCTTGTACAATGGAATACATTTCCTTGTCATAGTTGGGGTATTTCTAGACAGTATCTGAGAGTGTCTCACTATGGTATGCCACCGGATGATCGTGCTTAGTGAGAACTGCGCCTACAGCATAGTCAGATGCATCAATCTCAATCTCGAACGATTGTTGCATATTTGGAAAGGAGAGTACTATACCTGAGCACAAGCGATGCTTCAGATCATCAAATGCTCATTGTTGTTCCTTCCCCCACACAAAATTTTCCTTGTTACCGACCTTGGTCACGTGGCTGAGGGCCCATGGAATATGAGAGAATCCCAACACAAACCGTCAGTAGAATTTGGCCAGTACCAAGAAGCTTTGAAGATCAATTAGTGTGGTCAAGGCTAGCTAGTAATGGATGACTTGGATGTTAGTGGGATCAACATGTACCCCATTCTCATAAATAATGTAACCCAAGTATTGGACTCTGTTCATGCCAAAGTAATATTTTTCCAAGTTGGTATATAGCATGTGCTGCCGCAGAGTGCTCAAAACCTGTTGAATATTCTGCATGTGCTCCTCCCAAGTTCTACTGAAGATGAGGATGTCATCCAAATATACCATCACAAAAGAGTTGGTGAAGGGTCTCAATACATCATCCATCAACCTGATGAAAGTGGTTGGTGCATTTGTTAGGACAAAGGGCATGACCAACCATTCGAAGATACCTTCTTTATATTTGAAAGTTGTCTTCTAGACATCAGTTGGTTCGATGGGAGCTTGGTGGTAGCCAAACTTTAGGTCAATCTTGCTGAATAACTTTACCCCCTTGAGTTGGTCAAGAAGGTCATCAATCTTGGGAATTGGGTACCGGTTTCTGACTATGATTTTGTTTAATGATTTGTGATCAATGTAGAGTCACCAAGTCTCGTCCTTCTTATGCACCAGAATAATCGGACTTCCGCAAGGGGAGGCATTGGGTCTGATGTGCCCCTTTTGAATAAGCTCTTGGATATGACGCTTGATTTCATCATTTTCCATCAGTGAGCGATGATAGACTGGTCCATTAGGCAGAGGTGCACCGGGGGTTATATCAATTGGATGCTTGACTTGGTAGTGTGTCGGTACCCCGATGGGTGAGGAGAAGATGTCTCTATACTCTACCACGATCCTGTCCACTTGCTTTTGTTGTAAAGAGAGGATCTGTGTAGAGGCCATGGATGTGGCGACGACCTTCTTCTTATTGTGTTGCACAGATCATAAAGAAGACGAACTTCCCAGTCTGTGAAATGACCTTACTGCATTTCTTAGCAAAGATTAAAGAAATAGTAGTAGGCAACACTACCTCTGGTATCCTGTACAATTGTCTACCCAAAGTAATAATAACATTGTGAAGTCTAGACTTATACACATAATGACACTTCCACAAATATGGTTGTCCTAAAAGAACAT
>JZKD02S1675241.1:65368-75999 GCA_000966675.3 Picea glauca
TTTATTAATATTTAATTAATTAATTAAATCACTTTAATTAATTAATTAACCTTTTTACCTATGAAACTCTCCTTATCTCTCCTTGTGGATTCCCTGGCCACTGAAAGTCACTTCTAGCGATCCCATCCTATAGTGCTTCTCCTCCCGATTCCAATGAGATATTACACTGAGAGGTTCCTCCAAGTAATGTGCCCCAAATGCCCTCTTTAGTGATTTTAATTAACTTATAGCTCAAAATAGTCAAAATCATGAAAATCGTCGGAATGGAACGAAACCAAAGACAACCTGTACAGAATGGATCATTATGATGGAATATGATGATAAATTCCAACTGGACCCCACAATGCCTCTCTAATACCCCTGTACTCGCTACAACATCCATCTGGCTACTTTGGTCATCATAAGTCTCTGCCCTGTGATGATGTCCCAAAGTGGGGACATTACATGTCGTCATCCTATACGGTGTCTATGAAATGGAATTCCACACTAGATTTTAAATCAATGGTAAAATCAAGCTCGCTCTTAGGAGGTAACCCTAGTAACTCTTTTGGAAAAACATCATTAAGCTACAAAAATACTGGATACTGGTCCAAGGAGGTTCCTTTCCCTTCATTGACTACTTCAACTACATATAATTGAAAACCTTTCCTCATTCAACGTTTAACCTTCATGGTTGACATAAATCATAGAGACACCTTCCTCCGTACAACGTGGATCTCCACTGACCTTCCTTCATCATCAATACAAAGCACCCTTTTTGTGAAACAATCTACCATATCTCGATGGAATTCTAACCATTCCATTCTAATGATTAGGTCATACGTCCCGAGAGTAGTGACGTACAACTTCAACCTAGTAGTACACACTCCTAGGTCTACTAGACAATTATCAACACTAGGTCCTATCGATTTTTTTTTCCCCGAAGCCATATCGACTTGCTTAAGTTCATCATGTACATAGGCTTCCAACCCACACTTTTCTAATGCACAAGGTGGAATGAAACTATATGTAGCACCAGAATCAAATAAAATATTAACATTGACATGATTTAGCATACCCGATGACTCCACTACAGTGGATTGATGCTCTGTCTCGCAGTTATTGATCACTGCATGAATATGGCGGCGACTACTCACTCTTCCAATTGGGGCCTTTCGTTCTCTATGCACAAATCCTTCTTGTGACTCTGGGTAGTCATGCTAGTAATGGGGTCCTCAACACCCCCAACAAGTAACATGAGATGGAACCTGCGCAATTTCTTGTGATGGTATCTGACATGAGTTCCTTCCCCTCGAACCCCTACCCTTACTTGCTACTCCTTGGTAAGGTCATGGACCTACCTGCATTATTGGCGATGAGTCGGATGTTGCACTCGTTGTCATTGAAATACCTAATGTAACTTCTCTAGGAGAAATTATATCTCCATAAGGATGTGGCCTAGATCTTCCTCCTCTGGAGAAGGTCCTAGGGGCCTTCCCCATGAATCTAGGATTTTGTGGAATGGTTGATCTCATACTTTCGTTTAATCTCATATGTTCCTTTGTCTAATGAGCATTTTCAGCCACTTCAGCAATTGATGATGGTTTCCACATATGTACCATGGCCCTTATCTTAGGGTTTAACCCATACACAAAATGTTCTTCCTATATTTTATCGGTATCCATGTATGAGACATATTTACTAACCCCATGAACATGATCTCATACTCTTCCATGATCCTCTTTCCCTGAACTAGAGAATGAAATGCTCCTACCTATTGTTCCTCGTAGTATGCAGGAAAATTTTTCCTCTTTCTTCAAAAATCTCCCATGAGACGGTGTCAAGGGTAAGGTGCAACTACCTCTTCAGGTTTCCCCACTAGTTCAAGGCACTGTCCCTCAACTGAAAGATCGTTATTTTCTCCTTTGATGTGGAAGCATAGTATCTTAAGGTGAAACATTGTGTCATACCTTCCAACCATGCCTCCACACGTTCACTTGCACAACCCCTAAAAAACTCTAGGAGTTTGATATTTTGTAGAACTCTAGTGATGTCACCTGGTGGAGGCTCTCCCTTTCAACCCCATTAATCCATGAGGTTCCCCAGGCTAAGAAAATGTTCAAAAATCAAATTTCTCATAATTGAATGAACACAATTCCATTATGACCGACTCATCGTGTTGATTCCAACCATATATTTACTTTCTCAAATGAGCTATGTATGTGAGAGTTATCACACTCTGACCATTTTCTCAAACAACTAAAAAGTCAAAGGTCAAACTGGAAAAAATTCAATGCTGACATCCGCATGACATCACCAAAGACACCTCATGATGCTGATGTGGCAGACACAAGTGGCGACATGTGACTGGGTAGATGATGCAGACTTGGAACAATGGCAGTGTGACACTTGTCAATATTCAGACAAATGTGGTGGTGCCACATGGCCCAGGCATGGGCAACCATGTGGCACCCAATCAACAATCAAATGGCAAGTTTCAAAAATGTTTGGGGGTCCATGGATTTTTAACCCACGACAACCCACCAAGCCCATGTTTTTATTACATTATGTGACCACCATAAAACGAAGGGTGTGGGGATATTTGATAAGACCCTAGCCCTTGGATCTCAGGCGGATCCCACAAGACCAGGGGCTATCCCCTTAAAAGGTGTACGAAGGTTCTATCCATTAACCAACGCTCCCATGCCATGCACCCACGACCGGGAGATGGAGCCTATCCAAGGCTAGTGCACAGCCCAAAGGGATGGCGCTTGGCCATATGGTGTTTTTATAACCATTTATAGAGGGCGTGTGCATAGTCCAAGGGGGATACTTTGTGTATTTTTAATTAAAAGTGGGTTTTTAACTATACAGTGTTGATTTTTTCCTGATTTTATGATCAGAAAGTGGTTTTTTAAGGATATCTTGGTCATTTGGAGGAGGATTTGATCCCAGAAAGAGGCCATATCTTCAAGGGAAGTTGGGCTTCCTCATTTGATCCCGCAAACTATAAAAACTAGGATTTTTGAAGCTTGGGGAACAACTTTTGATGCAGGGATTTGAAGGAGCAGTTTGTAATTTTTTGCCTTTTCTCATGTTTTGAGAGGCATTTTTGCCATGTTTTTGACAGAGGTTTGATGATGCATGTATGAATTTCAGCAAGGAGGTTTTGGACAATAGATCTGAGGCATGTAATGTAACAACAAAGAGCCATTGTAAGAGAACTTGAGAATTTTAAAGAGCAATAAAGAGGTCCTCCACTTGGAAGCGGGCCCGAAGACATAGACAACGATTGGTGAACTCCGTTAACAAGTCTTAGCCAACGATTGGTGAACTCCGTTAACAAGTCTTCTCTCTATTTATCTTTATGTTTTTTTGTTCTTTCCTCTTCATTTACAACATGGTTATCAATGACTGATATCTTTAATCTTTAATGAGCATCAAGTAAAAGTCACATTTGATATTCCGCAATAAGTTAATGATTTTATATATTTCACATTCTTATCAATCTGATGCATAAATTACAATAAACTAAACTTGCAATTTATGAGTAATACCTTAATTTTTGGATCAATTTTATGGTATCAGAGCATTTGGTTTTGAAGGTTTGATAGGAATTGCAAGCATTGGATGCTCACTAGAGAAAAAGTCAAGCAAGGAGAAGGCCAACTTGAGGCTCTTAATCCAAAGATTCAAAGGAGACCTCATAAACAAGAGATGTCTTCACCGAGGAAGATAGGTCCTTATGCATCTGAGGATGATTTCTTTGAGTCATTTTAGTTGATAAAATCCATGGTAGAGGAACTTTATCAGGAAAGAGGACTGCGAAGAAATCCAAAAGTTGAAGAAGGTGAATCTTCAGTAAGAGCAGAAGGAGGATTTGGAGGTGGTGGACCTTCGAAACCTTCTTCTCCTTCATCCTCGTCATCTACAAGTGAAGCAAGTGTACATCCCTCCAAGGATAAGCAACCTAAGAAAACTCATCATTCTTCTGATATTTATTTATTAAAGATAGGTGTAAAGTTTCAATTGCCCACTTATGATGGTGAATTAGATGTAGAAAAGCTAGATAATTGGGTGAGACAGTTAGAAGTTTATTGCAGGATACAAAGGATTGTTGATGATGAAACAAATATCCAACTTGCAAGTCTCAAATTGGGAGGCACAACTCTCATATGGTGGGAAAGAAAAACTAAGGATGATCTCAATAAAACTGGTAAAACAATCTCTTCCTGGAATGATTTTATCATTGATTTGAAGAAACAATTCTATCCATTAGCATACATGCAACAGGAAATGATGAATTGGAAAAGTTTAAGGCAAGTTAAAGGTCAAAGTGTATAAGAATATACTCAAATATTTCGTAAGAAATCTTTAAATTTGGGTATTTCGTTATATGCACAAGAGACACTCTTAAAATATATTGGTGGTTTACATTCTTATCTCAAGCACACTATTCTTATGCTAAATCCTTCTAACTTTGATGAAGTATGTGTACAAGACATTCAAATTGAATCCAGTAAAGGGAATGTTGGTGATAGTGTTTCTACAGATACTTGGAAAAGAAAGGATGCAGAGAAAAGGAAAGATAAAGAGAAGAAGACAGCCACAACAAGAAAGGAGAAGCCTACTTGCAAGCATTGCAAGAAAGTGGGCCATGATGAAGATCGTTGTTGGGTCTTACATCCTGACATGAAGCCAAAGAAGTATGCCAACCAAGGAAGGAAGAATACCACAACTGCGATAGTTCAAGTGGATCTTGGATCAGATTCCAGTGATGAGACACAAGTTGTAGCTATGGGAATTCGAGGTATAAATTATGTTGCAAGTACTATCTCTTCTAAATCAGTTGTTGTAAATGATGAGTGTAAAATGAATGAACTTTTCCACATAAGGGTTATAACACATAATGTTAAAGTTGATACTCTTGTAGACAGTGGATCACAAGCCAATCTAATCAGTGAAGATGTTGTAAATAACTTAGGACTTGAAACTAAGTCACATCCTAAACCATATCCATTGGGATGGATATGTGGTCATAATAACTTTCAAGTAACCAAGCAATGTAAAATCAAGTTTGCAATCACTTCTAATTATGTTGATGAAGTATAGCTTGATATAGTGCCACTGGACATATGTGGAATTGTACTAGTAATCCCATACCTTTATGATAGGAAAGTTATATTCTACAAGAAGGAGAATAAATATTGCTTCAAGAAAGATGGGAAAGAGTTCATTGTTTGTGCTCACGACATGAAAACTGACAGGTCTTTTGCATCTACAGGGTAGTTAAAAAGAATGGTAAATGAAAATAAAAGTTTAACACTTATGTCTGTAATAAAACAAGAAATTAGTGATGCCAAACATGAGATGGTTTAGTATGTTTCTAATAGTCATGAAGTGTCACCAGGGGTACAACATAAGGTTCAGCGGCATAATTTGGTTACTATTTCTATGCAGAAGGGGAAGCATGTTTTGTTGTTTCATTCACATGTCTAGTATTGTTAATTAGTTTGTTGTTATTCAATGGTGTATGGATGCTAACTGCGACAAATAATGTAGATGATTGTGCAATTGATGGGATGATTACTTTGATAAACAATGTTATCTCAGTTTTCATGTTTGTTGTGATTACTTAGGTGATTATTGTCCAAGCGTAAAGGATGGACGATACCAGACAAGTGGGGAGGAAGTACTCTCACTTATTACCTAAATAAAAGAAAACTTTTGGTGGTCCAAAATCTTCCAAAGTGGGGAGGAATGATCCAGGAGGCTCCCTAGGCTTAGAAAATGCTCAAAAAACAAAGTTATCATAATTGAATGAAACCAATTCCATTGCAAATGGATCGTCGCGCTGATTCCATCCATATATTTACTTTCTCAAATGAGCTCTGTATGTGAGAGTTATCGCACTATGATTGTTTTCTCAAACAACAAAAAAGTCAAAGGTCAAACTGGAAAAAAGTCAATGCTAATGTCAACATGACATCACCAAAGACATCTCATGATGTTGATGTGGTAGAGACAAGTGGTGACATGTGACTGGGAAGATGATGCAGACTTGGACCAATGGCAGTGTGGCACTTGTCAATATTTGGGAAAATGTGGTGGTGCCACGTGGCCCGGGCTGCGGCAGCCCCGTGGCACCCAGTCAACAATCGAATGGCAAGTTTCAAAAATGTTTGGCGGTCCATGGGTTTTGAACCCACGACCACCCACCAAGCCCACGTTTTTATTACATTATGTGACCACCATAAAACCAAGGGAACGGGGATATTTGATAAGACCCTAGCCCTTGGATCTCAGGCATATCCCACAAGACCAGGGGCTATCCCCTTAAAAGGTGTGTGAAGGTTATATCCATTAACCAATGGTCCCATGCCATGCACCCATGACTAGGAGCTGGATCCTATCCAAGGCCAACGCACAGCCCAAAGGGATGGCTCTTGGCCATATGGTGTTGATATGACCAGTTATAGGGGGCACGTGCATAGCCCAAGGGGGCTACTCTGTGTATTTTTAATTAAAAGTGGGTTTTTAACTATACAATGTTGATTTTTTCCTGATTTTATGACCAGAAAGTGTTTTTTTAAGGATATATTGGCCATTTGGAGGGGGATTTGATCTCAGAAAGAGGCCAGATCTTCAGGGGAAGTTGGGCTTCCTCATCTGAGCCTGAAAACTATAAAAACCAGGATTTTTGAAGCTTGGGGAACAACTTTTGATACAGGCATTTGAAGGAGTAGTTTGTAATTTTTGGCCTTTTCTCATGTTTTGAGAGGCATTTTTGCCATGTTTTTTAGAGGAGTTTGATGATGCATGTATGAATCTGAGAAAGGAGGTCTTGCATAGTAGATCTGAGTCATGTAATGTAACAACAAATAGCCATTGTAAGAGAACTTGAGCATTTTAAAGGGCAATAAAGAGGTCCTCCACTTGGAAGCGAGCCCATAGACGTAGCCAACGATTGGTGAACTCCGTTAACAAGTCTTGTCTCTATTTCTCTTTTTGTTTTTTTGTTCTTTCCTCTTCACTTACATCATGTTTATCAATGGCTGATATCTTTAATCTTTAATGAGCATCAAGTAAAAGTCACATTTGATATTCCGCAATAAGTTAATGAGTTTATGTATTTCACATTCTTATCGATTCTATGCATAAAGTACAATAAACTAAACTTGCAATTTATCAATAATACCTTCATTTTTGGATCACCTATGTCGCTTCATGGTTTCCCACTCCATATGGTGGGGCTTCCACTTTGACATTAGTTAGCTGTCATCCCTTTAATTTTTCAGTAATATCCTCTAAAGAGCACAAAATGAGAGCTAATTCAAGCGATGGTCATGGGAGCACCGACATTGGCAATCCTTGCAATAATGTCCCTTGGCCTCGATTTTTCCAGGACCTAACCATATTGAATAACTAAATCTGCATCATACCAATGCTTATCAGGGAAGATTTTAAGGCATTCCACATTCACTCAACTTTTACTTGCAAACATAGGGTTAGGCGTAAGTTTTTTTTTTTTTTTTTTACTTGTCTGTAAACATACATTACTCTCTTTAGGGTAAGTGGCTAAAGGTCGAGGTGAAGGTCAAAATCTTCTAATATTGGTAACTTGTTCAGGTAAGTTTTTAACTCTCGTGCCTTGCCAATTATGCTACCACTGTGAGGTACCTGCCAATTACTGTTACTTACCTCCTTAAGTCCTTAGAAACTTGGAAACTAAGTACAATGTTTTAAACACAATGTAAATTAATTATTAAACCTCCAAACAACCCCATTTGATTGACATGTTGTACACATAATGCTCCATTGTGGGCTCTCTTTCCACAGCTGTGCACAATTGTCGCCCCTTAATAGCTCTAATGGTGGGCTTTGATACTTGGGCTCCATGACTTGTGTGATGAATAAGGTGTTTGGTAGTATGTGGTGTCAATGAATTAATGTGGCGGGCTTGATGATCGAAACACATAGTTTTAACATTTGGTGAACTTGATGAACAAACTCAGAAGCTTGGGCTAAGTGACTTGTGACCAAACTTGAGGCAAGTGGCATTGAGCTATGTGACTTGTGACATTATCCCCATAACATCAGACCCATATGTTACCAAATGTAGAGCCTAACTATTTTCCAGGACTCAAAATAAATAAATGTTTTCTAAAATCTCCTACTGAAATGACTGAATTTAGTTTATAATTTATTTCATTATTTTCTTATACCAGGAATAAACAACAACAACATATTAATGATAACAACATAATAACAACAACATAAGGATGATAGACCAACTGGTACAATGCATACCTCCACCTGCATATTTGGTTGATTCATCACCTGGTTCACTTATTCTTGTGCTTGCCCAAACTTCCCAACTGAATATTAACCTCCCATCCAACTAGGAACAACCTCTTTGACTCCCTAGCTCCAGGAATCCTTGCAGTTTCCTGGCCCTCGAGCCCAAAGTTCCCAGCAACAGTATCTCCCTATAAGAGTTGCCCAAGAACAATTGTTCTCCTAATTTTCTCCCCTTCTCTATCTTTCAAAATTTATTCCTCCCCTTCTTCCCCAATTTTCCCCCAAAACAAAGAACCCCGTTCCAAGTCCTCCCCCTCTTCCTTATCCTCCTCTCTCAAATCCTCCTAATTAATTCCCCAACAACCTTATCCCCCCATTAATTACTTCACCTACCTTTTAATAATAAAATAATAGAAAGACTCATTTAATTTATTTTAATAATTAATTAAATTAAAATAAAAAACTATGATAAAAAATTAATCAAATTGGGTTGTTACGAGTTCAATAATTCTCCACATATTGATGGTCAAGAAGCAGATATACTCAAATAATGAACTCCTCTTCAGAGGGAGAAATGTTTCATCGTTTAATGTTGCTGAAACTGCCAATTAATTTTCCATGCAAATACATGCACAATATAAACTAAAAATAGAATGTGAATGCATGGACACTTCAATGGACAATTTGTGTAATTGGTGGATCACAATGTAATGAGTTTTTTTAATTGTATAACATATACTATATATCTAGCATACCAGTAGAGGTGTGGGTTAGAAATGTAGTGTAGAGTAGTGTGTGTGAAGTGAGGAGAGGACGGTTGTATTCATGATATTGACTATTGTAATTCTCCCTTGATCAATAAGAATACCGATTATCATTTCCTCGTGGCTTTTTCCATTGGAAATGGTTTCCACATAAATCAATGTGTTCAATTGATATGATTCCTATGTCTTGTTTTCTTTTCTATTAAATTATTTTTATGTTTATGCTTCCACAACATAACAAGTGGTATTAGAGTTGTGGTTTTGTGGAGCAACAAAATATTCAAGCCAGAGTAGCTCCTCCTCATAGGGGGGAAATGTTTCAGTATTTAATGTTTTTCAAACTGCCAATTAATTTTCTATGCAGATGCATGTACAATATCAACTAAAAATATAGTATGCATGCATGCACACTTCAATTAACAATTTGTGTAATTGTTGGATCAAAATGTAATGAGTTTGTCTAGCTGTATAACATATACTATATATCTATCATACACGTAGAGGTTTGGGGTAGCAATGTAGTGTACAACAATGTGTTTGAACTGAGGAGAAGATGGTTGGATTCCTAAGATTGTTGGTTGTGGAGCCTGATTATTTTCCTGATTTAGAGGTCCTTGCTTTCAGTTGTGTTTATACCCCATGAAGTATTTACACCCCAGAAGTATGTACACTCTTCCATGCAGGGTAGTGCAGAGGGGGGGTGCCCCCTCTACGAGGTCCGGGGGGGCTATCCCCCCGGCTAGGGGGTTTAGGGGAAAGCGGGCCCCCAGCGGGGGTTCGGGGGCAAAGCCCCCAAAGAAAAAATTGCCTTGTAAAAGTATATTGTAATTTCATTGTAAATCTGGACCGTTCATTATAAGGTCGCAGATCTAACGATAGAGATTATGTTAGGGTTTTTTGCCCTAGAAGGAAACCCTCTTTTATGAGGGAAATGTATTGCGACTATGGATGATGGTGAATATTGTATTCTGAGAGAGAGGACTGTGAGAGAAAGAAGAAGAAGTTACAACGGGTTTTTTTGTAGGTTGTATCCCTTCATTTGCTGGATAATAATAAAGGAAGGACCTGGCAATTTCTCTGGTGGACGTAGCCCACATTGGGTGAACCACGTAATTCTGTGTCTCTCTTGTATTGTGTGTCTTTTTTGTTTTTTTTCTGTATTTGTTTTATTTTATTTCTCCGCGGTCTTGTTTTTCTAACAACTGGTATTAGAGCATAAGGTAACTCACAGGAAAAGAGGGTTCCTGGTTCGAGTGGGAGCAATGTCGGAAGACGGAAAGTTTAGGGTCGAGAAATTTAATGGCCAAAACTACCAGTTATGGAAGATGCAGATGGAAGACTATTTATATCAGAAGGATCTATTCCTACCATTGAGTGGAGTAGCAAAGAAGACGGCGGCCATGAAAGATGAAGAATGGGAGATTCTTGACAGAAAGGCTCTAGGAACGATACGGTTGAGCCTGGTAGTGTCAGTGGCTTTCAATATTTCGAAAGAAAAGACAACGAAGGTTTTGATGGATGCGTTGGCCAAATTGTATGAAAAACCCTCGGCGTCGAATAAGGTATTTCTAATGAAGAGATTATTTA
>JZKD02S1675241.1:87171-120124 GCA_000966675.3 Picea glauca
ACTTTCTCTTAGATTGTCCAGCCTATACCCATATTAGATCTCATTTTCAAAATATTGATCACACTACCAACCTTCCTAACCTCTTAACTCAACAAAAGTATGGTGTTCTTGGAAACCTTCTCTTAATGCTTTTCGAGCACAGAAACAAAATTCTAAAGAATCACAAGTAATCACTTACCCTCTTAAGGTCCGATAGACCAATTAGATTTTAGTGGACGTTAATCATCATCATCATCATCATCATATACATGTAAAAGATTTATTTGCCTTTCAAATTTACGATTTACCCGTATTTGACATTAAAAATCGGAAAAACAAGTAAATACCTATGAAATAATTTAACTTTCAAATTTAATGGGTTAGCACCAAATTTGTCCGAATACCAAAGACACGTAGATTTTAAATTTGTGGAGCGATTCTATCTTTCAGTTTTTTATTAATAGTCCCTTCACGCGGGGAATATAGCGAGAGTCTTGCGTGCGTTGCGTTTACACAGATCTCATTTTAATATTAATTTTATATTTAATAATTTATAGAAATTAATTGTTAATTTTACTTTTTGTAAGACGATAAAATAATATTTTTAAATTCGTACTATTATATAATATTGTCTTTTAATGATTATAAAAATGATTAACCTTTTAAAGTGACAATCAGCAATAAAATAAATCTTTCAATGGATATTTAATGTTGTTTTCGAGGAAAGGTTAATGTCATAGAGATTGACGGCCTATCATTATCCAGGCATTAGTTTCTTTCCGATGGCTCTGGAAATTAATATTGAATAAACGGTATTCGACCATGTTTATGGTCATTGTACATTAATATTTTTATTTAAGTTTGTAAAAGAAAATCAATATAATTTTAAAATTTGATTTTTCAATTAGTTCTTACTGAACTTAATCATATTTTTATTTTTATTTAAATTTGTAAAAAAAAATTAATATAATTTTAAAATTTGATTTTTCAATTAGTTCTTAGTGAACTTAATCATCATATTAAAAATTTAGATTTTTTATTTGTTATAAATTTGACTTTAATTTAAAATCTTGGCTTATCGTGACCGCTTTGTAAAGAACAGCTCCGCAATCCAAGGTCTCGGTCTCCTCTACGGCTATGCAATCCCGGATCACCACTGCTCTTTTTTAATTAAGTTTTAGTTATTAAAAAATTAGTTAGATTATTAAAATAAATTTTTGGCTTATCTGTTAAGCTCTGTAATCCAAGGTCTCGGTCTACTCTATGACAATTCAATTTCAGATCATCATTTTTTTAATTATTAAAATAATAATAATAATAATCTATTTTTAAGGTTATGGGCAAGCCACATTAAATTGGTGTATGAGACATTTATGTTTGTGGGACAAAGGATCCCTCTCTGTCCAGCGATTTGACTGGTAAAGTCTACAGAGGTATACATACCCTACCCCACTCTGGATTTGAACTAATGCGAAAAACACAAATGATAATCAACTTATCAAAGTTTGTTTTTTGTGATCTCACTGAAGTGAACAAATTTAAAAATGAGCGAATATCATTTTCGAAAAAGCCCTCAATTGCTCTAATGTCATTTTCTTTGATGCATGACATCTTTAAAATTAGGTGGATGACATTTTTTAATATTTCTTCGTGATAAAACATTTTGTTTGCTAGTTTGTTAGTGATTTACATAATTACATATGGTTATTATTGATCCATAAAAAATTAAATTTTCAAAATAGTATAATTATATGTGGTTATTATTGATCCATCAAAATAGTAGGATTTGATTTTTTAATGAAATATTTTAATCATAAAATAATTTGAAAATATAAAATTGATCAAATATGAAAATAAAAAATTAAAAACTTGTTATTCATGAATGTTCATATGCAATGACAAGAAATAACAATTTTAATCATAAAATAATTTGAAAATATTAAATTTACCAAATGTGAAAATAAAAAGTTAAAAACTTGTGCCTCATGAATGTTCATATGCAATGACAAGAAATAACAATATGAAGAAAAAATTATATAATAAAATTTATATACATTATATAGGTTGTTCAAAACAATGAAAGCTTATCATCTATTTAATTGCTAACATAAAATTAAATAATTCCCATACATTATACCCAACACATTGTAAACTTTTGAGATGGTGATATAAGAATCACAGCTTGGATAAGCATGCACTATAAAACATTTAAAAAGATATAACAAGAATAAGAAGATCAAAATACGATCCACGGTAATACTTCTACTTCACTTATAAATCAAGGTCTCGACATCACATTTAAAGTCTTTACACTCGTTTCTTTATTGTGGTCGTGACTCGTCACATAGAAGTGCATACCAGATACTTTGTAAAAGCTAATAGAATCTCAATTTAGCTGCTCTTTATTATAAAATATGGGTTTGAAACTTCACCATATGCTATTGTGTAATTGTAGGAAGATTTGTTTTGTAAGAATATAATCATCGTGACCACTACATTACATAATAAACCAAGTACGTACTAAGAAACGACCCAAAATAAACCAATTTTCATTTGATTGTTAAAGAACCAATCGATATAAATGAAATGAAAGTTATTATATATTAATTTTTGGTGAAATTTGTTATTGTTGGAAACATACCAAGGAATTTCCTTATACGATAACATGTACATGCATGCAACTATATTAATGTGTACGTATGTAATTAATTTATGAATTGTTTGTGTGACTATGCGATCTAATGAGTTTGTGTAACTGAGTGATAGATGTTATATATTTGAGCATACCTGTAGAGGTGTGAGTGCAATGTGTAGTGAGTGTGTGAGAGCAAGATGCAACACTGAGGTGTTGTGTGTATGAGAGGAGAGGATGGTTGTATGCCTGGTTGGCGATTGTAATTCTCCCTTGAATAAAAGAATACCAATTATCATTTCACGTGTTTTTTTCCCTCATTGGGTTTCCACATAAATCATTGTGTCAAATTGTGGGATTGTTGTGCTTGGTTTAATGCCTGTTTGATCTTGCTTGCTTATGCTCTATTTTATGCTATGTTTTGTTTCCACTGCTAACAAGTGGTATCAGAGCTTAGAGTTGAAGGAGCAGAGAGTGAAGGAGAAGAGAATCTAGTCACTGGATCGAAGAGCATGTTGAGCAGGTGTCGCAGGTGAGCCAAGGCAAATTGTGCACAGGTCTCCTATGAGCACAAGAACCTTTTTGTGTTAATGGAGAAAGTGCAGATTTCTAAGTTTGAGGTGGAGAAATTCAGCGGCAAGAATAACTTTGCACTATGGAACCTCAATATGTTACTTTAGAGTTGTAGAAATTATTGATTGCATGTAAATGGGCATATGTTTGTAAGACCTGGATAGGCATGTGTACCCCTGGTTTATCAGGTCACCTATGAAAAGTATAAACATAGATTTAGGTAGATTGAATATGTTGATGGGGGGGGGAATGTATGTTGGGTTAACCTTGACTCTATGAAAGAGTTAATGAGTTAAATTTGTTTTTAGGTCAAAGAAGGTGGTTTTTCTGGTCCATGTGTTTTGGGTATCCCATGGTATTGTGTCCATGGATTGCATGTAATGAAATCTATAAAACACTTGATGAACTCCATTGTAAATGGGCATGGAGGTAAGCGGTGAAGGCTTACTTGGATGGATTTGGTCAAAGTTGTTTGAATGCAAAGTTTGAGGTGGAGCAGTATGTCTAGTGTACAAAGGTGGGTCTATAGAAAGGTTGATGTGTTGGCAGGTCAATCAAGTGTTTGAGAATATATTATGAAGGTACGATCATATCCATGGAACTTGGAAATTATTTCAAGGAAGTTGGGATCGAATAAGCATATTTAGTAATGCCAAGTTCATCAATAGTTGTGGACAAAAGCGGTTTTTCTATATGGTAACTCAGTCACCATCGGTTGCAAAAGATAGGAAGATTCAGGAAGAGGTATGAACATGTCATCTGGTTATTACTCAGATGTGAAACTATTTAATTGTGATGCTTATGGTTTTTTACCAACTTTTTAAGTAGGACCCAGATCAAGCAGGTAGATATTTGATATGGTGATGATGTTAAGGGGTCCAGACTGTGGGATCCTACTACCCATAGAATCATCATGGATAGAGATGCATTTTTTTGATGAATATTCTTTTATAAAATCAAACATAGTAAAATATAAAAGGTTCAAAGCATGACTGGTAGCAGAAAGGTATTTGAAAGGTATTGATTTTGTTAAGAACCAAAGACTAAATACAAAAGCACCACAATAGATATAGAATAACAATATGAAAAAAATCTTTTATTACTATCAAACCCTTAGGGTAGGGAAACACCATACAATGGATCCTCTCATGTTCACTTGCCTCTTTGAGGGGTCATCCTCCTATTGAGCTACCTCTCCAAATACAATAATTCTCTTCATGTCCCCTTACATTGCTTGAACACCTTTATATAGTTCTACTATCACCTAAGAATATTCTAGAGGAGGAATCTTCTAGAAGTAGAACCTTCTAAGAAGTCTTCGTACATTTATTATATCTAACTACTCATTTAGTATATCTAGCTACCATAGTGGGCCTTATTTAATAATATAGTGGACCTATTCCACCTTACATTGGATGGCCTCCACTATTATCATTATGGACCCCCCGACTATCCCTCTAGCTACCTAACATTTCATCCCCCTTATGAAAGCATTGTCCTCAACACTTGATGTACAACCGTATACTAGGGTCCCATAGATAAGTGTGGACCATAGTGTTGAAGTAGACTAGAGAAACAAGGTCCCATGGATAAGTGTGAGCCATAGTGATAAAGTAGACTAGAGAACCAGGGTCCCATTGAGAAATCAAAGCCACCATGCTGAAGTAGTCCAACTGCCATTGTAAATGAGGGCCCCATGTCCAATTGCTCATGTGAACTCCAAACGGAAGATATCGGCACCCAATAGCAAACTGTAAATGATGCTCCCAATAACGACACCTATCACATGGATCCAAATAAGAATATCCATCCACATAGTGGGAAATAGTGAAAGCTCAATCTGGAAGGAACAATACCATTTTAGAATATGCAGGTTGGACGTTGGTAATCATAACTAGCTCCTGACGTGGGACATTGATGTTCTCTACAAAAGGTGGAGTAGAGTCATCAAATAAAATATGGAAGTGGTTTTCATCCCATAAATGACAACTATTCATATACCAATCATCGCAATCAGCCTCACAATCATACAAAGAATATATTTCTTGATTATATTCATCCCTGATGTCCGCCATAAGAAATTTCTCATGCATGCTATCCAATGAATCTTGAATACTACGAAAACTATCATTGAGGTCGTCTATGAGGCCATCTACAAATTTATCCAATTTGTCATTCAATGTGTCATACAATTGAGATTTGAATGCTTCAGTAATTTGTAGAATTACTTTGAGGGTTTGAGAGAAAATAGCCAGCTAAGCACCCTATGAAAATTTATGAACTCTACAGTCCGTCTACCGTCACAAAAAATGCCAAAAAATAGAACAATAAATTAGGGCAGAAAATCGCATCTTTTTCCGGAAAACCCTGAAAAAACGTTGAATTTAAAATGCTCATAACTTCACTTCCTGGACTCCATTTCGACTGATTTGTTTTTTGAAATTGGGTCCTTTTCCGAGAGGAATTCAAATACCCAAATTTTTTTTTCCAAATTAAGGTCGTAAATCTTCATATATGAACTTGAAGTGCACCGCCCTCTTTTTCTTCCCTAGAAAATTTATGCAAAAAGAGCAAAACATTTATTCCCTTCTTTGGCCAAGGAAAGTGTTATGATACCAATTGTTAAGAACCAAATACTGAATCAAAATGACCACAATAGATATAAAATAACAATATGCAAAAACTCTTTTATTACTATCAAACTCTTACAGTAGGGCAACACCATAGAATGGATTATATTATGGAAGGGATCCTATCTTGTTCACTTGTCTCTTCGAGGGGGCATCCTCCTATTGAGCTACTGCTCCAAATAAAATAATTCTCTTAATGTCCCCTTACATTGCTTGAACACCTTTATATAGTGCTACCATTACCTAAGAACATTCTAGAGGAGGAATCTTCTAGAAGTAGAACCTTCTAAGAAGTCCTCTTACATTTATTATATCTAACTACTCATTTATTATATATAACTATCATAGTGGGCCTTATTTAATAATATAGTGGACCTATTCCACCTTACATTGAATGGCCTCCACTATTATCATTATGGGCCCTCTGGGGCCACCCACTACCTCTTTAGCTACCTAATAGATTTCCATGAAAGTTTCTCATGGATTGTTAAACGCTTGTTTCTATCTATGTTGTGTTATCATTGGTTGTGATAGTATAACTAGATGTTAAAATTGTTTTACATGGAGTTTTTTGGATAAGGGGATGTATATGGAACAACCAGAACGGTTAGTTCATAATTGCAATAGAAGATTTGTTTTCAAACTCAAAAATCATTGTATGGTCTGATGCATGCTAGGAAAATGGTACAAGATGTTTGATTCCTTAATGGTGAGCCAAATTTTACAATAAGTGAGTATAACCATTGTGTTTATGGTATATTTATTATCTTGGTGTTATATGTTATGCATGTTGAAAGCAAAAGCATGGTTGAGATCAACAGGGTGGCTTAGTTGGTTAGGACAGTTGTTATGAAGGATCTGAGAGCAGTAAAATAAATCTTGGGCATGGAAATACATAGAGACAAGAAATATGGTAAGATTGTTTATCACAATAGAAGTATGTGGTGAAGATACTCAAGAAATTTAGTATGAATAATGTGAAATTGGTAAAATCCATTTGGCTTTCCATTGTAAGTTTTCTTCAAGTTTATGCCCTAATTGATGACGAAGAAAAGCAATATATGTCTCGAGTATTATATGCTAGTAGGAAGTTTGATGATTGCGATGGAGAAATAGTCAGCATGTAATTGCAGTTAGTAGTGTCAGTAGACACACGGAAAAACCAGGTGAAGAGAATGGAAATGGGTGCTTCAGACATAGAAGAACAAGTATCACCTATAGTGGTTGCAGTGATTTGGTATGTAGTTATGATTCATGATATTTGGACAAGTGCATCGATTTATAAGACAGGTTTATTATGGAGGCATAATGGTCCATACTAGAGTGAATTATGCAGGCATGTTCATGTAACAGTGTTGTTAGAGAAGTTGCAGAGCCATGATGGTGTTTGGCTTCTCTTGGCTTGCAGAAAAGGTGATGAATTAATTAAGGGTATGATATATCAGGTAAATTGTTTTCAAGGTGGGTATTGTTGGAAACATGCCAACAAATTTTGCATGTAGTTACATGCACCTACATGCAACTATGTTAATGCGCATGCTTGCAATCAATTTATGAACTGTTCATGTAATAATGTGATCTATTCATGATGAGTATGTGTAACTGAGTGATAGATGTTATATATATGAGGATACCCATAGAGGTGTGAGTGCAATGTGTAGTGAGTGTGTGAGAGCAAGACACAATAATGAGGTGTTGTGTATGAGAGGAGAGGATGGTTGTATGCATGGGTTGGAGATTGTAATTCTCATTTGAATAAAAGAATATCGATTATCATTGCACGTGGGTTTTTCCCTCATTGGGTTTCCACATAAATCAGTACGTCAAATTGTGGGATCGTTGTTCTTGGTTTAATGTGTTCTTGATCTTTCTTTCTTATGCTCTATTTTATGCTATGTTTTTCTTCTGCTGCCCAACAATTATAATATACACATTTGTGGGTCAGGATGCTTTTTAGGGGGAAACTAGTGGCAGAAATTGGGCTTGAAGTGTTGAGAGTCATGAACTCGAGAGTATCAACTCGCCTAGGTAGCTTCCCAGATGGGGGTCAAGGACCCAAATCCTGCAAACATTCATATAGTGGCGGGGTACATAGATTTCAGACCTGGTCCTTTCTATGTGCTTAGGAGTTAGGATGAATTTGAGGGACTCAACTTCTACATCTTATGCTTCCACTTTCATAAAATTTATTTTAATATATATAATTTTATATATTTATATATAATAACTTTATTGAATGTTATTATAATATATATATATATATATATATATATATATATATATATATATATAATAACGTTAGTGAACACTATAATCATAATATATATAGGACGGTTGATGGGAGGGTTTTGCGAAGGTGAGAGGGAATGACATTAGATATTGCAAAATGAAGTTATTATAGAATGAAGCTAGATGTGTTTCATGAATTCATATCTAGATTTTGTTAAACACTAATGGAGACATCATAAACTGTATCCCATTTTGTCTTGAATATGATCCCATTTTCTTCTATATTTTGTCAAACCCTAATGGATACATCATGAACTGTATCCCATTTTGTCTTGAAGAGGATCCCATTTTCTTTGTTATCAAAGAGGGGTTTACACTATTATCTATCTCTAAAAATAGAATCCACAACGATTATTATTTATGTAAAGGATATACAATTCCCAAAGGAGGGAAGTGCATGGCGTTTGATTAATGAAAACTAAATTTAATAAATGTTAAGGAGTGAATTTTATTAAAAAGATTAAAAAAGAAGTGGTATGTTATATCTCAATCAAAACTACATTGCTATAAAATTTAATTACATAGAAAGGATTACACCTATTGGAAATGGCCACAATTAATGATTCACACCTACCTATTGGAAACAAACACAATTAATAATCTTTTAATTATAAATCCTAATCTTATGGCTAGCAATTGAAGATGCTGACATATCCTTTGTCTTCCTCCCAAATTAATGAATGAGATTTCATGTTCATAACTTCCTTTTATTTTGATTAATAATTTACTGCTCTAACCAACCATTGATTCCCACATTTGCTTATTTAACTAGGGTTAATATATACATAGAATACCTCATTTTTACGTTCTGGTGTTTAGTTCATGGATTCCTTTAAGCATTTCAGTTACTGTGATGCGACAATTACGATGATGCAACAATTAAGAAATTATGTTACTATGATGTGGCCTTTTTTAGGTTTAGGTTTTTCCACTGCGTGTGGGTTTACTGGAGAAACAATTTTTAGGTTTCTTAATTGTGTGTGCGTTTAATGTTCTGGAGCAATAATTTTTAGCTTTTACCGTCGATTAGGTTATGGTAGAATTTCTTTACCATAGAATTAGATATATGCACAAAATACCCTATTCACATTATTTTCATGCAGTGAATACCCCATTCACATTATTTGCGTTATTTGCGGCAATTGGAGTTATTAACTATGCCTAGTTTTTTACTAGATATGGGCCATTTTCAGTGTTTTTTTTATTATTATTGTAGGCTTATTAGATTTTTTTAACTACAGATCAGGTTCCTTACTAGAAATATTTACCATATCATGTTAATCACCAAAAATATTTACTAGAGATAATTGGAATGTTTTAATTCCACTTTGCCTTTCCAACTCTTATACTTGTATTTCTACAACATCTTATCGAGATATCTTATTGAGATGGATAGGGGAAATGGAAGCCCAAGAGTTCATTGAAACTTGAAGTCATCTAGGGTAAAACTTCTACAGCCCCACTAATCTAAATGTTCCATGTTTTTCTCATATGTGACAAGAAAAACAAAAATGAGGTATTGCATTGTGTATTTTCCGTAATGAAATATTTATGGTGTATAAGAATGAATTTTATTAACATTTTTCTTTCAATTTTATTTGATGCATATGGTTCTTTCAACTTCTCTTTGGATTTTGTGATGAGAGGAGTGTTGAAGTATCTCAGGTGGAACAATGAAACTACAACCCAAATGCAACCTCAAAGGTGACACAAGCAATGGAGGAGGAGACTCGTCATACAAAAATGGAGCATTCCTAGGGATAATATATATATCATATTCATTTTTTCCTAAATTTAATGGTGATGAGATCAATCTCTTTTAAATGATGTAAGTTATTAATTGTTTTGTGAAATATGAACTCCCTTATTTTGTTATGAAGTTTGAGAAACATCGCCACATGCACAAGATTGAAATGGAGATTGTATTGGGAGCAGGGGGTGGTGTCTTATAGAAGAATCACAAAAAGATAAAAAACAAATTAAAGATAACCATAAAGGAAGTAAAAGATCACCACATTTTCCCAAGGGTTATAATCTATCCCATTACAATTATGGATTATTGTGGACATGATCCATATGGATTTCAGTGGTCTCCCACCTATTTCAAACGGTTCCTTTTGACATTTTTCCAGTTGGGCATTGTTTTCCTAGTTTCCGAGTCCTCGGCTTTCGGGGAGGTTTTGAGGCCCTAAACAACGTTTCCAGAGCTCACCATAGTTAGATCGTAGAAAAATTTAGATTCTGACGACAACATGTGTAGTCCTCAGATAGCCTTTCCAATAGTATATCGTGCTCCTAAAGCGAAGGTCGTATGCAAAAGTTATGACCTCGAGAATTTGATGTGCTAGCTTAGCCCAACAGGTTAGGTTTTTGGATGTCTAGGGTTTTGGCATTCATGCTTATTATAAAAATTCCTTTAGATCCTCATTGTAATAATCTTCTTGCGAATGAGCACAAAAATCACATTTCTTCTCAGAGATAATCCGCCACCATTCCAACAAGCTTGTTTTCCACTGCATTTTACAGTTTCGACTTATTTCCTTATTGAATAGAAATCAATTTTATTGTATCTCTATTATTCTTTGTTAAACATCTTTTAATAATCTGTATTCATTTTGTTCTACTCATAAAATCTGGATCAGTGGTATCAGAGAGGTTTGATCCTTGTCATTCTTAATGCATCTCCCCAACAAGGTGAGGCTACAAAGAATTGGGTCTCGAGCTTGTTTCTCTTGAGGACAAAATCTCTCACACGCCCAAGCGACCTGTCATGGGAGAAAACAAAGACAATGAGACAGGAGATCCTTTCAAAAAAATTCTTGAGGAATCCCTCATGCAACAAAGCAATAAGATGATGGATAGTTTTGTGCAAATCCTTCGGTGGTTACTGACAGGTGACACATCTTCCTCAAGTGTTGGCGTTGCCCCCTTCAAGATACAAATAAACTTTGATATTCCTATATTTAAAGGTCAGATAGATGTAGATGTTTTAGACAAATGGTTGAATCTACTAGAAGGTTATTTTTATGTCCAAAACTTTTCAAATAGAGAAAAGATTACTTTTTCACTCCTCAAAGTTGTTCCCCATGTCAAAGATTGGTCGGAAACTTTCTGTGAGAAAAAGGAAATAGAGGAAACCTCATTATTTACACTTGTAGCCACCTAGAAATCCTTCAGGGATGCTATTAAGGAACAATACTACCCTGTCTGAAGTTATGATGACTTGTATACAAAATGGACCACACTGCGACATGAAAGAGACCAAGCAGTGTCATATTTCACAAATATCTTCCATACATTGTGCACCAAGCTGGGTATCAAAGATTCTAAGCAAAAGATGGTTCTCAAGTATCGTTGTGCTCTACATAGACACATCCAGAACAAAATGAAATTTCTGGACATACTTGCACCTGAAGGGAATCACAGAAAACAACCCCATTCAGGTCACTGGGGGCAGCCAGGGCTAAACATTGACAGCTAGAGTCAGGGCAAGGCTATCGTCCTTCAATACTATCCTTTTCGAGTAAGGAGATCCTAACGTTTACTTCTAATATTTTAGTTATTTATTTTTCTCGCAAATAATTTTACATTGCAAACATTCATAATTATATATCTTTATAAACCTAGCATGCATATTGTTTAAATAATTATAATGATGATGATTAACATCTACTAAGATCTAATTGATCTATATATTTTTATAAAATTTAGATCTATTAATTTAATTTAATTGTTTTTTAATATAGATTTAGAATTGAATATTATCATTTAAAAATTAAAAAATATATATTAAACTAACTTCTTAAAAAACTAGATAGCTTTTGTAATTTACTTTTATAAAATTCACATACATTTTAAAATAAATAAATTTTTTATATCGTATAAATCTATCAAATTCATCTAAATAATTTTCATTATTAGTATGAATCTTAATCTTAAACCTTTCGCGAGTATGTTTTTATGTTTTTATTTTTATTTTTCTATACGTTTAAAACTAAAAGTAAAAATATAATGATTAAGAATAAATCAACAATTTTATTTTATTTTATTTAAATATATTTTTTATATTATATAATTTAATGAAGATGATGATGATTAATGTCCACTAAGACCAAATTGGTCTATCGGGTTTTAAGAGGAAAGGCATTAAGAGAATCTTTCCAATATCACCATACTTTTGTTGAGTTAATAGGTTAGAAAGGTTGGTAGTGTGACATATATTTTGAAAATGAGATCTAATATGGGTATAGGTTCGACAATCTATGAGAAAGTGATTTTTATATTCAACCTTCTTAGTGGCACAAAGGTGACACACTCTTTCATCCCATTGCATTTTAGGAATTGACCAACTTCCAATTTCACTATGGAGCTCGTGAGAATCTGTTCTTATCTTAACAATGCTTATTTTTTATTTACACTTGGCAAAACATATAGGTAATTTTCATCTTCTACATTAGGGTTGATTACATCCTTATAATACCTTAATTTTTTCCCCTCTAACTCTTTATCACACCACATTTTCTCCTTAAATTTTGATTTAATGCTTTTTTTAACAACATCTTTATTCTGGAAAATGGTGTTTTCCATGATTCCCCAATATTTTAGCCAAAACCAGGCATCTTTATGCCATCCTCTCTTCAGTCGATAGTAGTTATGACTCGATTTTGAAGCAATTTTAGGAAGCCTCTTGTCCTCCATGTTGTTTAACTTGTTCTTATACATTAGGTATCTAGTCATAGTCATTCTCTCAATGGGGGAGAGGCTTGTTCCTAAGAGGAGGATGAGATATGGTGTATTTCCTTTAATTTTGAGATTATAGGTTATAAAATTCTTTTGTATTTTCTCTATCTTTATCTAGGATTCACGAGAGATACTACAGCCCCATACTTCACATCCATAAACAATAACAAGTGTAACAAGAGTCTCAAAGAGAAATTTCTTCTTATCCCAACTCCAAAGATTTGCTAATTTACAATTGTTTTCAAGCCCATAATAAGCTTTACATCCCCCAATAATCCTTTTCTCAATGTTATAATTCCAATTGAGCTTGTGGTGAATATCAATTCCAAGATTTTTGTATGAAGTCACTTCAAGTTGTTGTTGTCATATACAAAGGTATCATAAGGGATATTATTGAATTTAATAATCATGACCTTAGTCTTATCAGTAATAACAGTCATACCCATATTGGAGAAAAAATCCTTCAGGATTCTTAGTTGGTTTTCAAGATCATGGGGTCTCCTTGCCATAAAAACAATATCATCGACATAAATAAGAATATTGATGACTATACCAGCGAGAGTAGGGCCGACACAACTTGTTTTTTCCAAGAAATCTTCTAACTTGTCAATGTATATGCCAAAAAGGGTAGGGAACAAGGGACAACCTTGTTTGACTACGATATTGCAGTTAATCTCTTTTGACCATCCCTTAGTGTTTTTAAACTTAGAAATAACCTTATCATACATCCTTATTGTAGCAACCCTCAACTCGAGATACACTTTTATCTATTCCAACCTATTCCAAAGGTTTTTCCTAGGAACCATGTCAAAATATTTTCTAAAGTCAACAAAAAAACAAATAAGATTGGTTTTAGTATTGCATAACTCCTCTACAATGATCCTAAAGGTAACAAGATGGTCCACAGTTGAATGATTTCTCTAAAACCCGGCCTGGCCTTTATTTCTTTTACCGTGACTTTCTAGCCAAAGTCTTATCTTCTTTTCTAAAATAATTACACAAAGCTTGTATAAAATTGGGCTAATCATAATGGTCCTATAATTAGAGGGAATTTTTCTATCCCCGGTTTTTAAAATATGAACAATGAGGCTTTTCGTCCAAGGTTTACGTAATCCCTGCTTGACTGCTAAATTGAAGAGTGTGTGTATGTGAGGGATAAAGATTGACCTTCCGATTTTAAAAATTTCATCTTGCCAGCCTTTAATGTCCTTAGCTTTCCCATTTGTAAGGCGCTTAACCCTGAAATCTATGTCATCTAAAGAAAAAACTTCTTCCTTTGTAGGGAAAATAGGAATGGTGTCCATGGCATTAGGGAACTCGTAAATACTTTTAAGGTAGAAATTTCAGTCCCTTAAGGGAATCCTATTATTTTATTTAGTATTACAGTTTAGAATTTGGCTCCGGAACTTCTTAGGATCCAACTTATATAGTTGTGAAAGTTGCTCCTTCCTTTTATTGATATAGTGAACTTTTATTCCTTTTAATTAGGGATTTGTATGTATTGATCTTATAGAGTTTTAAGGAATCATTAGAACCATTCGTAATGGTTTTCCTAGCAATTTTACATTCTTTGTCATACCAAGGGTTGGTTGTTCTATTATTCTTTTTATAGGGCACCTCAGAAGAGAACTTGTTAATAGAAGTGGAAAGGGTAGTTGTAAACTTATGATAGATTTATTCAATGTTGTCCTTATAAGTTAGGAGATTTAATTTACTATTTAAATCTTTTAAGAAAAATGTCAACTTTACTTTTGTCAAAGCGAAAATTCCTTTGATTATCAGAATTCTCTTCAATGGCACTCCTATGCATGGAAAATTTTAGAGTTAGGGTTAAAGGTTTATGATCAGAGTCAGGCTCATGGTCATTTAAAAGGTAAAAAGTTGTTATTTGGTTGGGAACAGGGATATTAGATATCAGATAATCTACAACATTATTACCTATCCCATGAATACAAGTCATTTGGTTGGAGTTTGTCCACTTCATTACTCCATTGCAAATTATTAGGTCTTGAGAACTGCAGAGCTACTCAATACCAAACAAATTCTCAATTAGGTCTTTGAAGATTCTTTTGTAGCTATTAGATAAAACAAGGTCCTCATATAGCCATAAAGGATTATGGTTGGAATCATTACTTAAAGAGTAGCTTGTTTAGTTGCAGTCCTAGTATTAATGTCTCATAGCAGGAGGATATTACCTTCATTTTTCAAACTATAAATATTGTTTTCTAAATTATTATAGGGACAATTGTTATATAGATTATTTTTCTTATAAAAAGTAGAATTAATAGGTGAAAAATAGAAAATTTCTATATACATCTTCTTAGCATTGGTGTCTGAAATTTCTATCCAAATGTACTGATTGAGAGGGTCAATCTTATGAAGTTGAATGTGAGGAGAAATGTTCTTTCTAATATAACAAGCTATGCCTCATATCCCTCTACGGTGAGATTTTTTGTTCCATGCCGACCATAAGACAAATCCTTCTATGTTAGGGACTTTTGACTCCTCTTGCTCTCAAGTTTCAGCTAGACAGATAATATCAATATCACTCGGGATCCAACTTATCATAGGACCTTTGCACCATGGAAAGCCACGACGGTTTCAAAAAAGGACCCCGAGTGTCCCAAATTCTTATGTATTATTATCCTTCTTGTCTCTATCCCTAACAATAGATTTTCAATTTCTAATTATTTCCCATTTTCCTTCTTTCATTGCTTCTTTTACCTTTTGAACTTTTTTCCTTAATTCAGCTTGGTCTTCGGGAATGAAGTATTCATTTATAAATATTCTCGACCCTTTTAAGCTCAAAGTTTTACTAAGTATGTTATATTTATTGTCATTACAACTTACTTTGACACAGATCAACCTACCTTTGTGATCAATTATTTTTCCTAGCCTCTTTGCTTCTATGAGGTAAGTTGTATCAATTTGTGATTTTTTATTTAATTCTTATTTTCTTTTACTATTGCTAACGTGTTATCCTCTTGTCGTTCTTTTATACCAAAAATTATGAAGTTCAAGGCTCCTTTATTAGGCTCATAGTCTAGTTCGATTAGCTTATTCATTTCCTCTTTAATGGGTTTGATATGCAATTACAAAAAATTTAATATATATTTTAATCTAATCTAAATTTATTGCATGATATAAACCTTAAACCTTTTAAAAGTAAATTAATATCTTAATAAATTTTGAACTTTTCTTTTGTTTACTTATGTACATTAATAACTTAAAACACCATGATAAAAAATAAATCGTAATCCTAGCTTTCTTTTGTAAAGTGGTAATATTAGTACACTTTCCAATGCATAATTAAAATATTTAATGATAACCTTTTGTAATTTAACATACATATTGTTAGGATTATTATTACAGACAAGATATGTAATTCTAAATGTAAAAACATCTTAGAAATATTACTAGTATCTTATAAATATTATTAGTATTGATTAGGGTATGTCTTTTTAAATGTAACATACATATTATGAGGTTATGTCTTTTTCACTTAACATGGATGCTTTTGGAGGAACATGGTGTTGAACAAGTGTGATAATGGGATTATTGTTACATTTATTTGTCATATTTCTTTGTTCATACCATACAAATTCAATCACATTGGTCTATGTGCCGAACGTAGTAGGTCCACTATAGAAGTCTTCCATTCCAAAATATGTTAAAAAATTGGATTGAAAAGATGATATTTCATTCGAATCAAATAAACTCTCATCTAATGTAGTAACATTTCCTGCAAAATGATCGGAGTGTGGTAATTTTTGGTCCGCTAAATTCCACAAAGAACACAGAGAGTTTGTAATTTTTGGTCCGCTAAATTCCACAAAGAACACAGAGAGTTTCAACCAGATTACCATCTTCCATACCAAAGGCCATGTGCTCAGAGTGATTGTTCACAAGTAGATCGCACGATGACATGGATGAATTCATAGTTTCTTTAATATTAGACAGTTTGGAGGCATGATCTGCATAACGAATTTCATTGCATCTATAAGTCGTGTTGTTGTTCGATTTGACCAATTCAGACATTCGTAACGTTGTTGTTATTTTTATGGGTGTGGCTCTGTACACATAATTTTGTGGGGGAGGAGGATGTTTTGACCTTATGTTCATATTATGCTTACTCGATTTTGGTTGGGATTGGTTCATTGAGACCAACTTCTTGCCAAGGTGACAGTTCCACTAGTTCTTGATTTTGTTGTGTGTTCGCCCAAGAAATCGTTCTGCAATTAGTGACCACTTGCACACATATGTATATAAAACTTAATTGAAACTTAACTTGACAATAGTTTAAAATTTGGAGTGCTTCACATGAGGAATCAATGAATCCTACTAGATATATATTACTTACATCAAACTTCACACCATAAACTTCTAACTATGTTAATAATTCTAAATATGGGCACCCTACATGGGGAACCAATGAATTCTAGAGCATGAATGATTGGAGTTATGTAAATCCTAATTATTTTTCAGGACTCAAAATAAATAAATGTTTTCTAAAATATCCTATTAAAATGACTGAATTTAGTTTATAATTTATTTCATTATTTTCTTATATCAATAATAAAAAACAACAACATATTAATGATAAAAACATAATAACAACAACATAAGAATGACAGACCAACTGGTAAAATACATACATCCACCTGCAGATTTGGTTGATTCAACCCCTGGTTTAGTTGTGTTCACTTGTTCTTGTACTTTCTCAAACTTCCCAACTRAACATTAACCTCCCAGCCAACTAAAAACAACCTSTYTGACTCCCTAGCTCCAAGAATCCTTGGGGTTTCCTGGCCCTGAGCCCAAAGTTCCCAACAACAACAGTGCCCTGTGAGAGTTCCCCAAAATCAATTRTTCTCACAATTTTCTCCTTTTCTCTATCTTTCAGAATTTATTTATCCCYTTCTTCTCCAATTTTCCCCAAAAACAAAAGACCCCTCTTCYTTATCGTCGTCTCTCAAATCCTCCTCATTARTTGCCCAACAACCTTTTCCCCCCATTAATTACTTCACCTACCTTTTAATAATAAAATAATAGAAAGACTCATTTAATTTATTTTAATAATTAATTAAATTAAAATTAAAAACTATGATAAACAATTAATCAAATTGGGTTGTTACATACACCCACACTTCAAGAAACTTCGTCCTGAAGTTATAGCAATTTACAATACATGGGTAATGACACATGATTGATACATCCACATCAAATAAACAATATCATCAATTTAAACGTTTATACATACTAGTGTACATGTGCAAGACATGCATGTCTAGCTAGCACATACATGACTCTTACATGCACTAATGACAATAATTATCACTCCTAAAGTAATTATTGCATGCATTCAATCCAATCAACAAGACCATTCATTTCATAAAAGATAGTAGACCAATAAAATGTTTGTGAAATCCCTCAATTATAATAATTTAGCACAAGAAACATTTACTTAGATAATTGTAGTTCAGTTAAGCAAATATAAACACACACACAGTCACACACACACACACACATACACACATATTAAATGAGGAAATCAAGAAATTATGCCATAAGGAGAAAGCCCCACACACTCTCAACTACTTTTAGTCATCCTTCCTCCCTAACCTAATTCCATCTTTCATCCCTATGCTTCCTCTATTGGACTATCTTGGAGCATCAACTATATTGAACTAATTCTAGATAGAACATGTAAGAGGAAGTATCAACTCTCTTGACCAAGCTTCCCTAGCAGGCATCTGGTAGTCATCATAACACGTCCAGGGGAGCTTGAGCTAACATCGTCCTCCCATGAATCCAGGTTTCAAAGGATACATGGTGGGAAACTCCTCCACCCATCCTAATAGAACTTGGTTCAAAATCCTATCATGGACCATATAGTGGCACTGTGTTGCTTGGAATTTTGTCATCGTATATTCAGTTATAGGCAGTCTCGTCACCTGATAAAAAAATGAAAAAAATAAAAAAAAATTGCACTTGTCCATAGAATTATGTCAAGCGCCCATATTTATACAACATTCTTAAAATGAAAATTCTAATAGCAACAATTCGATAAAAAAAAAAAAAAACCTACACTTGTCCACATATAAGAGCAATGCATTTGAACCAACATAATTTCACATACAAAGATTCATGCCATATTGTTTCTCGGTCGATGTTCACGACATCAACCTTTTATCATTATTATCCTTTGTCTATTTCATAGCCTCTTGACATGCATATTAGTCTATAACACAAAATCATACATATACATGCATTAGAACCATGTAAATGCATTTAATCATAATCTCAATCCGGTATCCACGTACCCACAACTTTAAATGTCAAAATTTTCAAGTTAGAAATAAATTGCATAATATCCATCATAATTCAAATAATGTTAAACATTCATAGAATTGACATTCACATAAGTTCATATGTCTTAAAATTTCAACTGTATCATTAATAGTTTCAAACTGAATAGGAAATAAAGATGATTAGGCCTTGAATAATTCTAGATGTCTAAGTCAAAAGGTGGCACCACATACATCCAACTTTTGGGAAAACATATTCCCGAGGTGGTAAAAAAAGTGAGGGATAATCTCATTGTAAGGTCTCGGCATCATCCCAAGTAGTAGATCATGGGATATAGTTGTCCCACTGGACCTTAACTTGGTCTACCAGACAGTTCCTGAGTTGTCAAACCCCATGGTCCAATATGCGTAACGGTTCGACCATGAGGGTTCCCTCGTACGATACTTGCAATTCCTTCCAATTTGGTTTATAAGATTTGCCATCAATATAATGTCGTAGAACAGATACATGAAAAACATTATGATTTTTATGCAAGTGGGGTGGCAGTACGAGACGATAGGAAACAGGTCCAATACTCTCTCAGATTTTCAACGGTCCTATAAATTCAGGCGACAACTTTGTCCCCTTCCCGAACCAAATGGTACTCTTATTAGTCCTGATACGAATGGAAACTTGATCTCCCACTTTATAACTTTGGTCAGTCCTATGTGCATCAGCATAATTTTTTTTTCTATCATGTACTTCCTTTAGTCGCTGCCTAATTTGAATCACATGTTCCTCCATCTCTTGAATCAATTCTGGCCCAACTATCACTCAGTATTCTAACCTTTCCCAACTCAACGATGTCCTACATGGCCTTCCATACAAAGCTTCATAGAGTAGCATCCCAATGGAGCTATGAAAACTGTTATTGTAGGCGAACTCAACCAAAGGTAGGTACTTTTGCCAATGGATTTGATTATCCATAACATACATCCTAGCATGTCTTCCATAACCTGATTTTATCTCTCATTTTTCCCATTTGTTTCAGGATGATATGTTGTTCTCAAGTTCAACTGAGTTCCCAACGATGACTGCAAGCTTGTCCAAAACCTATAATTGAATCAGAAGTCCCTATCTGAAATGATCTTCTTGGGTAACCCATGCAAATGGATGACCTCACTGATAAACATGCATGTCACATCAATGACATCATAAGTGTCTCTAACCAGAATAAAATGAACACTCTTGGTCAACTTATAAACTATCACAAGAATGACATTGTGTCTATGCGATGTGAGCGACAATCCCACAACAAAATCCATAGAAATGACTTCCCACTTGAACATAGGAACATAACGCAGTTGTAAGAGACCTGTCGGGTGGTGGTGGTCATCCTTCACTTGTTGACACTCTAGGAAATTGGCTATGAAAGAGAATACATCACACTTCACGCCTACCCAGAAGAAAATCTTCTTCAAGTCCACATACATTTTCTTCACACCCAGATGTACATAATAAATTGATCTATGGGATTCCTTGAGTATGATGCTTCGAATATCCCCACCTTCAAGGATGTACATCCTTCCATGATATCTTAACAATCCATATGTTTCCAGGATATATCCTTCATACTTTTGATCTACTTGGATCCCACTCTGGAGGGTTGAAGTATCCTTTCAATACCAACTATCTTCAACAAGTTTCCCCAACACACGCTCCCTCAGATTAATTTTTAAAGGTACCAAAGAGAAGACACGTGGTTTCCTGCTCAAGGGATTCGTGACCACATTCTCCTCTCCCTTGGTGTATGAAATTAAAAAATCGTACTCACTTATAAACTCACTCCATCGCCTCTACATGACATTGAGATCTCTTTCAGTGAAGAGATGATTTAAGCTTTCATAGTTTGTTTTGAGCTCAATTTTTCTCCCCACTAGATAGTGCCTCCAAAGTTTTAGAGCTAGCATTACAGCTGCCAACTCTAAATCATGAGTAGCATAAAGATCCTCATGTTGCTTCAACTTTATTGATGCATACACTATCACTCCTTCATCCTCCATTATCACGGTCCCCAATCCCTTCTTCGAGGCATCTATGCAGGCCCTGAAGTCTTTTTCCATATCTAGCACTCGTAGGATTGGTGCACTAGTTAGTAACCTATTAAGCTCGATGAATGCAATATCACATTCTCCTTTCCATTCATAACTGACCCCCTTTTGTTGCAAAGTGGTGATGGGTTTCACTATTTTAGGGAACACTTCGACAAACCTCCGATAATAACCCATTATCCCCATGAAGCTTCTTACCTCATGAGAATTTTTTTGCACTGGCCATTCCATAATGGACATTACCTTTTCTGGGTCCACAAAGATTCCTTCACTAGAAATGATATGACCTAAATAGTGAATTTCCTTCTAGAAGAAAGAACACTTCAACAACTTGCCATACAATTTCTTCTCTCTAAGGCAGGCTAACACCACTCGCAAGTGCTCCTCATGTTCACTTTTGTTCTTGGAATAGATGAGGATATCATCCAAAAATACATGTACAAAGTGGTCTAAGTACTTTCAGAATACACCATTCATGAGGCTCATGAATATTGTTGGTGTATCGGTCAAACCAAAGGGTACTACAAGGAACTCATAATGCCCAAACTAAGTTCGAAAGGCATTTTTCGGAATATTTCCTTCCTTAATCTTTAACGAGTGATACTCTGATCACAGACCATTTTTTGAGAACAATGTTGCTCCTTTCATTTGATCAAAGAGATCATATATTTGTGGAATTAGGTACCTATTTTTCACTGTAGCACGGTTCAAGTCCTTGTAATCTATACACAAATGTAAGGGACCATCCGTCTTCAAAAAAAAATTATTGGCGCACCCCAAGGTGACATACTAGGCCTTATTATTCCTAAGTCAAGTAGTTCATTCAATTGCATCTAAAACTCACAAAGTTCTGGTGCCATCATCCTATACGGTGTCTATGAAATGGGATCCACACTAGGATTTAACTCAATGGTAAAATCAAGCTCGCTCTCAGGAGGTAACCCTGATATCTCTTTTGGAAAAACATCATTAAGCTATGAAAATACTGGATATTGGTCCAAGGAGGTTCCTTTCCCTTCATTGACTACTTCCACTACATATAATTGACAACCTTTCCTCATGCAATGTTTAACCTTCATGGTTGACATAAATCATAGAGACATCTTCCTCTGTACACCATAGATCTCTACTGACCTTCCTTCATCATCAATACAAAGCACCCCTTTTGTGAAACAATCAACCATAGCTTGATGGGATTCTAACCATTCCATTCTGATGATTAGGTCATACGTCTCGAGAGAAGTGATGTACACCTTCAACCTAGTAGTACACACTCCCAGGTCTACTAGACAATTATCAACACTAGGTCCTACTAGTTTTTTCTTCCCTGAAACCATATCGACTTGCTCAAGTTCATTGTGTACATAGGCTTCCAACCCACACTTTTCTAATGCACAAGGTGAAATGAAACTATATGTAGCACTAGAATCAAATAAAATCTTAACATTGACATTATTTATCATACCTGATGACTCCACTACAGTGGATTGATGCTCTTTCTGGCGGTTATTGATTGCTGCATGAATATGGTGGCTACTACTCACTCTTTTAATCGGGGCCTTTCGTTCTCTATGCACAAATCCTTCTTGTGACTCTGGGTAGTCACACTAGTAATGGGATCCTCAACACCCCCAACAAGTAACATGAGATGGAACCTGCACACTTTCCTGTGATGGTCTCTGAAATGAGTTCCTTCCCCTGGAACCCCTACCCTTACTTGCTACTCCCTGGGAAGGTCGTGGACCTGCCTGCATCATTGGCGATGAGTCAGATGTTGCACTCATTGCCATTGAAATACCTAATGTAACTTATCTAGGAGAAACTATATTTCAATAAGGATGTGGCCTAGATCTTCCTCCTTTGAAGAAGGTCCTAGGGGCCTTCCCCACAAATCCAGGATTTTGTGGGATGGTTGATCTCATATTTTTGTTTAATCTCATATGTTCCTTCGTCTAATGAGCATTTTCAGCTACTTCAGCAATTGATGCTGGTTTCCACATCTGTACCATGGCCCTTATCTTAGGGTTTAACCCATACACAAAATGTTCTTCTTATCTTTTATCGGTATCCATGTATGAGACATATTTACTAACCCTATAAACGTGATCTCATACTCTTCCACGATCCTATTTCCCTGAACTAGAGCATGAAATGCTCCTACTTGTTGTTCCTCGTAGTATGTAGGAAAATATTTCTTCTGGAACCTTTCTTCAAAAAATATCCCATGAGACAGTGTCTAGGGTAAGGTGCAACTACCTCTTTAGGTTTCCCCACTACTTCAAGGCATTGTCCCTCAACTGAAAGATCGTTATTTTCTCTTTTGATGTGGAAGCATAGTATCTTAAGGTGAAACATTGTGTCATACCTTCCAACCATGCCTCCACACGTTCACTTGCACGATCCCCAACAAACTCTAGGAGTTTGATCTTTTGTAGAACTCTGGTGATGTCCCTTGGTGGAGGCCCTCCCTTTCAACCCCATTGATCCAGGAGGCTACTGAGGCTTAAAAAATGCTCAAAAATCAAAGTTCTCATAATTGAATGAACCCAATTGAATGAGACGGTGTCTAGGGTAAGGTGCAACTGCCTCTTTAGGTTTCCCCACTAGTTCAAGGCATTGTCCCTCAACTGAAAGATTGTTATTTTCTCCTTTGATGTGGAAGCATAATATCTTAAGGTGAAACATTGTGTCATACCTTCCAACCATGCCTCCACACGTTCACTTGCACGACCCCCAACAAACTCTAGGAGTTTGATCTTTTGTAGAACTCTGGTGATGTTCCTTGGTGGAGGCCCTCTCTTTCAACCACATTGATCCAGGAGGCTCCTGAGGCTTAAAAAATGCTCAAAAATCAAAGTTCTCATAATTGAATGAAACTAATTCCATTACGACTGGCTCGTCGTGCTGATTCTAGACATATATTTACTTTCTCAAATGAGCTCTGTATGTGAAAGTTATCACACTCTGACCATTTTCTCAAACAACTAAAAAGTCAAAGGTCAAACTGGCAAAAATTCAATGCTGACATCCGCATGACATTACCAAAGACACCTCAAGATGCTAATGTGGTAGACACAAGTGGCGATATGTGACTAGGCAGATGATGTGGACTTGGACCAATGGTAATGTGACACTTGTCAATATTCAGACTGCCACATGGGCTAGGCATGGGCAACCACATGGCACCCAGTCAACAATCAAATGGCAAGCTTCAAAAATGTTTGGGGGTCCATGGGTTTTTAACCCATGACTACCCACCAAGCCCACGTTTTTATTACACTATGTGACCACCATAAAACCAAGGGCATGGGGATATTTGATAAGACCCTAGATGTTGGATCTCAGGCGGATCCCACAAGACCAAGGGTTATCCCCTTAAAAGGTGCGCGAAGGTTCTATCCATTAACCAATGGTCCCATGCCATGCACCCACGACCGGGAGATGGAGCCTATCTAAGGCCAGTGTGCAGCCCAAAGGGATGGCGCTTGGCCATATGGTGTTGATATGAACATTTATAGGGGGTGCGTGCATAGCCCAAGGGGGCTACTATGTGTATTTTTAATTAAAACTGGGTTTTTAACTATACAATGTTGATTTTTGCCTGATTTTATGATCAGAAAGTGGGTTTTTAAGGATATCTTGGCCATTTGGAGGGGGATTTGATCCCAGAAAGAGGCTAGATCTTCAGGGGAAGTTGGGCTTCCTCATCTAAGCCTGCAAACTATAAAAACTGGCATTTTTGAAGCTTGGGGAACAAATTTTGATGTAGGGATTTGAAGGAGTAGTTTGTAATTTTTTGCCTTCTCTCATGTTTTGAGAGGCATTTTTGCCATGTTTTTGACAGGAGTTTGATGATGCATGTATGAATTTGAGCAAGGAGATCTTGCAAAACAAATATGAGGCATGTAATGTAACAATGGAGAGCCATTGTAAGAGAAATTGAGCATTTTAAAGAGCAATAAAGAGGTCCTCCACTTGGAAGCGAGCCCGAAGACAGAGCCAATGATTGGTGAACTCCGTTAACAAGTCTTGTCTCTATTTATCTTTATGTTTTTTTTTTCTTTCCTCTTCATTTACAACATGGTTATCAATGGCTGATATCTTTAATCTTTAATGAGCATCAAGTAAAAGTCACATTTGATATTCCTCAATAAGTTAATGAGTTTATGTATTTCGCATTCTGATCGATCTGATGCATAAAATAAAATAAACTAAACTTGCAATTTATGAGTAATACCTTCATTTTTGGATCAATTTTATGGTATTAGAGCATTTGGTTTTGAAGGTTTGACAGGAATTGCAAGCATTGGATGCTCACTAGAGAAAAAGTCAAGTGAGGAGAAGGCCAACTTGAGGCTCTTAATCCAAAGATTCAAAGGAGACCTCATAAAAAAGAGATGTCTTCACCGAGGAAGATAGGTCCGTATGCATCTGAGGATGATTTCTTTGAGTCATTTCAGTTGATAAAATCCATGGAAGAGGAACTTTATAAGGAAAGAGTACTGCGAATAAATCCAAAAGTTGAAGAAGGTGAATCTCCAGTAAGAGCAGAAGGAGGATTTGGAGGTGGTGGACCTTCGAAACCTTATTCCCCTTCATCCTCGTCATCTACAAGTGAAGAAAGTGTACATCCATCCAAGGATAAGTAACCTAAGAAAACTCATCATTCTTCTGATATTCCTTTATTAAAGCTAGATGTAAAGTTTCAATTGCCCACTTATGATGGTGAATTAGATGCAGAAAAGCTAGATAATTGGGTGATACTGTTAGAAGTCCGTTGCAAGATACAAAGGATTATTGATGATGAAACAAAGATCCAACTTGCAAGTCTCAAATTGGGAGGCACAACTCTCATATGGTGGGAAATAAAAACTAAGGATGATCTCAATAAAAATGGTAAAACAATCTCTTCCTGGAATGATTTTATCATTGATTTGAAGAAACAATTCTATCCATTAGCATACATGCAACATGAAATGATGAATTGGCAAAGTTTAAGGCAAGTTAAAGGTCAAAGTGTATAAGAATATACTCAAATATTTCGTAAGAAATATTTAAATTTGGGTATTCCGTTATATACACAAGAGATACTCTTAAAATATATTGGTGGTTTACATTCTTATCTCAAGCACACTATTCTTATGCTAAATCCTTCTAACTTTGATGGAGTATGTGTACAAGCCATTCACATTGAATCTAGTAAAGGGAATCTTGGTGATAGTGTTTCTAAAGATACTTGGAAAAGAAAGGATGCAGGGGAAAGGAAAGATAAAGAGAAGAAGACAGCCACCACAAGAAAGGAGAAACCTACTTGCAAGCATTGCAAGAAAGTAGGCCATGATGAAGATCGTTGTTGGGTCTTATATCCCGACATGAAGCCAAAGAAGTATGCCAACCAAGGAAGGAAGAATACCACAACTGTGATAGTTCAAGTGGATCTTGGATCAAATTCTAGTTATGAGACATAGGTTGTACCTATGGGAATCCGAGGTATAAATTATGTTGCAAGTATTAGCTCATCTAAATCAGTTGCTGTAAATGATGAGTGTAAAATGAATGAACTTTTCCACATAAGGGTTATAACACATAATTTTAAAGTTGATACTCTTGTAGACAGTGGATCACAAGCCAATCTAATCAGTGAAGATGTTGTAAATAACTTGGGACTTGAAACTAAGTCACATCCTAAACCATATCCAATCGGATGGATATGTGGTCATAATAATTTGCAAGTAACCAAGCAATGTAAAATCAAGTTTGCAATCACTTCTAATTATGTTGATGAAGTATAGCTTGATATAGTGCCACTGGACATATGTGGAATTGTACTGGTAATCCTATACCTTTATGATAGGAAAGCTATATTCTACAAGAAGGAGAATAAATATTGCTTCAAGAAAGATGGGAAAGAGTTCAATGTTCGTGCTCATGACATGAAAACTGACAGGTCTTTTGTTGCTACAGGGTAGTTAAAAAGAATGGTAAATGAAAGAAAAAGTTTAACAATTATGTCTGTAATAAAACAAGAAATTAGTGATGCTAAACATGAGATGGTTCAGTATGTTTCTAACAGTCATGAAGTGTCACCAGGGGTACAACATGAGGTTTAGCTGCATAATTTGGTTACTATTTTTGTACAGAAGGGGAAGCATGTTTTGTCATTTTCATTCCCATGTCTAGTATTGTTGATTAGTTTATTTTTATTCAGTGGTGTATGGCTGCTAACTGTGACAAATAATGTAGATGATTGTGCAATTGATGGGATGATTACTTTGATAAACAATGAAATCTCAGTTGTCATGTTTGTTGTGATTAGTCAGGTGATTATTGTCTAAGCATAAAGGATGGACGATACCGGACAAGTGGGGAGTAAGTACTCTCACTTCTTACCTAAATAAAAGTAGACTTTTGGTGGTCCAAAAGCTTCCAAAGTGGGGAGGAATGATCCAGGAGGCTCCCCAGGCTCAGAAAATTCTCAAAAATCAAAGTTCTTATAATTGAATGAAACCAATTCCATTGCAACCGGCTCATCGTGTTGATTTCATCCATATATTTACTTTCTCAAACGAGCTCTGTATGTGAGAGTTATCGCACTATGACCATTTTATCAAACAACTAAAAAGTCAAAGGTCAAACTGGAAAAAAGTCAATGCCAATGTCAACATGACATCACCAAAGACATCTCATGATGTTGATGTGGTAGAGACAAGTGGTGACATGTGACTGGGCAGATGATGCAGACTTGGACCAATGGCAATGTGACACTTTTCAATATTCGGGCAAATGTGGTGGTGCCACGTGGCCCAGGCAGGGGCAGCCACGTGGCACCCAGTCAATAATCGAATGGAAAGTTTCAAAAATGTTTGGCGGTGCATGGGTTTTGAACCCACGACCACCCACCAAGCCCACATTTTTATTACATTATGTGACCACCATAAAACCAAGGGCACGGGGATATTTGATAAGACCCTAGCCCTTGGATCTCTGGCAGATCCCACAAGACCAGGGTCTATCTCCTTAAAATATGCATGAAGGTTATATCCATTAACCAATGGTTCCATGCCATGCACCCATGACTAGGAGCTGGATCCTATCCAAGGCCAGTCCATAGCCCAAAGGGCTGGAGCTTGGCCATATGGTGTTGATATGACCAGTTATAGGGGGCGTGTGCATAACCCAAGGGGGCTACTCTGTGTATTTTTAATTAAAATTGGGTTTTTAACTATACAATGTTGATTTTTGCCTGATTTTATGACCAGAAAGTGGTTCTTTAAGGATACATTGGCCATTTGGAGAGGGATTTGATCCCAGAAAGAGGCTAGATCTTCAGGGGATGTTGGGCTTCCTCATGTGAGCCTGAAAACTATAAAAACTAGGATTTTTGAAGCTTGGGGAACAACTTTTGATGCAAGCATTTGAAGGAGCAGTTTGTAATTTTTGGCCTTTTCTCATGTTTTGAGAGGCATTTTTGCCATGTTTTTGAGAGGATTTTGATGATGCATGTATGAAGCTGACCAAGGAGGTCTTGCAAAACAAATCTGAGGCATGTAATGTAACAACAAAGAGCCATTGTAAGAGAACTTGAGCATATTAAAGAGCAATAAAGTGGTCCTCCACTTGGAAGCGGGCCCATAGATGTAGCCAACGATTGGTGAACTCCATTAACAAGTCTTGTCTCTATTTCTCTTTCTGTCTTGTTGTTCTTTCCTCTTCATTTACATCATGTTTATCAATGACTGATATCTTTAATCTTTAATGAGCATCAAGTAAATGTCACATTTTATATTCTGCAATAAGTTCATGAGTTTATGTATTTCACATTCTTATCGATCCGATGCATAAAGTACAATAAACTAAACTTGCAATTTATCAGTAATACCTTCATTTTTGGATCACCTATGCCGCTTCAGGGTTTCCCACTCCATATGGTGGGGCTTCCACTTTGACATCAGTTGGTTGTCGTCCCTTTAATGTTTCAGTAATATCCTCTAAAGAGCACAAAATGAGAGGTAATTCAAGCGACGGTCATGGGAGCACCGACGTTGGCAGTCCTTGCGACAATGTCCCTTGGCCTCAATTTCCCCAGGTCCTAACCATATTGAATAACTGAATCTGCATCATACCAATGCTTATCAAGGAAGATTTTAAGGCATTCCACATTCACTCAACTTTTACTTGCAAACATAGCGTTAGGCGTAAGTTTTTTTTTTTTTTTTTTACTTGTCTGTAAACATTCATTACTCTCTTTAGGGTAAGTGGCTAAAGGTCGAGGTCGAGGTCAAAATCTTCTAATATTGGTAACTTGTTTAGGTAAGTTTCTAACTCCCTTGCCTTGCCAGTTATGCTACCACTATGAGGTACCTGCCAATTACTGTTACTTACCTCCTTAAGTCCTTATAAACTTGGAAATGAAGTACAATGTTTTAAACACAATGTAAATTAATTATTAAACCCCCAAAAAAACCCATTTGATTGACATGTTGTACACATAATGCTCCATTGTGGGCTCTCTTTCCACAATTGTGCACAATTTCGTCCCCTTAAGAGCTCTAATGGTGGGCTTTGGTACTTGGGCTCCATGACTTGTGTGATGAATAAGGTGTTTGGTAGTATGTGGTATCAATGACTTAATCTGGCGGGCTTGATGATCGAAACACATAGTTTTAACATTTGGTGAACTCGATGACCAAACTCAGAAGCTCGGGCTAAGCGACTTGTGACCAAACTTGAGGTTAGTGGCATTGGGGTATGTGACTTGTGACATTATCCCCATAACATCAGACCCATATGTTACCATATGTAAAGCCTAACTATCTTCCAGGACTCAAAATAAATAAATGTTTTCTAAAATCTCCTACTGAAATGACTGAATTTAGTTTATAATTTATTTCATTATTTTCTTATACCAGGAATAAAAAACAACAACATATTAGTGATAACAACATAATAACAACAACATAAGGCTAATAGACCAACTGGTAAAATGCATACCTCCAACTGCATATTTGGTTGATTCATCACCTGGTTCATTTATTCTTGTGCTTGCCCAAACTTCCCAACTGAATATTAACCTTCCATCCAACTAGGAACAACCTCTATGACTCCCTAGCTCTAGGAATCCTTGTAGTTTCTTGGCCCTCAAGCCCAAAGTTCCCAGCAACATTATCTCCCTATGAGAGTTCCCCAAGAACAATTGTTCTCCCAATTTTCTCCCCTTCTCTATCTTTCAGAATTTATTCCTCCCCTTCTTCCCCAATTTTCCCCCAAAACAAATAACCCCCCTTCCAAGTCCTCCCCCTCTTCCGTATCCTCCTCTCTCAAATCCTTCTAATTAATTCCCCAACAACCTTATCCCCCCATTAATTACTTCACCTACCTTTTAATAATAAAATAATAGAAAGACTCATTTAATTTATTTTAATAATTAATTAAATTAAAATTAAAAATTATGATAGACAATTAATCAAATTGGTTTGTTACAAGTTCAGTAATTCTCCACATATTGATTGTCAAGAAGCAGATATACCCAAATAATGAGCTCCTCTTCAGAGGGAGAAATGTTTCGTCATTTAATGTTGTTGAAACTGCCAATTAATTTTCCATGCAGATACATGCACAATATAAACTAAAAATAGAATGTGCATGTATGCACACTTCAGTGAACAATTTGTGTAATTGGTGGATCACAATGTAATGAGTTTTTCTAATTGTATAACATATACTATATATCTAGCATACCGGTAGAGGTGTGGGTTAGCAATGTAGTGTAGAGTAGTGTGTGTGAAGTGAGGAGAGGATGGTTGCATTCATGATATTGACTATTGTAATTCTCCCTTGATCAATAAGAATACTGATTATCATTTCCTCGTGGCTTTTTCCATTGGAAATGGTTTCCACATAAATCAATGTGTTCAATTGATATGATTCCTATGTCTTGTTTTCTTTTCTATTAAATTATTTCTATGTTTATGCTTCCACTACATAACAAGTGGTATTAGAGTTGTGGTTTTGTGGAGCAACGAAATATTCAAGCCAGAGTAGCTCCTCCTCATAGTGGGGAAATGTTTTTGAAATTGCCAATTAATTTTCCATGCATATGCATGTACAATATCAACTAAAAATATAGTGTGCATGCATGCACACTTCAATTAACAATTTGTGTAATTGTTGGATCAAAATGTAATGAGTTTGTCTAGTTGTATAACATATACTATATATCTATCATACCCATAGAGGTTTGGGGTAGCAATGTAGTGTACAACAATGCATTTGAAGTGAGGAGAAGATGGTTGGATTCCTTAGATTGGCTATTGTAATTCTCTCTTGATCAATAAGAATATTGATTATCATTGCCCCGTGGTTTTTTCCCTTAGAAGGGTTTCCACATAAATCAATGTGTTCAATTGATGTGATTGTTATGTCTGGTTTTCTTTGCTATTAAATTATTTCTCTGTTTATGCTTCCACTGCCTAACAAGTGGTATGAGAGTTGCAGTTTTGTGGAGCAAAGAAATATTCAAGCCAGAGTATCTCCTCTTCATAGGGGGAAATGTTTTCGCGTTTAATGTTGTTGAAACTACCAATTAATTTTCCTTGCAGATACATGCACAATATCAACTAAAAATAGAATGTGCATGCATGCACACTTGAATGAAAAATTTGTGTAATTGGTGGATTGCGATGTAATGAGTTTTTCTAACTGTATAACATATACTATATATCTATCATACCCATAGAGGTTTAGGGTAGCAATGTAGTGTAGAGCAGTGTGTGTGAAGTGAGGAGAGGATGGTTGTGTTCCTGAGATTAGCTATTGTAATTCTCCCTTGATCAATAAGAATACTGATTATCATTGCCCCATGGTTTTTTTCCCTCGGAAGGGTTTCCACTTAAATTAGTGTGTTCAATTGATGTGATTTCTATGTCTTGTTTTCTTTGCTATTAAATGCTTCCATTGCCTAACAAGTGGTATCAGAGTTACAGTTTTGTGGAGCAAAGAAATATTCAATCCATATTTTTTTCGTTGAATTTTTTGAACAAAGAGGAGCATTAGTTGTGTCCCTAACACTCCTTCAGCTCAGTTACAGAAGCGTTGACACTCCCCACACTTGGGAAATCAAAAATTCTGAAGGACGAACGTTCCCCAAGACATCCATAGGGATTTTTTCCTGACGCTCCCCCACAATACTAAGGGAGTGTTTGTTAAGGAACTAACGCTCTGCAAGCCTTATAAGAGGAGCATCAACGACATAAATTTTTGAGGAACAATTTTTAAGGAAATTCATATGCATAAAGTATGAAAGTCATCCTTTATGAAAGAAACCTTTTTAAATAAGTGGAGGTTGTTTTAATAAAAGGTGGCATGGATATCCTTTATGAAAAGGATTTATATATGTGGTTTGTTTCATAAAACCATTTTATTAATATTATATTTTGGGGTTTTAACCTAAAATATAATATTATTCGTCCATTTTAAAAGGGCTCAGTTTAGTTTAAGCTGCGATTTGGGAAGCTTTTTTGATAATGGCGAAAGTGCAGAGTTCTAAGTTTGAGATGGAGAAATGCAGCGACAAGAATAAATTTGAGCTATGGAAGCTCAAGATGTGGGATATGCTTGTGCAAGAAGTATTGCAAAAGGAATTGGTGGGCAAGACAAAGAAACCGACAAGCATGACAGACAAGGACTGAGAATATCTAGATGCAAGAGCCCTC
>JZKD02S1675241.1:140585-165320 GCA_000966675.3 Picea glauca
TGTTTTATATATAGAATTATCAATTTACATAAAAATGCTTTTGGTAATAAGATATATGATTAATTAAAAAAATTATTATATTGATTTAACTTCATCTTAATATTTGGAAAATGAAAATTAATAATGTCTTTCATCACATATCAACCACTTTTATTTGTGTGGTTTTGCTAGTAAATATTAAGGATGGATGATTCTGAGGGTTTCCACCGGTCTCATATGAAGGACAATGGATTATGGTTTCTTTTTCATGCTTTCTTGATGTTCTCTCTTTGAAGTTGTGACGATCGACCATTGTAACTGGAATTAAATCATGTTTCAGATACATGTGGAGGCTATTGAGCCATTCCCATGGGATATGGAGGATATCTTTATACTCACATAGATTTAGGGTTATATCTAAATACATCGTAGATCTCTTTGTCTCATAAGACAAATAAAAATGACATTGCATCTAAATTTACATTGAGGGAGAGTTTTTAGAAGCAGATCTAAGAGATTGAATGCATAGATATAATGACACGGGGAATTTTCAAGTATATGTGTGCACATACAACATAGATCTAGGTATCCTAGAAGATGTAACTCCTCTCAAAATGTAGGTGGGAGGTTCAATGAAGTTTATCTATGTGGTTGAACTATACATTGATCTAGGGCATACTTAAGTGGAGTCTAGCAGATCAATCATCAATAGCATATTCAAATGCATAGGGAATATTATGAGAAGAAAATATAAGAGATTAATTGAGCCTAGACACATTCAAAGTATTTATTTAAATTACTTATATCATATCTATGAGTGTGCAGAGATACATTGAACTAGGGCATAATCAAAAGAAAATGGAGGGTCTTGAGTATATGAAACTTCTTTGACATCAAGCTCACTATAACCAAAGAGGGGGGAGCCGAAACCCTATTTGTAAAAGGTGTATATTGTTAGTTAAGATTAAATGCAATGCTCAATTCCTTAGGCCCATATGGATATAATATATAAGAATAAGCCCCATAAAGAATGTGCATGTATTAATAAATCTACATGTATTAGTAAATCACATGGCCACGAGATTTATATATGGCAAGGATAGGATTGTTACACTTGCTAAGGATGGCCACATGATTTGTATAGGGTAAGGATCGAATCGTTATAGATAACTATATCTAATCAGAAAACCAACCCAAACATTTTCTAACTTGTTTGTGCTACATGATTGATGTTTCTCCTCTATGTTTCCTTCATCCAAGTGCATGATTGATGTTGCTCCTATATGATGCATCAACTAGAAATGAAAAAGGAAGAAACGGGTTATTTACACAAACATGAAACACAAAATTGCTTGGATTCCTATTAAAATGGCTTGGGAGGGTAAGTAAATAACACAAAGAAAAATGAAGGAATAAAAATGCACCATTAATTTAAATTCAATATGCACCAATGGGAAAGTAAAATACAACAAGAAAAAACAAAGCAATGGGTAAGTAAAATACACCATTAATATCATATAGTGAGAATTACCCACTGCGTTGCAAAGATGGTAAAAAGGGTGGAGCTAAATCTAGCCCACTCACTGTGTAAATCACATATGGTAAGGGAAGTCGAACTGAATGAAGTAAAAAACCTAAATACAATAAAAAACTAAATCACGGTTAAAAAATAAAAAAGCAAAGAAAAGTAAAAAACCTAAATGTTGTAAAACACCTAAATCGTCTTAATCACCCAATTTAATGACAAACAGACATCTTTTTCATGCAGGGAAGTCAATGCTAGAAATCACAACATTTCATTTATTTTGACAACAAAGAATATTCTGAGAAAATGAAATCTTGGCCTTTAAAATCTCATCTATGATTAAAACACCATTAATTCTAGTTATTTCCAATAGATGTATGCCTATTGGCACAATTAAATCATATGTTTATTCATGACCTAACCTATTGAGAGAAAATGTAATCAACTAAGATGACTTTTGTGTGCAAGTTAGAAATTATTTCACTCCAAGTAAAATAAATAGTTGAGTGCATGGCTCAAGAAGCTAAGATATAAGAATAAGTATACTTGTGATAGTGGATAGGTTGTGTTGTTCTTGAGTTTATACTTAAGGCTTCAAAGTATAATGTCAAGGCATTCGAAAATAAAGAGAGTTTAAAATATGAAAAGAAAGTCAATTCTTTAGGGAAAGAAGCTATGCTTGATTTTTGAGTTGTCTTTGCCTAGCTTCCCAACATTCCTGGATGCTTATGTCATGTTCAATCACTGCCCATGAACATTCAAGTTCAACCCAAGAGTTAGCAGTTTCTAAGATGGTATTAAACAAGGTTAAAGTGATGCTAGTCTGATCTATAAGACCAGGTTCTATATTAGGCTATCTTGCCACTGGTACAGTCACAGAGGAAAGAAAATTAAATGATTTGGTGTTTTTATGTTTTCTTTTTCTTGTCTTCAATTATATGATAAAAATTCCTGAAATTGAATAAATAGTATAACAATTCAGAGGTCATTTTTCGTATCTGAGTCAAATTTGAAAAAAATGAATGTGATGAAAGAAAAACATAAAGTTGTTTACAAAGTGAGGCATCAATCACAGAAGAATCTCACTCTGATACAGAAGAAGAAAAATGGATGTAAAACCTTTAATGAAGCATAAAGTGTGGTAATCTAACTAATTCACAGGTCTTGTATTTGCTAATAGAAAATACAGAGGAAAATCTGTAAACAATCAGATAACCAAAAAAACATATAACCACAATAGATGTTGTACTAAGTTGTGATTAAGAATTCATCAAAGACATATAAATAAAGATGTTGGAATACGAAAGAACAGAAGAACACATAACTCAAGATTGACGAAATATGGAGTCTTTGGTCTGCATTTATCTTAATTCTCGAAAAGGAGAGATCTCTCTATTGCAATCGGCCAGGAAAAATCCTTCTTTAAGTCTTTTGAAATTATATTTATACAAAGGGTTACCAACCCTAGATAGTTGGAATTTTCCTTACTCCTTGATATTAACAGTTACAAAATAGAAACTTGAATTGTTCCACTTGTTTCCTTTCTATCTCTTTCTCATATTGGCAGAACGGGCATGCATGTATTATTTCATTATTTCTTTGAAGTACTTCCTTCACCTGGTTCGAGACACTTGACGCACCTACTTAGAAATTGTACTAAAATTCTGGAAGGCTCTATCACATCCTTTGCCTCAAAAGATACAACTTTATTTATAATTTTGGCAACCTGTCTTCAATCCTTTTACCTTCAAGATTTGTTGATTGCAACTGTAGATTTGTCTTTACCATCCATCTATCAATTTGAGCAACGTCAACTTATTTCAACTGTGAAATTTCAATCTGAGCTTCATTTAATCTTTCTTTGATGTCTAGTTGATGCTTTATAACATTGATTTTCCCTAATACTCCAACAAAATTGTCCCTTCCAATGCCTAGTGATTTTTTATCTAGAAAATCAAAAGCCTCTTCACAATCTTGCTTTATTTCTTTGGCCATTTTCTTACTCTCGGCTATATTGGCCTCCCATGCCTTTAGTATCATGTCACCCCTGATTTGTTCTGCGATAGTTGATCTGGGATTTGTTGGTACCTCTCCCTTAGCCGAAGATACGACTACCTTTTGAAAGGTGGCTCGGTCCGCAATGGCCTCTTTTTCCGTGAAACCAATATTATCTAATGATTGACCCATCTCTCGAAAATAATCTTGGATAATTCCTACCTTAGAAAACAGGCTTTGTTGTACTGCTTCCAGCTTCTGATGCACTTCCAATGCCTGGGCTTGAAACACTGCTATATTTACAACCTGGCTTTCAGTAGAACTCAATTTAGCTTGTAGGTGCCTTACTAATTCTTCTTGTTGGATGACCTACCCCTGACTTGCCTGAGTAGTATTGTGTTCTTCTTCAAGATTAGATTTAATTTGTTGGATTTCTTGTCTATCATTGGCTCTTGCCTCTTCGAGTCCTTTGCTGACCTCATTTTTGATATTATTCTCTACATTCCTTATTTGATCTCACAGTTTTTTTATCAACTGATTTCTCTTCCTTAGCCTTTATTTTAGATTATCAACAGAAAATAAGTTGGTTGTTGCAGAAGATCCTAAAGAGCCTGCCACCTCTGTAGAAAAATCTTCTTCTTCCAAAATTTTCCCATCTAATAATACTTTGTTCTTTTTTACCATTCCACTCTCTCTCATGTGCATTTATTTCTTCACCATGGCATTTCTTTTATTACTGAAAAAGAACTTGGTGGGAGGTATATCCTCGACAGAGATAGGCGTGAAATTGCTTATGAATATTTATTTTGTATTAGGGTTTCCCCTAGTGAACTGTAATGGTCAGACAACCTCAATGGGGTTGTCAATTTCTGTGGACAATTTTTTCCCAGCTTCTTCAATAGTTGATTTCTTAGGCGAAGACGATGGTTTATCTTCTCCATTCTTTATTACTATCTCTTTTTTATCTTTTCCCTGGTTGTCTAGTATCTTCGTCTCTGGGATACTTCCCTTCTGAGTCGAGACCTCAACTTTCTCCTGATTTTCCAGGGTTTCTTGTTTGGCAGAGCTTCCGATTTCTGGATTTTGGGTCTCTTCTTGTTGTGTATCTGGGGATTTTAGGCTTTTCCCTTGTAATACTTTGGGTGGGTCACTTCTTCGGTGTTTTTGGAAATTGAAAAACTCAGCCATTTCACTAGGTAGTATAGCTCGCACTCGGCTCAAAATTTCTTGGTAATATCTTACCCCTTGGAACATTTCATCATGAGGGGACTCTTCATGTTCATATTTTCTATGATTGCACCCAGTGATATGGTTTCCCACGACCCTCTGTTGGTCGTGCTTCTTGAACTCAATGATAACCAGCTTTATCTCTTCTAATGTTGTATCCTCCACCCTAGAGTGTTTTAAATATAATAAAGAAAATGAACCAATATACAAAGGAAAAGATGGCCATACCTTTTTCTGCACAGATTTTATCTCTTTGCTAATCCTGCTGAGTACAGTTTGTCATGCAACTTCATGGCACACCAATCTATCTAGTAAAAATTGTAGTAATGCATATGGAGGGACCGAGCAGCCGAAAACTCTGATATAAGAGAAATTATCCTCTATGTACAAGTCTACCACTTTACTCAGGCTAACCATAACCTTGTCTAAAATTCTTGGTGGTGGATCACCAAATATAACAATATGCATCGACACCACTACCCAGTTAAAAATTTCATAAATGAAATATTTTTCCTTGTCTTCCCAGAGCTTCGAATGGTAATCATGAATTGTTTCAACACTGTCTAGAGTCCAACTCCAGCTCATTAGTGGGAAAGGTGTCATGAAACAGATAGCGTCCATAACATAAGCTGACATAAAGAATGATGATGGTTTCCCTTTGGTCTTATTCATTTGGTATTCTAAGATTTCGCTAGTCAGCTATCTGACAATATATTTGCCCAGTCAAAAGAAAATCCTTACACCACCGAGTGAATAATGGGAACCCATGGTATGTAGAAATGGGTTTTGTTCTCTTCTCCATAAATTCTACACATCATGATGGTTATATACATGAATTGTGGTTCAAGTGATGAGATGGAATATACGCCATGAGATTCAGCTCTGAACTTTTCGGGGCGTGAACACCAGTCTTTGATCAGGTCGGAAAGACTCTTTCCAAACTGATCACAGTCCTTATTACTACCATTCTCTAGAAAACCGATGTTATAAATGAAGTTTGATGTTGCATACAATTTATACATGATATGTATGTGTTCGGGTCGAAACAACCCAACAACTAATTTCTTAGAGTTGAATATCATTAGAGTCAGGATATCAACATGATCCAGTGCCCATTTAATCATATCAGTGTAAGGTAACAAATTCATTCTTGTTGCTATCTTATGTAGTTCTTCTTGAGAGATAATATTATATTTGGTAGACAAGTTATCCTTTTCATTGTCGCTTGCATCATCAAGACTGTTTACCACTTCGTATTGTATGGTGTTTAACACATGCGTCCAGGTTTTAACTGTATTTATACTTCTGGATGAAGTATTAGAAATAACGTCTGTGTTCTGGCTAGAACTTTCACCAGCTGCTTTAGGTGCTTTCCGTGGAGCCATGATATCAAATTTAGAGTTCTGTTACCTATTACAAAGAATGCAGAAACCAGTGATTTTGGTAAGCCAACTCTAAGAAAACAAGAAAGTGATTCAGAACTAAAAATCCTTTTTGCCTTAAACACACAAACCATGTGTATACCTTCACTGACAACACATTTAATTCATTTAACAAAAATATTTGGGCATTAAAATCTGATCGTATTTGGAATCATTTCCCTAAATCAGATACTAATGTCATTTATGGTCGATATCTCGGGAAAATTGCAAAATTTGAATGTATTTGGGTTAATTTTGAATAATAGATTAATTAGAGTATAATCTTTATTTTTAACCTTAATTAATTGTACCTATCACTTAATCAAGTTTTGGGGTTTCGATTCTCGGGGATCTTTAAATAAGTTTGAACTAAGACTTACAAAACGCGAAGTCGTGACAGGTTTTAATTAACTATAATCATACTCAACAGTCTTAATTAATCACGATTAGTTTTAAAATATCGGGGTTTTGGGTATTGATACTTCAAAGCCTTTATTGGTGAGAGCATATTGAATCATGAAATCACGATGAGATTTACTCCTTGTTAATATTACTTAATCATTAATAAACTCGGCTTAACATTTAAAACCTTCGTGAGTTCGGGTATCGAGACTTAGAGGATGCTCAATATCGAACCTTCACATTTTGCGAAACCCTGACTCCCAAAAATTCAAAAGAAAATCTTTATATAGATTGATTCATTAATTAAAAAGGCGGCTCCATAATATGCTAAGACCTTTAAACCTTTGGATTTATTGGAAGACTTTATTTCGATGGTGATTATACAAGTGCATTTTTGTGCTCTTTTTATTTAAACAAAAAATGAAATTTATTTTTAGTCTAAGGTTTAGAAAAATATATATGTTTCCACATAGGCTCCATCTAGGGATCTCGTCTCCTTGTGGGGTGAGAAGAACATGTAGACTGAGTGCCTTTATTGGGTAAATGGAGTCATTATTGCAGTTTTGTGAAACACATTCTGAAGAAAGCACAAAACAGGATTTTAGGATTTCATCCTTAACATTGAAAACTCTCAAAACTATATCATTTGGTGATCTTGAGTTAGGCTTATAATAGTTTTCCTTTCCTAAAACTGACCTCAGATTTGTATAAGATAATAAAAAAAACCTTAATCATTCTACTAGGCTTTATTTGATTTTGTTCACATCAAGGTGAAGTAATTCCAAAAATTTTAAGTTAGGGAGTCCCATTAGCTTAGAATGTAGATCTAACCGAAAAGTTAAATAGTTACCAGAGCATCTTGTAATTCATGTATAAAATCCTATCAAATATGTAGACATTGCTTCACTGCCAGCGAGCCTGTTTAGTACCCTCGTGAAGTTATCATATTTCCCACATTGAATTTCCTTTCACCACTTCAATTAGTAATTTAGCATTTAAATGTTGAGATGAGGGCAATCATTTAATGAATTTCCTTTCATCATCTCTCTTGGGCTAGATGGGGGTAATCATTTTATGAATTTCCTTTCACCATCTGTCTTGTTTCAAAACATGAAGTGGGGGAAATCAATCAGTATGCAATATACCTGAGGAAATATATGTTTAAAATTTAACAACAGAGGTCCGTCAACTCACTTTAATTGCTCTGGACTAATCCTCTTCTGACCATCAAACATCTTTTCCTTCAGGAAAATTCTGAAGGGGAGTTCTTATTATATTTTTTAGGGACTTTCTTAAGAGAAACTAATCAATTTAACCCTGTTAGAATGACTAAGATAATTAGGATTAAGCTAGACATACTTCTAGTTCAGTTAAAGTTAGAGGAATTATAAAACCTTTACCTATTCTTGTTTTGAAGATTAGTTTATGAGTTTCCAAAGTGAAGGTAGAATCTTTCTCCTCTATGAAACTTATGCGATGATATCAAGAATCTCATGAAGAAATGCTTTGGTCATGAACAGGGGAAAAGAAAGGGGTTTCAGTTGTTCTGTTGTAGGTACAATCAGTCTTAAACAAGCTTCTTACTCAACTCTTGAAATTGTTTTCCTTAAACTCTTTTTATTGCTTACTTTTCATATATATTTTATTTTTTATTTTTTATAAATTTTTTATTTTTTTACTTACTTCGTCTAGAGAAACTTTTTGATAATTAAAAGTTAATTTTGATTTCTATGATTAAAGGTTTTGGTGATGATATTAGTAAACATAATATTACTATCTTACTCATCAACATCTCCTAGAAAATTTTAACTTGAGTTTTTACGACAGAAATTCATACCTCAGTAGTTGTTTATACTTCCAACCAAGCAGGATGTTAGTTTATTACTTTTTTCGAGAAACATCTAACGTGAGTATATATGCATGTAACCTTTTTGATATCTCAAGTCTCTCGACTTATCAACAATTATCGTTCAATAAGATAAACATATTCGCTGTCAGGAACTATAGTAAATTAGAAACCTTCTTATTGCATATATATATATATATATATAGTATTTACAATAAAAATAAAAACTTACCAAAAGAAGGGTAGCTATCAACAAAACATGAAAACAAACCAATATGTACAATGAGAGTTCAGAGACATATTATTGCATGAAGTGCTTGAGGTATCGCCCATTGATAGGGGTGTTAAGAATCTTTTCGTTGAGATTTTCTAACAAAAATTCATTCTTTCCTTCATGAGCTGTAATTTTGTATGGTCCGCACCATATCTGATCAAACTTACCATGTTTCCCAATGTCCTCCTTTCTGACTTCCCATTTTAAAACCAAATCACCAGGGAGAAATTCCCTGTCTTTATCTTTTTAGTCAAATAGGGATTTCATATTATCTTGATATTTCTGTATTTTTTCATTTACTTCAGCCCTATATTTCTTAATTTCAATCAATTGATCTATCCTCCTAGTAATGTCATTTGGATCTTCTTTTGAGTCTTGCAAGAGCCTCATTACTAGCAGTGCTATATTTATGGGTAAAATGATGTCGGTACCACATACCATCTGAAATGGAGACATTCTAATTGACCCTTTTGTGCCTATCATGTTAGCCCATAAGGCATATTTTAAATGTACATGCCATGCTTTCTTATTTTTGGTCAGTACTTTCTTAATTATAGTGATCAAGATTTTGTTAGATGACTCAGCTAATCCATTACCCTGTGGATAGTAGGTCTTGGAGTGTCCTAGCACAATGTTATAATTTTGGGAAAAAATTATCCTGGCCATCGATTTGAAGGCCTGAGCATTGTCAGTAACTATTTTTCGAGGACAACCAAATCTTGATAAAATATTCTGCTCCAAAAAACAGATCACTACTGCATTTGTTGCGTTTCGCATAGGAGTAGCTTCCACCCATTTCGTAAAATAGTCTGTAGTGGTCAGAATACATTTATGTTGAGCACTCGAGTGTGGATTGATTTCTCCAATAAATTGAAGGCCCCATTGCTAAAACAAAGCTTCAGTTTTAACTGGAACTAAAGGTAATGCCAGAATTTTTTGCTTTCCTGTAAACAATTGACAAGGATTACAAGTTTTGACTTTAGTGTTTACCTCAGTGAATCATTTCGGCCAGTAATACCCGACTCTTAAGATTTTATAATCTGTTGCTCTCCAAGCATGGTGTCCTCCACACACTCCCTCATGGAATTCATTTATAACTTTTTCTATTTCGGACTCTACTAAACAGCTCAGTAAGAATCCTAGGGGATCCTTCCAATACAATTGACCATCTATAATAGAATATTTTACAGCGTGTAACTTCAATGTCCTAGATTTAGAGGGGGTTAGGTTGTTGGGACACTAAAGGGTCAGTAAATAAGAAAACATGTCGTGATACCAAACTGAAGAAGAGAGTTTTTCTAGAATTTCAGTTGTGGGCACATTGACATCGAGTTCGTCTATCTCTAAAAATCCTTCGTTCTCTTGCAGATGATTTATTCTGAGTGCTTTCAGATTTGATTTAGCCAACAATTTAGCCAAGCCCTGACCTGTAATAAGTTTAGTTGGTTTAAATACTAGGTCAAACTCTTTAATTTTGGTTAATGATCTGCCTCTACTTCCATTGTTCTCAGGTTGAACCAGTATATCCTTAACAAAACCGGTAGGTACATAAGCAATGATCTTTGAATGTAGTACATAGGTTCTGAAAGCTTTGAGGGATTTCACCATTGCATAAGCTTGATTTTCCAATATATCATATTTTAGCTCGACATCTCTGAGAATCTTACTAAAGAACACAATTGGTTTCTCAAAACCCTCATCATTCTTCTATAACAATACAACTGCAATAGCATGCTTAGAAGAAAATGAAAAAATAAAAAAATGTTTCAAATAATCAGGACTTGCTAGTATTGTTGCTTCACCTATGACCTTCTTAATGTCTTAAAATCATGCCTTAGCCTCATTTTTCCACTTTACCTCTCTTTCCTTCTTAAGCGTATCTATAATCAATTTTACAATTTCAACGAAATTCATAATGAATCTTCTCAAAAAAATTATTTTCCCTAAAAATGACTGAATTTCTTTCCTATTCCTGGGAATATTAATTGTATCTATTGCTTCAATCCTTTTCGGGTCAATTTTAATTCCATTCCTAGACATTATATGCCCCAAGAGTTTACCTTCTTGCATTACAAAACTAGATTTCTTTGGATTTAAAGACAAACCAAATTTGCGACATTTTTCAAAAGTTTGCTTGAGGTGTACTAGATGTTTTGCATTAGATTTAGAAAAAATAGTTAGATCATCAAGATAAATAACAACAAACTTATATCTTTTTCCACCAAAGGTGATGTCCACAACTCGTTGGAAAGTTTCTCCTGCGTTCATTTAACTGAAAGGCATTTTTGTCATACATAAAGGTACCCCAAGGGGTAGTGAACATAGTTTTCTCTTTATCACCTTGGTGGACTGCGATTTGATTGTAGCCTGAAAAAACATCAACCATAGATATTCTATTAGCTCCTACTACTTTCTCTAAAACATGATCCATTTTAGACAATGGATAATTGTCCTTGAGTGTTGATCTGTTTAGATTCCCAAAGTCTACACACAGTCTGATTTCACCGTTTTTCTTTCTTACTGGAACTAAATTAGCTACCCACTAAAAATATTTGAGTGGGACAGTGATCTTGGCGTCCATAAGCTTCTTTACTTCTTTCTCTATCACAGGCATAAATATAGGTTTAATCTATCTGAGTTTTTGCCTGAATGGTTTGACACCTTATCTCAGAGGAATTTTGTGTTCCATTATAGTGGTGTCGTAAGTTCTTAATTTGTCATAGGACTAAGCAAAAACATATTTACACTATCTAAGAAACTCAACATACTTACTTTTTATTTCAGGAGAAAGGTACTTAGATAATTTTACCAACCTAGTATTTTCTTTGGTGCCTATATCGCAATCTTCAACCTCTTCTAGTTGAGGCTATAAGGTGGACTTCAAAGGAATGTTGTCATGATTAAATACCCTCTCTAAGGGGATCATGCCTTTGGGAATCTGATTATTTTTCAAAATAAGCATACGATGATTAGCGATCTTATCTCGAAACTCTTGAATATCTTCCACTTCCTGCATGATCCAAGTGGGGTCATTTTGATTTTCTTGATCGACATATGTTTCAGCAAAGTCATCCACAATTTCTAAAAAATTCCTGATTTGTTATTCATCCTCGAAAACCTGCCAATGTTGTATATTATTCGGTATGGAAGGTCTATGTCTCATCTCTATATGGTATTTAAGTTTGAAAACCATTGGAGGCAAAAAAGTTGAGGCCGCTTTAGCCAATGAATCTGCCCATTGATTCTCAGTTCTAGGGATATAATGAAAATTAACTGATGAGAAAAAAATTTCGATTAGATCCTAGGCATAGTTCCTATAAGATATCAACCTTGGGTGCTTAGTCGGGTATTAACAATTAATTTGTTTTATGATCAGTTCAGCGTCACCATAGACTTCTAAGTTCTTAATCTTTAATTTTCTAGCAGCTTCTAATCCTAAGACCAGGGATTCATACTCACATACATTGTTAGTATAATCTATTTCCCGCTATAATCTGTAAGGAAAAGGAATGATGAACTCATCGTCGGGTGCTACAAATAGTACTCTAGCTCTTGCTCCTTCATAAGATGAAGCACCGTCAAAATACATTTTCCAAACTCTAGAACTATATACATCTTTAATTATCTTTTCTTCTTTTTCTTTTTCTGTACAATTTTCTTCTATACATACATATAAATCATCATCAATAGATAAAATACAATTCCCTAAATCCTAATCGATAATGTAAACAGGATAGTTATTTGGGTTCAGAAGATCACTTACTATAAATGCCAACCTTGTTTCTCTATACAAGCATGTAAACTATCCTCCGAAGATCAGGATTGTGGCATAATTCATGTCGAGTTGGAGGCATCCTCCAATTTTGGTGCCCGAAGACCTGGATAATAGTATTCCATACTTTGAGGGTATGTCAGCGAAAACCACATCCATCAGAACGCTTTTAACATGAATATGTGCAAGATTGACTACTAAATATTTTATCATACCTGCACATTAAACCTTTCTCGAATCAAAAGAATACAAGTCTCCATATGGTCGAGTGATTTCAAGACCACGTCTATCCATAATGGCTTTAGGCATTACATTGTGAGAGGCTCCAGAATCCAACATGCAATTTTGGAGTAGGTGATCGTGCATAGTTAGTGTGATATAGAAATGGACGATGGTATCTCTGGCACCTTTGAAATGTGGACCAAAAACTATATTAGGCTTATCGTCTTCTAAGTTTGTAACATTAGCCCGACTTTCATTCTCTAAAAAATTAACTATTTTAGCGATTTGATTTCTCTACATTGGAATTTTTTCCAGCTCGACCAGAGGTATAGGAATTTTGATTTTATTAATTTCATTTTCTAGACTGAAATTTCCCGTTGTTTTATCAACTTTTGTGGTTTGGTCTTCTATTCTCTTCTTTTCAATCTTATTTATTTGTGATGTGTTTTTTTTCATCCACAGGAACCTTTTCTTTCTTTGTGTTAATAACTGGTGTTTCTGCTAGCTTTGTCTTGGTAGACTGTGTGTCAGTAGTCTTGGTTTTAACAGTCTATTTTGAAGCTGCCTCATCTGTTTTCCCTCTCGACAGAATTTTCTTCAATGGGGTGGTTGTGATATTCCTGTTTCTAGGCCTTAGATTGTATTTCTGTTGGAGTTCAGCCATTATATTATCAACGATTCCTTGATAAGATGAATCCTCTGTAATATTTTTATTCTCGTCATTTTCAGAACTATATTCCATATTTAAGGATTTTTCATAATCTTGTTTCATCAAATAAGGTTCTTGAAAATCATCGCCAAGATTATTTATATCTTCTTCAAACTCCTCAAAAAATTTCATGTCTTCTCCTCCTATAAAATTTTCATTTTTGAAGCGGGTTTGAATTTTTTATCTTCATTCTTAATTTGTCTTTGTTGTAGTTGAGGGTTAGGATTCCTTCTGAAATCCTTTCTAGTGAACTGATCATTCTTCGATTGATCTAATTCCATTTTCTAGATTTTATTCGACAATTCTTTAATTATTCTCACCATGTCATCCATCTTATCTTCTAGATACCTCCTAGATCCAAGGGGTCCTGCTTGTTCTTTCTACCATCTAGTTTTTTTATTTCCCATTTCAAATTTTGTTTTTAATTTTCCCGATGCCATCATATTTGATTCGATTTCTATAATGTCATCCTTCATTTTAGTGATATCAAAAGATCTCCTTTCTCTCAACAGTAGAGCGAAATCTGGCTCAAAAGCCCCAACAAAAGTTACTTTTGCTGCAGGTTGGGAAGGTTTAACCTCAGCTAGAATTTTATTATATAATTTATTGAATTTTTGTCTAAACTCAAGAACTGATTCTGAATTTTTCTTTCTCAGAGCCCCATACTCAGTTAGATAATAGAGATGATCTTTCCTTTCTCCCCATTGTCTAATAAAAGAATTTTATAACTCATCATATGATCCTATGGACCCTGCTAGGATTCCTTGGAACTAGGTTCTCACCTGACCTTCGAAATTTTGAACGAGAAGCCTCGAGTAAACATATTCGTGCTCGAGGCCCGGGATATCATCAATTTGATCAAAGAAATTGATGTGTTCGGTAGCAATTAAATATCCCTCTCCAGTAAACTTCGGCATATTTTTCATATAATTTTCAAGTAGATCATGGAGAGGGACTGGAATGACCAAATGGGTATATCTAGTAGCTACTTTGGAAAAGATTCTAGGAGGTGGGGGTGGTACTTGACCACCGCCTCCTCCCTCGGTAGCACCATCTCCTCCTACCACAGCCAGTGATAATTTAGAAGGATAAATTTGGAGATTATAGAGAACACTTTTAAGGTTATGTGGTGATCTTTCGGTTACGTATGGATAAAGTGAAATGGTTTCAGAGAATTGACCATTAGGAGACAGGAAATTTGAAAAATAGGAAACTGGAAAAAGAGGATTGGTTTCTTCGAAATCAAAGGATGTGTACACAGGAGAACCAACAGGAGTCGGGTTAAGGTATATAGTATATTATTATGAGTTCTGAGAGGTTGTAGGCTAAATTTCAGGAACTAATGAAACTCCAATTGAGGCGACAAGTGAGGTATATCTTTTACCTCTATTGGTAAAGGACACAATTGGAAAAGTTTCAGTTTTAAATTCGAGTAATACCAACTCAGGTTCTAGGGTTTCGATTCTATTGATGGATGTTTGTACAAAAAGGAGTTGGGTTTTTGACTGCTCAAGTAAATCCTTAGTATTTGGCTATGTGGATTTGGGTTGATAAATCTTACTCATTGATGAAGCAGTTTGTTTAAGGTATCTTCTTGTTTTCATAAGTTTTTCAGGATCGGATACAGGGGAGGTCTGCTTATCGTCTAGATTCTTGCTGGTATTCTTTCAATTAGAATCCATTTTATTAATCATGGAGTCACCAAGTGAAAGATTAGAATATCCTTAGAAAGTGTTCGATCTTTGTTCACTATCAAAGAAAGAAACTTATCAATGTCATTCTTCCTAGGGAAAAATAACTTTGTTTCTTCGTTCCCCGACAACGGCGCCAAAAATATGTTGTTCTTGAGTTTATACTTAAGGCTTCAAAGTATAATGTCAAGGCATCCAAAAATAAGGAGATTTTAAAATATGAAAAGAAATCCAATTCTTTAGGGAAAGAAGCTATGGTTGATTTCTGAGTTGCCTTTGCCTAGCTTCCCAATGTTCCTGGATGCTTATGTCATGTTCAATCACTGTCCATGAATGTTCAAGTTCAACCCAGGAGTTAGAAGTTTATAAGATGCTATTAAAAAAGGTTAAAGTGATGTTAGTATCATCTGTGAGACTGGGTTCTATATTAGGCTGTCTTGCCATAGGTACAATCATGGAGGAAAGAAAATTAAATGATCTGTTGTTTTTATGTTTTCTTTTCTTTTCTTCAATTATATGAGAAAAATTCATGAAATCAAATTAATTGTATAACAATTTAGAGGTTGTTTTCTATATCTGATTCAAATTTGAAAATAATGAATGTGATGAAAGAAAAACATAAAGTTGTTTACAAAGTGAGGCATCAATCATAGAAGAATCTCACTCTGATACAGAAGAAGAAAAATGGAGGTAAAACCTTTAATGAAGCATGAAGTGTGGTAATCTAACTAATTCACATGTCTTGTATTTGCTACTAGAAAATACAGAGGAACATCTATAAACAATTAGATAACCAAATAAACATATAACCACAGTAGATGTTGTACTAATTTGTGATTAAGAATTCATCAAAGACATAAAATAAAGATGTTGGAATACGAAAGAACAAAAGAACACATAACTCAAGATTGACGAAATATGGAGTCTTTGGTCTGCATTTATCTTAATTCTCGAAAAGGAGAGATCTCTCTATTACAATCGGCCAAGAAAAATCCTTCTTTAATTCTTTTGAAATTATATTTATACAAAAGGTTACCAACCTTAGACGCTTGGAGTTTTATTTAATCCTAGATATTAACGGTTACAAAATAGAAACTTGAACCGTTCCACTTGTTTCCTTTCTATCTCTTTCTCATATTGGCAGAATGGGCATGCATGTATTACTTCATTATTTCTTTGAAGTACTTTCTTCACCTGGATTGAGACACTTGACGCACCTACTTAGAAATTGTACTAAAATTATGGTGTTGGAGCCGCTTTTTGTTGACTAGTTTTAAGCATAATTCTTGTAATCGAAGGTTGGTCATTTAAGTTGTCTTTTACTTCGTGATCTTTACCCTTTGAAAATATCAGTAGTCCTGATATGAAAAGTGGCAAGGGTTTTTGTACTCCTAATACCATTTCCTTTTAACCATGAACAATCTTTTTCACTTTTCTTTACCTCAAGATATCATGTTTCGGTAGTTACAAGTCACACTGTTTTTAGGCCCCGATGCGTGAAGTCGCGAAGTAACCTTGAAAGTTTACCCTGGTTAGAACTGAGAGTAAAGTTCCTTAAACCTTAGTTAAGCTCTATTGGTATTTTGCGTCTCAGCGTTTTCCCTCCCCCAAAAGTCTCACTGTCACAACTCTGATAGGCAAAGTCGTGAGACGTTCGCGAAAGTTACCCGGGTTAGTGTCAGGGGTAAATAGATTTTAACCAAAGTTAAAGTCTGTCAGGATTTTGTAACTCGGCATGTGTTTCTCCCAAAAACTGTACTTTCGAAGCCCCAAATCGTGAATTCACGATATTACTTAAATATAAATTAATTAAACACTTAACCTGGTTTACCTTCTGTATTAACTAGATCACATCATCGTGATCTCGGAATTTCATGACTCGGCATACACTCCTCCCAGGAACTTTACCTTCGAAGTCCCAAGTTGCAAAGTCACGGTTTTAACTAAACATGATTAATCAAACGCTTATTCCAGATTACGTTTTTGCTTAACTAGATCGCATCATCGTGATCTCGGATTTTAGGGGCTCGAAAGGTTAGAGTGAAAACTCCCGATATGACGAATGTTGAAAGGATGATTAAAGTTTAAGAAATCCTTATTAAAGAAGCTAAGACAGCTTAATCAGTGTTTAATACAAGTAATAATATGCACAGTCTACGAGGTAAATTTAAATGTTCCTTGCGCCAACTTGTGTCATGAACCGTCGAAATTTATGGCATTAATTGGAAATGAGGTGAAGCGACAAGTAAGGATATGGATTTTATTACTAAATCTGTCTCTAAAAATGATTTGACTGTTCTATTCATAAGGACATCGAGGTTTTAAATGGTCGAAGATATAGATCTTTTTATTTCTGTTCTGTTCATAAATCTCATTTCTATTTTGCAGAGAGAATTTTTTCTTAGCAAGTTGATTTCTATATGTATACAAATTTTTATTACAAGAGAGATAAGTCAGAATCCTCTGTCATGGCCCAACAAAAAGCGTCCAAGGCAAGTGCTGAGATTTCAAGACAAGGCTCTAATAATGTTTCTGATACTTCACCATGAAGCGTTGATTCTTTCTAAACCTCATCATACATCTTCGAGGTTTTGCAATCGGATTTGGTGAACTGTTCATATGATTCTAATGACAATGAGAAGGATGACTTGACCACCAAATACAAGATCATCGTCCAGGCAGAGATGCATAAAGTAGCAGCCAGGCCACGTCTTCTTCCTTACTATGACATGATCCAATGGGTGCTAGATCATGTAGATATCCTGACCAGAACCATCATCAGCGAGTAGAGGGTCACTTTTGGGACCTTTAGACCAGAAAACTTACACGCGATGTAAAATTTGTCATCCACGTCGAACTTCACTTACAATGTCGAATTTCTGGTGGATTTTAAACAAAAGGAATGCGAGCAATACGACAAAATCTTATCTGATTTGATCAAGGATTGGGTCTCACACCCCATGAAGTTCAGGGCAGATAGTAACAGAGTTTACTCCATATCTTCTTTGGAACCACATTTCAAATACATAGCAATGATGACCTGTAGATTGTATGGGAGGGAAGACACCACACATTTTTTTCCTCCCATGGGTGCCTCTGATGCATACAGTCACAGAAGGTTGTTCTTTCGACTGGGCCAAACTATTTTCAGATAGTCTAACCAGTCGGATTATAGATATCAGATGCAGAGGGAGAGCAGGAAGGCCGCTTCATTTTTTATCTCTGCATACATCATGTATGATGTGTGTTTCATGATGCCTTTTCCCTTAATGAGCTGGAGTTGGGCTCCATCGGATGTTGAGCCTATCCATGTCTACCATTCAAAGCTTTGGGAGGATAAAGCCTCAAATTTCATATATGAAATTTTCAATTGGGTAATGGTACCGATGCATGTCACCATCTTCGGTAATCCACCGCCCAGGATCTCAGATAGCATCGTGGCCATTTTGAGCAGTGTGGCCGACTAGTACATGGAGGAAGAATTTTCATACATCAGGGTTTTTGGTGCTTCTTTCCCTCTGCATTTTCTACCATTATTTATACCTGATAGGCTAGCTTGTCGCGAGATCGATAAGTAGAATGTAATTGGTGGCATAAGCAAAGAGCTTAAAGGATTTTCAAAGAAGGTATGGCCACCTTTCCCCATTCATTTAAATACTTATTCTTTATTAGATTTCAAGCATGTAAAGGCTGAGGCAGAAGCCTTAGAAGATATTAAATTGGTCCACATTGAATTCAAGAAACACGATCCACACAGGGTCATGAGTAATCACTTGGCTAGTTGTGGCCTTAAAAGATTTGAGCACGAGAATTCACCTCATGCTGACATTTTCTGAGGCGCGAGATCTTATGTTGAGGTTTTGTCTTGAATACAAGCCCTGTATCCCTAAGAGAGGGCCGATGTTTTCAAATTCCAAGAACATCGACGGAGCTGCCTTCCCCCAGTATTACGAGGTGAGAATCCAACGGTCGTAGAGGTGCAGCAAACAAAAGTCGAAGGCTCCAAAGATTCAACACTCGACCAAGAAGAACACCAGGACAAGAAAGAGTAAACTGGGGGCCCAAAATAGGAAGCCAAGACTTCCAACCCTCCAAGCAAGACAATCTCAGTTGTTACTCCAGGGAAATCATCTAAGCAGGTCGACAATCCCATCGTTTCTGTTACCCCTCTACAGTCCACGAAAGGGGGTCCCAGACGCAGGTTGTGTTTTCAGTGAAGAATTAACGCCTACAACAATGGAAGAGATATCTCCGAATGAATTCTTCTTCAATAAGAAGAGAAAGCCTGTCGTGAAACAATAACTTTACCAAGAGGCAGGTACAGTATCAAAGAAATTTAAAATTTTAACTGATGGGAGAGCTATGAAAAAGGAGGAATTTGCAACTCAAATAGCAGGAACATTAGGGGCTTTCACTATAGCCAACCAATATTCAGTCGGGACCCTAAAGGATCAACTGAAGTGAAAAAATCATTTGATCAAAACATTAGAGGCTAAACTAGCTATAGGAGAGGTTGTTGCCAAAGATCAGGAGAATACAGGTTTAGAACAAGCTAGAGTAGTTGATCAAAAGGAAATTGAGCGTCTCAAAGCCGATCTCGAACATACACAACTGATGGCTCAGACAAGTCAGATACAGATAGGCCAGCAAGGAGAATTGATAGAGCAACTACAAGCCAAATTAGACTTCACCGAAAGCTAGGTAATCGATATTGGGATATTTCAATCCCAAGCTATAGAAATCAGAAAAAGAGTTTCGGTAGCTCAACAAGGTCTACTTGCTAAGGTGGAAACTATTCAAAACAACTGCCAACTCATTGATCAAGTATCGAAAAAAATCACTCTCAAATAAAAAGATGTTGGGGTGGCTCGGGTTGCTTTCCAGGAGGCTATTATAGCCACGACGAGAAGGGAAACAAGCAGTAGTTCCAGGTTTTCTATCTCGGAGAAGACCCAAGGTAACATCTTGTTGAAAGAATGGGAGTGTAACATATCTGAAGGTAGACAACAAGCCAAAGAGGTAAGAAAATCTTGTGAAGAAACCTTCGGTTTTCTAGATGGGAGATGGTTGGGTTCTGATGATGAAAGCAACACTGAAATATTGGGCTAGATCAATATAACCAAGCATCTGCTCAAGATCAAGGAAAATGAAGAAAGAGAATTGGCCGAAATATCACAAAAAACCCAGATGGACATAGTCCAAATAGATAAATGGCTAATTAAACCGAGTGTACAATTATGTTCTATCAGCGCCAAAGACCAACAGGTGGAGGGAAAGTTGCCACAATTGGTGAAGTATTGTTACACTTTCGAAGCCAATAATCAAGCAGAACCTTCTAAGTTGATATCCCAGCTGGTGGAGAAGTGCGTCATTTGCACAGAGCATGCGAAGAGGCAGGTTTCTGGTACCAAATAAGGACAAAGACAAAGAATTGAAATGTTTAATCTCCTTTGTTGTAATCGAAAACCTCTGGAACGATTGAGATTCCAGAATATAGAAATTTGTATGAATATACTTTTCGAAGAAAGAACAAAGGCTGGACCTTTTTGGTAAATTGTAAATAGAGACTATCTCCTTTTTGAGAATTAATACAAAGCAATTCGGAGACTCCTGATTCTGTCAAGACTGTGTTATGAGTTTGTTTCTCCTGTGATTTCATTTTCAATTTCATTTCGCTTATATATGTCTGATGAATGTTTCATTGCAATTTAGTAAAACTACTACTGTGGTGATCAATTTTTATTAATCTATATCGTTTACAGTTTTTCCTCTATATTGGCTATTAGCAAGTACAAGACCTATGAACCTTTTGGATTGTTATATTTTATTCTTCGTCAGATTTCCTTCTTATCTTATTTTCTTCCTCTATTTACAGGGTGAGATTCTCCCTTGATAGGAGCCTTACTTTATAGACAGCTTAATGTTTTCCTCATATTTCACACACCATTTATTTCAAATATAACTCAGTTATGAAAAAAGTCCTTTGGTTTGCATTTTATCCTTAATATTGATTTCAAATTTCTCTTTTATAAGATCAAATTGATACAGCATAAAAAACTTTCAGATCTCTTTTAATTTTTTTTGTTCCTCTCTGATTGTCGTCGTTGTAAGACAACCTAATATTGAACCCGACTTATCGGACCAAACCCATATCACTTTGAATCTCTTTGATACAATACTTAAAACAACCACCACCTGGGTAGAACTTGAACGTTCATGGGCCACAATTGAACGGGACATAAACATCCAAGAACAGTTGGAAGCATGATAGTGACAAACTGGAAATTAGCCTTAGCTTTCTTTCTCAAAGGTTGATGCTCTCCTCCTTCTTATTATTCATTCACCTTCGGATTCTTAGACACTGTACTTTCTAAGCCTTAGGTACAAACTTTGGAACAACATCTAGAAGGCTCTGTCACATCCTTTACCTAAAAAAGATACACCTTTCTCTGTAATTTCAACAACCTGTCTTCAATCCTTTTACCTTCAAGATTTGTTGATTGCAACTGGAGATTTGGCTTTACCACCCATCTATCCATTTGAGCAACGTCAATATTTCAACTGTGAAATTTCAATCGGAGCTTCATTCAATATTTCTTTGATGTCCAGTTGATGCTTTATAACATTGATTTTCCCTAATACTCTAGCACAATTGTCCCTTCCAATGCCTAGTGATTATTTATCTATCAAATCAAAATCCTCTTCACAATCTTCCTTTATTTCTTTGGTCATTTTATTACTCTCATATATATTGGCCTCCCATGCCTTTAGTATGATATCACCCCTGATTTGTTCTACGATAGTTAATCAAGGAGTTGTTGGTTAATCTCCCTCAGCCGAAGATACGACTGTCTTTTGAAAGGTGGTTAGGGCCATAGTGGCCTCTTTTTCCCTGAAACCAATATTATCTAATGATTGACCCATCTCCTGAAAATAATCTTGGATAATCCCTACCTTAGAAAATAGGCTTTGTTGTACAGCTTCCATCTTCTGGTGCACTTCCAATGCCTAGGCTTGAAACACTGCTATATTTACAACATGGCTTTCAGTAGAACTCAATTTAGCTTCTAGTTTCCTTACTAATTATTCTTGCTGGATGACCTACCCTGACTTACTTGAGCAATCTTGTGTTATTCTTCAAGATCAGATTTAAGTTGTTGGATTTCTTATCTGTCCTTGTCTCTTGCCTCTTCAAGTCCTTTGCTGACCTAGTTTTTAATATTATTCTCTACATTCCTTATTTGATCTCCCAGTTGTTTTATTAATTGATTCCTTTGCCTTAGCCTTTCTTTCAGATTATCAACAGAAAATAAGTTGGTCCTTGCAAAATCTCCTAAAGAGCCTGCCACCTCTGTAGAAAAATATTCTTCTTCCAAATTTTGCCCATCTAATAATACTCTATGCTCTTTTACCATTGCACCCTCTCTCATGTGCATTTCTTTCTTCACCATGGACTTTATTTTCTTATTGAAAAAGAACTCGGTGCGAGGTATCTCCTCGACAGAGATAGGCATGAAATCTCTTATGAATATTGCCTATGTATTAGGGTTTCCCCTGGTGAACTGTAATGGTGTGACAACCTCAATGGGGTTGCCGATTTCTGTGGACAATTTTTTCTTGTCTTCTTCAGTATTTAATTTATCAAGCGAAGACGATGGTTATCTTCTTCGTTCTTTATTATTGTCTCTTTTTTATCTTTTCCCTGGTTGTCTATTATATCCATCTCTGGGATACTTCCCTTCTGAGTCGAGACCTCAACTTTATCTTGATTTTCTATGGTTAATTGTTTGGCAGAGCTTCCAATTTCTGGATTTTGGGTCTCTTCTTGTTGTGTATTTGGGGATTTTAGGATTTACCTTGGTAATACTTTGGGTAGGCCGCTTCTCTGGTTTTTTTGGAAATTTTAAAACTCGACCATTTCACCAGGTAGTAGAGCTCGCACTTGGCTTAGAACTTCTTGGTAAGATCTTACCCCTCAGAACATTTCGGCGTGAGGGGACTCTTCATGTTCATATTTTTTAAGATTGCACCCGACCATATGGTTTTCCATGACCCTTTGTGGGTCGTTCTTCTTGAACTCAATGCTAACCAACTTTATCTCTTCTAAAGTTGTACCCTCCACCCTAGAGTGTCCAAAATCTAATAAAGAAAATGAACCAATAGACAAAGGAAAATATGGCCATACCTTTTTCTGCACGGCTTTTATCTCTTTGCTAATCCCGTCGAGTATAGTTTGTCGTGCAACTTCATGGCACACCAGTCTGTCTGGTAAAAATTGCAGTAATGCATATGGATGGACCGACCAACTGAAAACTTTGATATAAGAGAAATGCTCCTCTATGTACCAATATGCCACTTTACTCAGGCTAACCATAACCTTTTCTGAAATTCTTGGTGGTGGATGACCAAATATAACAATATGCATTAGCACCACTACCCAGTTAAAAATTTCATAAAATAAATCTTTTGCCTTGTCTTCCCAGAGATTCAAATGGTAATCATGAATTGGTTCAACACTGTCTGGAGTCCAACTCTAGCTTGTCAATGGGAAAGGCATCATGAAACAGATAGCGTCCATAACATAAGCTGACATAAATAATGATGTTGGTTGCCCTTTGGTCTTCTTCGTTTGGTATTCTGAGATTTCGCTAGTCAGATTATTTGACAATATATTTGCCCAGTCAAAAGAAACTCCTTCTGCCACTGAGTGAATAATGGGAACCCATGGTAGGTATAAATGGGTCGTGTTCTCTTTTCCCTAAATTTTGCACATCATCATGGCTCTATACATGAACTGTGGTTTAAGCGATGAGATGGAATATACGTCGTGAGATTCAGCTCTGAACTTTTTGAGGCGTGAACACCATTCTTTGATCAGGTCGGAAAGACTCTTTCCAAATTGATCACATTCCTTATTACTAAAATTCTCTAGAAAACTAGCGTTATAAACGTAGTTTGATGTTGCAGACAATTTATACATGACATGTATGTGTTCAGGTTGAAATGACCAAACAACTATCTTCTGAGAGTTGAATATCGTTCAAGTCGGGATATCTTCATGATCCATCACCCAGTTATTCATATCGGTGTAAGGTAACAACTTCGGCCTGGTTTCTATATTATGCAGTTCTGCTTGAGTGATAATCTTATATTTGGTAGACAAGTTATCCTTTTCATTGTCGCTTAAGTCATCTGGATAGTTTAGCACTTCGTATTGTATAGTGTTGAACACATGTGTCCAGGTTTTAACCGTATTTATACTTCTGGGAGAAGTTGCAAGATACCAGATATATAAAATATGCAGAACAGAAATGAAATTCTAGAAATGACAGAATAACAGTAAAATATCCAGCATAATCTTCACAATACACAGAAATGATATACGAAATAGCAACAGAAATAGCACTTGAATTAGATAGCAATGTTCACAGGCATCTTCGAGGGGGCAACCTCCAGTCGAGAAGCGATCTGTTACAATAATCTCCCTGCTAGGGTTTTCATACCCTCGACTCTTATTTATACTAAATCTGTCTATTAAGAGAAGCATCTAGAGGAAGATCCTTCTAGAAGCGGAAGCTTCTATTAGTTCTTCTTACATCCGCCTTATTCTATTTTATTGAAAGGTATTATTAATATTGACCTTTATTACATCCGAATACATTGATCTACCTA
>JZKD02S1675241.1:170647-194326 GCA_000966675.3 Picea glauca
AGGTCTTCTTACATCCACCTTATTCTATTTTATTGAAAGGTCTTATTAATATTGACCTTTATTACATCCGAATACATTGATCTACCTATGTGCGGGTTAGGACCTTAACAGAAGTATCATAAATAACGTATGTGTTCTGGCCAAAACGTTCACCAGTTGCTTTAGGTTCTTTCCATGGAGCCATGATATCAAATTCAGAGTTCTGTTACCTGTTACAGAGAATGAGAATGCAAAAAACCAGTTATTTCGCTAAGAAAACTCTAAGAAAACAAGAAAGTGATTCAGAACTAAAAATCATTTTTTCCTTAAATGCACAAACCATGTGTATACCTTCACTGACAACGCGTTTAATTCCTTTAACAAAAATATTTGGGCATTGAAATCTGATCGTATTTGGAACCATTTCCCTAAATCGAATATTAATGTCATTTATGGTCAATATCTCAAGAAGAGCGCAAATTTTGAATGTATCTAGGTTAATTTTGAGTAATAGATTAATTAGAGTATAATCCTTATTTAGTACCTTAATTAATCGTACCTATCACTTAATCAAGATTCTGCGTTTCGAGTCTTGGGTATATTTAAAGAAGTTTTAACTAAGACTTATGAAACGTGAAGTCACGATGGGTTTTAATTAACTATAATCATACTCAACACTCTTAATTAATCACGATTAGTTTTAAAATGTCGGGGTTTCGGGTATCGAGACTTCAAATACTTTATATGTGAGATCATCCTGAATCATGAATTTGCGACGAGATTTACTCCTTGTTAATCCTACTTAATCGTTAATGAACCTGGATTAACATTTAAAACCTTCATGAGTTCGGGTATCAGGACTTAGAGGATGCTCAATATCTAACCTTTGCATTTCGTGAAACCCCGACTCCCAAAAATTCAAAAGAAAATATTTATGTAGATTGATTCATTAATTAAAAAGGAGGCTCCATAATCTGCTAAGACCTTTAAACCTTTGGATTGATCCAAAGACTTTATTTCGATGGTGATTATACAAGTGCATTTTTGTGCTCTTTTTATTTAAACAAAAACAAAATTTATTTTTAGTCTAAGGTTTAGAAAAATATATATGTTTCAACAGGTTGAATGAGATCCCTTGATCTCTCAGATAGATCAATGGTTGAGGTCTGCTTAATATTGTATAAAGAGATGTGTTTTCTAATGCAATAAAAAAGTAAGAAATTATGTTTGTACTCTCTCACTCTCCCTTGTGGTCTGATCCAAAGGAATTTATAGTCCTTGCATTTTTTTCAAAAACCCTTCGAACCACGAGTGTGTGATATGAATATGGATACCTTGGAAAAATATTTATAGTCCAGTGCTAGGATTCCTTCGAACTATTGTCCAAGATTGTTCATATTATTACATCATTGGTAGCCATGATTGTCTTGTTTCTATACATTAGTCTTTAATGTTTATTTTCCATTTTAACTTCAATATGGCGGGGTGAAAGTGAGTGCATGGCTCACTGTTTGTTTTCTCTTGCAATATCTTATGCTATGAGTATTATTTTCATCGACAAAATTGATTCACTTTGCAATGATCAAGGGGCATCAGGTGAGCATGAGTCTTCAAGGGCGGTGAAATAAAAACTTATTGTGCAACTAGATGGAGTCAATAATAATTCTACAAGTGAATATGGTGGGAAGAAAATATTAATGGTGTTGGAAGTTACAAATTTCCCATGGGATATTGATGAATCTCTCAAAAAGAGATTAGAAAAGAGAATTTATATAACTCTTCCAAGTTTTGAGTCTCGCAAGGAACCTTGTTGGGGCTCACATTGCTATTATGGAGAATTTTGATTGGAACTCGAAGGAATTTTTTCCAGTGGGTGCCTATAGGGACCATCCTGCCATTAATGTTTTTTGGACAAATGCTATCAGGTGTTTATAGTAATGGAGGTGCTCTGTTCTTAGTTTCAGTTCTTAGATACCACCTTTAAACACCATTGTCCAATGTGTATGGAATGGAGAGAAGAAACACCAACTAGGAAGAGATTAAATATTACTTGATGCAAGGAGTACTCTAGTTGAAGCACACAACACAGTTACATCATGCACCCTGCTACAAAATACACAAAAAAACAATAAAAACAAAAATACTATTCCCAAATAATGAGGGAATTAAATTGAAAACTTAATAATGAAACACCATTCCTTTATTGATGTGAAGAATATATCAATATTTACATTATGTCCAGCCTCGACTAAGAGAATTTCATGAATGGTTACTTTCATGGTTGAAACCCACTACAAAAATTGTCTAGAAGGTAATTCTCTACGTGTGTGGGTTGAAACTTTGTTTCTCCCCTCCTACATGCTTTACAATACTAGAATCCTTCTCTCCAGTCCACCTTCCAAGATTCCCCTAATTCATGGTTCACCAACCACTTTTCCATCACATCCATGCCTCTTTAAACTCCTCCATTTGCCTCTAAATCAATTCGCCTTCCATTGTCGAGAACAAATAGTTACCAAAAATGCCTGACAGTTTTCCACCTTCTTGGCATTAAGAAACATCTTCTTGGTGCGGGAAATTTTCTACCACATGGATGAAACCCATCATGAAGAATGCCAACATGGAAATTCAACAAGAGTTGTAACAATGTTGTTATAGGAGGAAATTCGATTTTTTAACAAAATCCATATTCTATAGGAGTTTCAGCATGTGTTTCAACATGAGTTTCAACACACATTTCAACACAAGTTTCAACATACAGAAGACTAGCATCATGAGTAACAACAATTTGAATTCATAGAAAACTGAATAAATAAAATGGACCACTAACATAGTCATTATTTGAGTTATTTCCTAACTTGTAGAATATAAATATTTTTGGGTGATGCATATTGTCCCAGCCCAAGGATGCTTCTACATCAGACACCCCTGGTAAGAATACCATGAGCTCCAAATCATGTGCATATTAATACTAAGGTGAAGAGTTATACACATGTGCTAATTGATATTCAATCACCCATGATGCATCCTCTAACCCTCAATTCTTCCACTTGATTAAATATTCCATGTACTCCTGACGAGTCTTCTTACCAACTCATGTAGTAGGAATTTCTTCACCCTTCTCCTCTAGATTAATTCGTAGATGTTGTTCCCATTCGCTAAGGGTACATTCACCTACTCTTTTTTCCCCGTCATGAAACTCATAGAGGTCAACAACATTGAATGCAAGAGATATGTCAAACTTCTTCAGAAGTTCCAACTGATAATCATTATCAATGATCTTTTTCAGAATTCAACATAGACATATCTTCTTGTACTCGAGTTTATTATATGTGACTTTAGGAAATAGCTCCTTCCTCAAGTGAGCCATGACCAAATATGATCCAGTAGGATATTGGTGGCCACTTGCCTATTCCACTTGGAACCACACCATTGTTTCTTTCATTTTTTCAGTTTCCTTAATTATAGCACAATTTATTATTTTTCGAGTCCTGAACTTTCGGAGTCGTTTTGAGGCCCTAAACAATGTTTTTTTGGCATCAAATGCTCTTGCGAATATGAGGTTGTTTTGGAATCAATATTCATTGTCAGAAGTGTAGTCCTCGAATAGATATTTCTAACGAGGTATCATGTGCATCAAACTGAGATAGTATGCCAAAGTTACGACCCTGAGAAATTGATGTACCAATTTACCCCGACGGGGCCCATATTCTTGTGTTTCATCTCCTAGGGTTAGGTTTTTGGATTTTTAGGGTTTCCCATTATTTCTCAATAATATATAGGCCTGCAAGCCTCATTGTAACACAGAGTTCAGAGGCCAGTAGCTGCCACATCTCTTCTCAGAGATAAGCTACCAGTGCCCTAGTTATTTTATTTCCATTCTGTCTGTAAGCATATTTCAATCATTTGTTGTTAATGAAATGAAGTTTTATTTCCACGGCATCTCTATGTTTATGGGTATTTATGTATTTAATTGTGTTCCTACATAAATACAAATCAGTGGTATCAGAGCAGTCTTCTCTTTCTCAATCCTTCTTTGCATGTCCCCAATGAGGTCGGGGTATAAGGAGTTAGGGCTCGATCTGGTTGAACCATTGCAAGATCAACCTCACAAACCCTGACGGTGACCCATGGGGGAAGAAAAGAAATATGAGGGAGAAGGAGATTCTATCAAATTATTGCTTGAGGAGGCCCTCGAGAAACAAATGAACATGATGATGGACAAATTTTCCCAGATCCTTCAATGAATACCCACTGACAATGCATCTACATCTAGCAGCCACTCTGGAGGTGCCACTCCTTTTAAGGTACAAGTAAACTTTGACATTCCCATATTTGAGGGACAAATAGATGCAGATGTCGTATATAGATGGTTGGATTTGTTAGAAGGATATTTCTCAGTTCATGACTTTTCCGACTGAGAAAGGATTATTTTTGCACTCTTTAAAGCCTCCCCCCATGTCAAGGAATGGTGGGAAACCTATTGGGAGAAACGGAGCAAGGGGGAACCCTCTCTTTTCTCGGTCACACCCACTTGGAATTCTTTCTGAGATGCCATCAAGGAACAATATTATCCCGTGGGGAGCTATGAGGAGAAATACATACAATGGACAATGTTGCGACATCAAAGGAACCAAGATGTGCATGAGCTGACAAATCTGTTTCATACCCTATGCACAAATTTGGGTATCAAAGATTCATAGAAAAATTTGGTGTTAAAGTACCTCAGTTTTCTGCATAGATACATTCAAGAAGAAATGGAGTTCCTCAACATCTCCTCTCTTGGTGTGGCATACCGGTATGCTTCCAAGATTGAGCAGAAGTTCAAAAAGAAGAAGCGGGACTTTGGGTCTGTGAATCAAAAGCAAGGGAAATCTACCCCCAGGCCATCGAACAAAGGACCAAGCCAAGGCAGGGTGTCCTAGGACAAATAGTCAAATATGCAAGTAAAGAACAACACCACGAAGCCAAAAAAGGACACAGGGAAGTGGTGTGAGTTCCATAAGAGCTCCACTCACAAGAAAAGTGAGTGTTGGGCAAGCAGTCATTGGTAGTCGAGTTGAAGGATTCTGAATCAGATGTAGGCTCCGACTCTGAATCATAAATTGAAAAGGGGAATAAAATGGGGAAGAATATTATCGATGAGGATCCCAATGCCACTATTTCCACCACGAAGATCCAGAAGAGGGAAACAAAAGATACATAGGAGGCAGAGCGCCTCTTCCATTCCCAGATGTGGGTAAAGGGTTCCCTGTTGCAGTTCATTGTCGACAGCAGGAGTGAGAAGAACCTCATCTCAGTAAAGGTCATGAAACAACTGGGCTTTTCGACCGCAGCACACCCACAACCATACACCAACGGGTGGTTTCACCAAGGATGGGAACTCTGCATCAACCAACAATGTCGCCTTCCCTACAACATCAAGCCCTTCACAGATGAGGTATTATGTGACATTTCTCCTCTTGATGTTTCATGTGTATTATTAGGAAAACCATACTTGTGGAAACAACATGTTGTGTATGAGTCCAGGCCTCCTGCTATCATTATTACTTTAGGCAATAAGTTGTACAGGATACTAGAAATAGCACCGTCTACATCCATCTCTTTAGTTACTGCAAAACAATGTAGTAAGCTCATTTCCAAAACCAGGAAATTTGTTTTCTTGATGATATTCCTTTAGGGAAAGAAGAAGACTATGGCCATGACCTCCAGATAGGGTCCCTTTGCATGACAAAAATAGATGGATAATGTCATGGAGGAGTATGAGAACATATTCACCTCCCTCGTAGGGGTGCCTCTACAAGGTCAGGTCAAACAACCCATCGATCCGACACCAGGTGCGTCGCTTCCCAATGAACCAATCTATCAGCGCTCTGTTCTGGAGAATGACAAAATTAAGAGACAGAGTCATGAGTGGTTGCATAAAGGTCACATCTGGTCGATTTCATCGCCCTATGGGAGCCTAATCGTGCTGGTGCAGAAGAAGTATGGGACTTGGAGACTCTGCATTGACTACCGAGTGTTGAAAAAGATCACTATCTGGAATAGGTACCCGATCCCATGGATTGATGATCTTCTGGAACAACTCAATGGGGTGAAATATTTCAGCAATATCGACTTGAAGTCTGGGTATCACTAGGTAACAATCAAACCCTCTAATTTGTGAAATACTGCCTTCAAATCCAAGGAGGGCCTTTTCGAATGGTTGGTCATGCCTTTCGGGTTGATGAATGCCCTTGCAACCTTCATGAGGCTAATGGATGACATCTTGCAACCATTCACCAACTCATTTGTAGTGGTGTACTTGGATGACATTATTATCTTCAACCAGACTTGGGAAGAGAACCTCCACCACATCCGACAGGTCCTCCAAACACTACAACAACACAAGTTTTGTGCCAACTTGGAGAAATGCACTTTTGGCATGACCCAAGTTCAGTATCTGGGATACATTATTGATGAGTAGGTGGTGCATGTAGATCTAGCCAAGATCCAAGTCATTTGAGATTGGCCAGCCCCAACCACCCTAACAGAGCTCCGTAACTTTTTGGGTCTTCCCAATTTATACTACAGTTTCGTGTTGGGATTCTCTCATATCACTTGACCCTTGATTCAAGTCACCAAGGGAGGAGAGAAAGAAAAATTATTTTGGTTTGAATCTCAACATAAGCCTTTCGAAGAGTTGAAGCATCACCTATACTCTGCACCAGTGCTCACATTACCATATTTGAAACAACCATTTGAGATCGAGACAGATGCCTTTGACTATGCTATTGGGGCGGTCCTTACTCAATAGGGGCATCCAATGGCATATCACAGTGAGAAACTTCCCGACACAATCAATAAGTATCCCAATTATGAAAAAGAGATGTATTCCATTGTGCAAGCTTGCCGATAATGGAAGCATTACATTTTGGGGAAGGAAACATTCATCGAAACAGACCATCGACCCTTGTAGTTCATATAGACAAAGGGAAGTTGAACCATCAGAAGTGGTCCACATACCTTCAACTGTTTCATTTGAACATTAAGTACAAGAAAGGAAGCAATAATTATGTTGTAGACTGCCTCAACCAACCACCTATGATGGCGCTAACCACGGTGCTCAACTCTTGTGGGCATGAGACTTTTGATTGGCTGCTTCTCTACAAAAGTGATCCAAAATTCGGCCACACATACAATACGCTCTTAGAGAGTAAGCAAGTTCCTAATTTTCACCTCCAAGATGCCCTGCTATGTCACCTGGCACACCTTTTGTGTTAATTCAAGCGCGCATTCCAAGATGATTTGGGGGGCACTCTCCAGTCGGGTCGTTGGGCATTTTGGGGTCAAGAAAACCGTGGTAGTACTGAAAAAGTATTTCTATTGGTCGAACCTTCGAAAAGATTTCGGGAAGTACATAAAGTCCTGCACTGCTTGTGCCATTGACAAACCGACCATCAAGAAGCAAGGCCTATATACTCTGCTTCCTACCCCTAGTCGACCTTGGGAATCCATATACATGGATTATATGTCGAGCCTTCCTTCTACTAAGCATGGAAATGACTGCATTTTTGTGGTCATCGACAGATTCTCGAAGATGTCCATTATGATGGCCTGCAAGAAGAATATCATAGCAAAAGCCACTGCTAAACTCTTCTTTGAATGAGTGTGGGTACACTTTGGAATTCGACAGTATATCATCTTATATCGGGACATCAAGTTCCTCAGTACATTTTGGTCTAGCCTCTAGTCTATGTTGGACACCAAGCTCACCAAGTCCACATCTTTCCATCCACAAACTCATGGCCAGACAAAGGTTGTCAATTGGATGATCGTACACATTCTATGCATGTACAACTCAAAGAATCCACGCACATGGCTACAACTGGGCTCTCCATAGCTCAACCAGCCACAACCCCTTTCAGGTGGGCTTGGGATTCCACCCACTATGTCCCATTGATGTAGCCATGCCATTTGTGGCTACTTAGGCCAATTCATCCCATGTCCAATCTGAGGTTGACAAGGAAAAAAACTTCATTGAGCGCATTCATCACATTTTCCAATAGGTTCATGACATCTTGGACAGAGCCAATGCTAAGTACACACAGCGACATGATCAACATAGGGTGTCACATAACTTTCAGGTGGGAGACAAAGTGTGGCTACATTTGCAAAAGGAGCGCCTCGCTGGACCCCACCGCAAGATTCGCCCGCTCTGATATGGTCCATACACCATCACCAAGGTTGTAGAGGAAAATGACTTTGAGCTCTGCATTCCACCATTCCTTGGTTTGAACCCAGTGTTCAATGTGGACCGCCTGAAGCCCTACTTTCCACCTCTATTGGACACATCTAACATGGCAGAACAACTCACACCAACAAAGTTAAACCCAGATTGCATGGAACAAGCCACAACTGATCGAATTATGGACACATAGATCAAGAACACCCGTGAGCAGAGGATCCAGCTATATTGAGTTGTCAAAGTAGGCACACTCCTTCACTAGGGCAAGTGGCTTACCAGGGACCAAGTTCAGCAGAAGTTTCCTTATCTCATGGAGGAACTCAACACAATGGGGACCATTGCTTCCTTGGGGGCGAGGAATTATCTAGGTGGATATTGATGGCCACCCACCTATTCCACTTGGACCCACACCATTGTTTCTTTTATTTTTTCAATTTCCTTAATTATAGCACAATTTGCTATTTTTAGTAGTTTTTTCGGTCATGAACTTCTGGAGCCGTTTTGAGGCCCTAAATGGCGTTTTTTGGCATCAAATGCTCTAGAAAATATGATTTTGTTTTAGACTCGATATTCAATATCAGCAATGTATTCCTCAAATAGATATTTCTAATGATGTATCATGTGTGTTAAATGGAGAAAGTACGCCAAAGTTATGACCCCAGAAAATTGATGTACCAATTTACCTCGATGGGGCCCATATTCTGGTGTTTCATCTCCTAGGGTTAGGTTTTTGGATGTTTAGGGATTTCCAGTATGTTGGTTGTGGAGGCTGATTATCTTTCTGACTCAGAGGTCTTGTGTTTTTCAGCTGTGTTTATATCCCATGAAGACTTTACATCCCAGAAATATGTACACTTCCACGCAGGGGAGTGCAGAGGGGGGGGTACCCCCTCTGCGGGGTTCAGGGGAAATCGGGCCCCCAAAGGAAAAATTTCCTTGTAAAAGTATATTGTAATTTCATTGTAAATATGGACCGTTCATTAGAAGGTCGCAGATCTAATGGTAGAAATTATGTTAGGGTTTTTTCCCTAGAAGGCAACTTTCTTTTATGAGGGAAATGTATTGCAGCTATGTATGATTGTGAGTATTGTATTCTGAGAGAGGAGACTGTGAGAGAAAGAAGAGGAAGTTACAACAAGTTTTGTTGTAGGTTGTATCCCTTCATTTGTTGGATAATAATAAAGGAAGGACCTGGCAATTTCTTTGGTGGACATAGCCCACACTGGGTGAACCACATAAATCTGTGTCTCTCTTGTACTGTGTATATTCTGTGTTTTGTTTTCGCATTTGTTTTATTTTATTGCTCCACATTCCTATTTTCTAACACATTATTTCTCAATAATATATAGGCCTTCGAGCCTCATTGAAACAATGAGTTCAGAGGCCAGTAGCCACCACATCTCTTCTCAGAGATATGCTACCAGCGCCCTAGCTATTTTATTTCCATTCTGTCTATAAGCATATTTCAGTCATTTGTTGTTAATGAAATTAAGTTTTATTTCCACTGCATCTCTGCATTTATGGGTATTTCTGTATTTCATTGTGTTCATGCATAAATATATATCAAAATCACCCTCTCAGAATACCTTATGTCTCTTATGTTGATCTACTCTTTTATTATAATTGCCATTGTTGGTCTATAATTTCTTCTTTACCTGTTATTGTAATTCATGCATACTATCCATAAAATCATTCGCATCAACACTCTTCTTGCCTTCCAAATCTGGAAATGCAACCAAATCTACCACACCTTTTGACGATCATCCAAAAATAATATGAAATGGACTCTTTCTCGTAGATATATGATCCAAATTTTATGAGCAGAATGAAATGAATACAGATTATTAAAATATTATTAACACGGAATAAAAGAGATACAGTAAAATTGGTTTTCTATTCCATAAGGAAATAAGTTGAAATTGTAAAATGCAGTGGAAAACAAGATTGCTGGAATGGTGGTCGCTTATCTCTGAGAAGAGATGTGACAACTTCACTCATTCGCAAGAAGATGATTACAATGAGGCTCTGGAGACCTTTTTACAATAAATAGGAATGTCAAAAATCCTAGACATCCAAAAACCTAACCCTAGGAGAAGAAGCACCAAAATTCATGTGGGCCCCATTTGGGTAAGTGTTGGTTGTGGAGCCTGATTATCTTCCTGATTCAGAGCTCCTTGCTTTCAGCTGTGTTTATACCCCATGAAGTATTTACACCCCAGAAGTATGTACACTCTTCCACGCAGGGGAGTGCAAAGGGGGGGTACCCCCTCTGCGGGGTCTGGGGGGTCTATCCCCCCGGCTGGGGGATCTGGGGGCAAGAGGGCCCCCAATGGGGGTTCGGAGGTGAAGCCCCTGAAGCAAAAATTGCCTTGTAAAAGTATATTATAATTTCATTGTAAATCTGGACCGTTCATTATAAGGTCTCAAATCTAATGGTAGAGATTATGTTAGGGTTTTTTGCCCTAGAAGGAAACTCTCTTTTCTGAGGGAAATGTATTGCAGCTATGGACAAGGGTGAATATTGTATTCTAAGAGAGGAGACTATGAGAGAAAGAAGATGAAGTTACAGCGGGTTTTGCTGTAGGTTGTATCCCTTCATTTGCTGGATAATAATAAAGGAAAGACCTGGCAATTTCTCTGGTGGACGTAGCCCACACTGGGTGAACCACGTAAATCTGTGTCTCTCTTGTATTGTGTGTCTTTTGTGTTTTGTTTCTGCATTTGTTTTTATTTTATTGCTTTGCGGTCCTGTTTTTCTAACAGTAAGTTAGTACATCAACTTCCCGTGGTCATAAATTTTGCATACAATCTTCGTTTTAGGTGCGCAATAGCCTGTTGGAAAGGTATCATCAATGAGATTCATTTTGGGGGCTAAATCAGAGCCTTCAAATATCATTGAGAAGCTCGATCCAGAAAAACCTTCATTTAGGCCCTCATAATGGCCCCAGAAGTTAAAAATTGCTAACAATAGTAAATTGCCAAAATTGCCAAAAAATTGTTTTGAGTGAGTTGGTAAAGGTGGGTGGCCACTGATATCCACCTGGATAAATACTCCCTCCTTAGGAATCAATGGTCTCCATTGCATTGAGTTCCCCCATTAGATGAGAAAAAATTTGTTGAATTTTACCCCGGGTGAGCCACTTGCCTTGGTGCAGGAGTTGCCCTACTTTGATGACACGATAAAGATGGATCCTTTGTTGTCGAGTGTCCTTGATATGTGTTTCCATAATATGTCATTAGATTCCTATTGCATGCAGTCAGGTTTGATCTATGTTGGTGTCAACTGCTTTGCTATCTCTGAGGTGTCCAATAATGGTGGGAAATATGGATGAAGGAGAGCCACGTTACAGACTGAGTGTAGACCAAGGAAAGGGGGAATGTTGAGCTCAAAAGAATTGTTACCCACAGCCTTGGTGATGGTGTACATCCCATAATGGAGTGGGAAAAGATTCTAATGGGGCCCTGTAAGGCATTCTTTCTGCAAGTGCAACCAAACTTTGTCTCCCATCTGAAACTTATGTGGCACTCAATGTTGATCATGGCGCAGCTTGTACATGGTATTAGACTTCTATAGAATATCCTGAACGTGTTTCCAGATGTGATGGATCTTCTCAATGAATCGGTTGGTTCTGTCAACTTTTGGTGGAGCAGGGGATGATTCAGCTGAGGTGGTCACTAGGGGTAGTGCAACATCCATGGGGCCCAATGGTTGGAATCCCAACCCCACCTGAAAGGGGTTGTGGCCAGTTGAGATATGTAGGTATCTACTGTAGATATGTTGGATATAGGGAAGACTCTCATCCCATGTGTGGGGGTGTATTTAATTGTACATGTACAATATATGTACGATCATCCAATTGATGACCTCAGTTTGGCCATCTGTCTAGGGGTGGAAGGTAATGGATTTGGTGAGCTTGGTATCCAACAATGACCAGAGGCTTGACCAAAATGTGTCGAGGAACCGAATGTCACAGTCTGAGATAATGGTTTTTTGGATCCCAAAATGTACCCATACTCATTCAAAGAAGAGCTTGGCAGTGGCTTCTATTGTGATGTTCTTCTTGTAGGCGGCTAGAATCACCATCTTGGAAAAGTGATCAACAACCACAAAAACACAGTCATTTCCCCTCTTGGTGGATGGGAGGCCCGACATGTAGTCCATTGAGATGGATTCCCATGGCCTATCAGGAGTAGGAAGAGGGGTGTACAATCATTGTTTCTTGGTGGCTGATTTGGCAATAGCACAAACAATGCAGGACCTGATATACTTGTTGACATCCTATCGAAGTTTTAGCCAGTAAAAAAAAATTTGCAGCACCTCCACTGTCTTTTTGATGCCAAAGTGTCCTTCCTACCGACTGTAGTGAGCATCCCAAATCATATTCACGCACTCGCTTGATGGAACAAAAAGATGGCCCAGACGACACAATAACTTGTCTTGAATATGGAAATTGGCGACCATTGAGTTGGCGCCCAACATTTGGTAGGTGGTGGAGAAGTTAGGGTCTGTCTCATAGAGGTGGGGCCATCCGGAGGTCTTGTGGCTGCAAGAGTCTAGTACCATGGTGAGTGCCAAGACTGGAGGTCGGCTGAGGAAATCAACAAATCGGTTGGTACTTCCTGCTTTATACTTGATGTTGAGGTGGAATTGTTGTAAGTATGTGGACCACTTTTGATGGCGATCATTCTATAAATTTCCTTGGGTCTGCATGAACTATAGTGGCTTGTGATCAGTGTGGATAATTTTCTCTTTCCAAAGAATTTAATGTCTCCACTAGTAGAAATCTTTCACAATGGAGTACATTTCTTTGTCATAAGTAGGGTACTTACGGACATAATCTGATAGCGTCTCACTATGATATTCCATGGGGTGGTCGTGTTGAGTGATAACGATGTCCACATCATATTCTAAAGAATATGTCTCGATCTCAAAGGGATGGTGCTGGTGGTAATGAAAGTACTAGGGATGAGCACAAACGCTTATTCAATTCATCAAAGGCTTGTTGTTTCGACAAGCCCCACACAAAGTTTTCCTTACCACCACCTCTGATTACTTGGATGAGGGCCCAAGTGATATGAGAGAATCCCAACATGTACCTGTGATAGAAATTGGTGAGGCCCAACTAGATCCAAAGTTCAGTGAGTGTGGTTGGGGCTGACCAATCACGGATGACCTGGATCTTGGTTGGATCCACATGCACACCATGTCGATCAATGATGTAGCCTAAGTAATGGACCTTATTCATTCCAAAGGAGAATTTTTCCAGGTTTTCATATATTTTGTGTTGTCGGAGGGTGTGAAAAACCTACTAAATATGATGCAAGTGTTTCGCCCAAGTCTTTTTGTAGATGAGGATGTCATCCAGATACACCACTACAAAAGTATTGGTGAAAGGTCATAGGATATCATCCATCATCCTCATAAACCTTGTTGGAGAATTTGTCAAACCAAAGGGCATGACCAACCATTCAAAAAGACCTTATTTTGACTTGAAGGAAATCTTCCATACATCTATCTATTCTATTGGGACCTGGTGGTAGCCAAACTTCAAATCAATCTTACTGAAGTATTTGGCCCATGTGAGCTAATCAAGGAGGTCATCGATTCAGGGAATCGGGTACCGTTTTCATACTATTATTTTATTCAAGGTCTGGTAATCAATGCAGAGTCACTAGGTACCATGTTTCTTCTACACCGGCATGATTGGCCTCCCACAGAGAAAAGAGATGGGACGTATGTGCCCCTTGTGGAGCAGTTCTTTGATATTCCTCTTGATCTCCTCATTTTCTAACAGAGAGTGATGGTAGACTGACCCATTGGGTAGCGGTCCTCCTGGGGTCATATCAATGGGATGCTTGACTGGAAGTGAAAAAGTACCCTGGTAGGAGAGGAGAAGATGTCTAATTATCCTTCCATGAACTTATCCACTTTCTTCTGTTGTGTGGAGATATTGTCCGTGGAGACCTTGAATGTGGCTATGATATTTCTCTATCTTTGAGAGTGAATCATGAAGAAGATAAATTTATCATTCTAAGAGATGACCTTCCTGCATTTCTTGGCAGAGATCAAGGAAATAGCACTAGGAGGGACTACCTCAGGTATCCTATACAATTTCTTGTTCAAAGTAATAATAACACTATGAGGCCTAGACTTATATACAACATGAGGTTTCCATAAATAAGGTTGGCACAAAAGAAAATTGCAAACTTCGAGAGGAGAAACATCACACAATACCCCATATTTGAAGGGCTTGATGTCATACGACAGTCGAGACTGTTGCCTGATGCGGAGATCACTTCCCTGGCGGAGCCATCCAATGGTGTATGTTTGTGGGTGGGGCATTGTTGACAGGGATAGTCACTTGATGACCTATGCTGAGATGAGTTTCTTCTGGCTATCGTTATCAATGATGAAATACAATGGGGTGACTTTTATCCACATATGTGAATGGAAGAGGGACTCTCCTTCTTCTAGCTCACCCGGTTCACTAGGATCGATATTAGTGGTAGCAATGAATTGGGTTCCACGTCAATGATTTGTCTTCCCCTTTCTGGTTCTGACCTAGAGTCGGAACCCACATCTGATTCATAGGCTTTCACTTCAGCCACCAATGACTACTTTGAGAGACATTCAACAATGTTATGCTAAGGGCTCTTATGGAAGTTGAACCACTTCTCGATATCTTTCTTTGTCTTTTTGGTGTTCTTATTTTATTGTGGCTTGGACTGGTTGTCTTGATACTATCCATATTTTCTCTGTCCTTTGTTCTATGGGTTGGGGCCTCCCCTTCCTGGCTTTTTCTGTGAGGGGTTCCCAGGCCCAAATTGTCGTGTATTTTGTTTGAGCTTCTGCTCGATTTTGACGACATATCGGAAGGCTGCGCCTAAGGACGATATGTCTAGAAATTACATTTCGGTCTAGATGTATCTATGTAGAGCACCATGATACTTGAGAAGTATATTTCACTCTGAATCTTGGATACCCATCTTGGTGCACAAGGTATGGAAGATATTTGTGAACTCTCGCACTACTTGGTCTCTTTCTTACCGCAGTGTGGTCTATTTTGTATATAATTCATCATAACTTCCGACAGGGTAGTATTGTTCCTTAATAACACCCCTGAAGGATTCCCAGGTGGCCATGACTGTAAAAAATGAGGGTTCCTCTATTTCCTTTTACTCACAAAAATTTTCCCACCAATCTTTGACATGGGGAACGACTTTGAGGAGTGCAAAAGTAATATTTTCTCTATTTGAAAAGTTGTGGAAAGAAAAATACCCTTCTAATAGATTCAACCACTTGTCTATAGTATTTGTGTCTATCTGACCTTCAAATGTAGGAATATCAAAGTTCATATGTACCTTGAAGAGGGTGGAGCCTCCGCTCGAGGAAGATTCATTGCCTGTTTGTAGCCGATGAAGGATTTGCGTGAAACTATCCATTCATTGTGTTCCTTGGTTGCATAAGGGATTCCTCAAGAAACATTTTGAAAGGATCCCCTATCCCATCATCTTTATTTTATCCTACCATGAGAGGTCGCTTGGTCATGGGAGATATTTTTTCCTCAAGAGAAACAATCTCGAGACCCAATTCTTTGTACACTGACCACATTGGGGACATGCATTAAAACGACAAGGAGCATGTCGCTCTGATACCATTGATCGAGATTTTATGAGAAGAAAAAAATGAATAGATATTATTAAAATATGATTAACACAGAATAACAGAGATACAGTAAAAGTGATTTTCTATTAAATAAGGAAATAAGTTGAAACTATAAAATGCAGCGGAAAACAAGCTTGCAGGAATGGTGGCGGCTTATCTTTGAGAAGAGATGTGATGACTGCACTCATTCACAAGAATATGATTAAAATGAGGCTCTGAAGGCCCTTTTACAATAAATAGGAATGTAAAAAACTCTATACATCCAAAAACCTAACCCTAGTATTTGAAGCACCAAAATTCATGTGGGCCCCATTTGGGTAAGATAGTACATCAACTTCCCAAGGTCATAACTTTTTCATACGATCTTCGTTTTAGGTGCACGATAGAATATTGGAAAGGTATCGTCGAGGAGATTTATTTTTGGGGCTCAATCAAAGCCTTTGGATATCATTGAGAATCTTGATTATGAAAAACCTTCATTTAGGCCCTCAAAATGGCCCCAGAAGTTAAAAACTGCTAAAAATAGTAAATTGCCAACATTGCCAAAAAACTGTTTTGAGCGAGTTGGAAAAGTTGGGTGGCCACTGATATCCACCTGGATCAATCTATTCATCAAATCATTATATGTGAACTCATGTTGGGATAATTCCAAATCCCATTGACTAGGATTCTCTCCACTTAAACTTCTCAACAATTTTCCTAGACTCTTTTTCACTACTTCTTTATGATCGTCCATTTGAGGATGATATGCCAAACTTTATAATAAATATGAGCCTAAATTTTTCCATATTTTCCTACAAAAATTCAAAAGGAATCTCATATCTCTATATGAAGTAATGCTCCATGGTAATCCATGCAATCTAACCACATATTTGAAAAATAACGCAACTACTTCACTAGCATCACTAGTCTTCTTACATGCTATGAAGTGTCCCATTTTTTAAAACCTATCCACAAATACCATTGTTGAATCATGTTTTCTTTGTTTCATAGGTAATACTAAGACAAAATCCATATTGATATCCTCCCAAGGTCCTTTGGCTACTAGTAATGAAGTATAGAGTCTCGTGTTCTGAATTTTTCCCTTAGCTAGTTGACATATCCTACAACCTTCAACAAAATTTCGAACATATTTATTAACATTGGGCCAAAAATATCTCTCCTTCACCAATAATGCAGTCTTACCAAACCCAAAATTTCCTCCTAAACCACCATTATGCAACTCTTTAATGAGATTCACCCGTATGGAACTTTTGGGTATACACAACTATTAGTTTTTAAACAAAAACCCTTCTTGGATATGGTAGTCTAGATATGATGTTATGTCTAAACTCCAAGGCTCCTTACATGGCTTCCAAGCTTCTGATAAATATGTATCTTCTTCATATAGTGTATTTAGAAAATTCAGACTTACCACTTCTACCAACATGGTATGAAGTTGTTGGCCCTTGACCAAGTTTTGAGGAACACTTGGTCATATTTGACCATTTTTGCGACTTCGAAAGCCTGTCAAAGATGGAGGGCAAGGCAAAGTGGAGATAATGGAAGCTAGACCCCATTTTGGGTCCTTTTCGGGTTTTTGGGGATAATGTAACAGGACTGGGTTGTCGGCCCATGGGTTTACCCATGTTTAGGCCCCTTTTTGTAATGTATAAGTAGAAGTATAGGCTATGTAAGAAAAAAAAACCCTTTTGGAGTACACTTGAGAAGTGGCTTAGTGCTAAGAGTTGATCTGGGTGATATACTTGCAGAGATGAGTGAAAGTATTGTAAGTGTTGAGTGCATGGATTGTAAGAAGGTTTTATTCTTAGAGCTACTCGGGGAAGGAGGATCTAGCAAGCTGTGCAGATATCCTATCCTGTGCAGAGTAGGTTTTGAGGCTCTGGGCTTGTAACCGATTGGCCAGCAATAGTAGAGAAGAAGAGTTGGTGGACGTAGCCCCAGGGTGGGGGTGAACCACGCTAATCTGTGTGTCATGCTTTGTGTTGTTACTTACATGTGTTTTCCCTCTCTTGCTAAGTGATATGACATGTTTAGATAGATTTACTTATGCTTTGTGCTTATGAGATGTGTATAGATGATAGATTTGATGTGTATGAAGTTGTTAAGTGCTTGGTCTACTAGATCCGGTCTGTTGTATGCTGCTAAGTACTGAATAATATTAGATATAAGTATATACTGCAATGATCTGTGTTATCTGTGGAGTGAGATAAGGGTTAATTCTAGGTGAACTATTGATGCTAAGTGCTTTGTTAAGTGTGTAATCACAAATCTGGATCCCAGCTAAGGTTATAAACACCTAAGTCTTGCAACCACCCCTGCCTCTACCTCGGGTAAGACTTCATATGCTTCGCAGGTGTTGCCGAAAGGGCCGGTAGTTAGGGTTTTGTTGGTGCATTGTTGTAGCATTGAACCCTGGGTCTGCCCCTGTGCCAACAAATGGTTCTGTTGCCAGGACTTGAAACTGTGATTGCTAGGAATTAAGGAAGAAGAAGATTTGTGCAAATATTTTTCTTGAACTTGTGGAAACTCTGTGTGTAGATCTGTCACTCTGATGCGTAGTACTCTACTCAACCTACGAAGCTTTGTGTCGAAGAAAAGAGGCCAGATCTAAAGAAAGGAGGTAAGTTCTGTAAGTTGTGTGATCTGGTAAAGGGAAGAATAGTGAAAGGTCTTAGATCTAGAAGCTTTGTTCTCAATAAGTGGAATTTTTTGTTTCAGAAGCATGAATTTAGGTATGATTGATAGATTTTTTCCTAGCTTGAACACTAGGGCATTGTTAGATGAAAGAACGTTTGATATGAATAGATATGATAAGAATAATGAAATATATGCTATACCTATGCATAGAAAGAATGTTTGGACTAATGAGTGGATGCAGGATCCTAGAAAGAAATTTTTGCAGGCTAACCATTATGATCCTAATGCATAGTATAGAAAAAATTGGGGATCATTGAAGAGAAAGAAAGGATTAACTATTTGTTACAGTTGCAGAAGACCAGGACATCTTGCTAAGGAATGCCCTGGGAGAAAACCTAGTTGCCTCTGTTGTAAGGCTATGGACCATGAAGTACTGGATTTCCCTAGATTGATTGCTAGACTTGAAAATTTGAATATGGAGCAAGCAAACCCTAAAGGAGATCAAGAGACTAAGATTATAGAAGAAACCTAGAAAGAATCAGAGATTATGTTACTAAAAATGAAAGAAACCCTGAATGAACATAAAGATGCTAGTTTGTCAGAGATCTTCAAAGAAAAGGAGAAAATCGAAGTAAGAATATGAGACTTTGACATTGACTGTGCTCTAGATGAGGAAACACGGATGAACATTATGATAGAAAGAACTTGGGAAACCCTAGGAAGGCCTGTTATGGTTTGTTCACTAGGAAAAATAGTGTTGTTTAAAGGAAAACCGATAACCCTATGTGGCAGGATTACCCAGATAGCTATGAGTACCCATGGAGCTTCGACAGAACAAGAATTCGAAGTTATTAAATTTATTGAGGACCGTGCCCCATTTCCATCTTTGTTAGGCAAGATCTGGATTTAAAAAGACTAGATCTAAAGAAAATAAGAAAAGGAATCCCTATAACAGAAGAAGTAAGAACTCATGGAATTTATGACTAGAAGGATCCCCTACTTGATGGAAAAACAAGAGAACAAATCTAAGCTATTGGAAACCAGGGACTTGAACGTCGAAGATATAAAAGAATTAGAGGAACCATAGAAGGCTGAAATACCTAATCCATATGTTGAAGGATTATTACCCTTAGATCTGAAGAAAGAATCTCAGCAATGTGAAGTGACTATGTCAAGAGAAGATAGGAATCAGAATGGGAAAATACTGACCGAGTTGAATACTAATGGGAAGAAGGCTAGAAAATTAAGTAAGAAAAAGGCGAAGATTGAAAAGTTACAAGAGATCCCAGGTGGAACACCGCAGAAGGAAAAATCACAGGAATTGAACTTTGTCGAGATATCAAAACAGTGACATATGGCACTTCATCGTGGCGAAGCAATCTAGCCGTTGGACCAATATACCCATTCAACTTCCGCCCCGAATGGATAGAAAATCATTAAAGGATCACTGCCAGACCATTGGACCTCACCATAATGGAAGCTTCATACCCATTGCAAGAAGACCGTTGACAAATTTCTTATTTAGCTCGTCATGTTGTGCCCGAAGAACACTTTTTCCAACTGAAAATTTGAAGCCTGCAGAGCTAGTGATTGTATAAAGTGATCATTGCAAGAAGATTGTTCATCCTAATGTAGCATCTAAGATCATCATGCCCCGATTATATTTTCCGGGTGCGTATATCGGACGAGCTCACCGCAGTTGAGGAATCCATCACAAAGGTCCTTCTCGATTTAATGACTGAGAGAGTCATGTCGGAAAGATGAATGTCCACCAGATTCCAAGAATCATCGAAAAGATGAGTGCAAGCCTCCCTGTCAACTGCTCGAGCAAGAACATCTCGAGCTGGCACAGAAAGGAGAACTAAGCATAAAGACAACATAGCCAAGGTGAAGTTAGTGCCATCCATCCTACCATCTTACATACCCCCTCTCAGTGGTGCAATTAACAGGGACAGTGTCCCTAGAGACTTTGAATACACCCTAGTCACTACATATCTACTGAAAGGAATACGCACCTACCACATAGATCAAGACAAGGTTACAGCGTTGAAGTTTTGCGACTTCAACCTAGGGGACCGTAAGGTTTACAGCATGCTTGCCCCAATTAAGTATTTGACAAGAACTAAGAGAAATAATTCAAAGATCATCCCTCAGAAATGGACAATGAACCTCATGCACTCTACTTTTCTCAACGTTATGAAAATACCACACTTCGACAGACACCAGGAGGTGAATGCTTGTGTAAAATTGTTGCTAGCAACTTACCATGAAGGATACCTGTGGTTAAACTGTCACATAATTGTTGATCCGGTGCTAATCAATAGGATCATTGGGCTTAGCATGCAGGGCCTTTATCCCCAGGATTACTACCCTAGAAAGACCGCGGACCACGCTCTTTCACAGAAGATCAAAGAAGCTTATGGAAATGTCGAGAAGGGTGTGCGAGGATACAAGGTAGCCTCTATTGAAAGTGGCACAGTGCACCTCGCATGCCAACTGATCGAAGGGAAACTGGTATGTAAGAATCAAACTACACAAGTATCAGGTTTCGTAGTTGACCTCGCAGAAAAATGCACAGAGGGACTACAGATGAATTAGGTGAAGTACCTGGTAAACCAGGTAGAGATTGATTGTAGAGAAGCCTAGGATCAGGGGCATGAATTCCATTTTAGATGGCTTCTAATACTAACCACTTTTTTTTCATGGGAGCTACCGGAAGGCGCAACCTTCTCGGACCTCGATCCCTTTGAGCCGTTAGCCATGGATTTCAGTACATTATGGTACTCAACTGACATGAACAAGCAATGGAAATCAAATGCCATTTTCCACACATATTATAAACAATTGAAAGCAACCATAGGGGGTTAACCTCGTAAAACCCTAAACACTTTACAAAGGTTCTAAAATCTGATAGAGTTCAGCGTGGACTTCCACTTTATATACCTAACTCTATGCACCGATGAGCACCAGGAACAACTTTAGTCCTATTATAAGCTGACAGAAAAAGACCTAGAAGAGATCACCAAGGAATGGTCAGTATACCTCCTTGTTGCAGCAAATCCAGAGGACATTTTAGACATCAACAGCCCAGAATCTACACAAGACATACCTAGGCCCAGTAGGACAAAGAAGACGAAGAAGTCTGAAGAGGTTCAAGATGTAGATAGCAGATCTATAAGGAAGGCTTCCATCACACTAGATCAAGGAGGTAATGGAGAAGACCTGGAGGAAGTTGAATAGAGACCAGAAGACGAAGTTGAAGTTATAAAGAAGAGAAAAGGGTCACCTCTGAAGTCTCTTTCCCGAAAGAAATTGAAAGAAATTGTAACTAAGATGCAGACCACGCTCACTCTGGATGACCTCAGTTTCCTCCTCGCAACTATGAATGAAGCCATAGAAGAGATAACAAAAAACTAGAAAGCGAAGCAGAAGAATATATATAAAAGGATTGAAATTGGGCTCCAAGAAGTGCATCAGGCACTCCAGTCTAGATGCACAATCTCTACTGCGCCTATTCTAGAAGGAACAACAGAAATGGGAGAAGAATAATCTCAACTCCGCTAGATTGTTGATATAGTCAAAGTACGCCTTCGACACGCACAGGAAGAAAAAGTGCAGGTTGCTCAGGCCTTAAATAAAGTACAAGAGGAAATCGTAGAACAACGCCAAGCCACGCAACAAGAGAAGGATTCTCTCTAAGAAAAATTTGAAGAATATAGAGCGAAGATCCAAAAGGAAAAAGAGAAACTGCTCATGAAGCAGATTGGGATGGAAGAAGCAGTTAACCAAGCATTCTTCTATGTCACTGTCTTAGAACAAAAGAGAGAAGAACCCTTTGAACATCAAGTGATGAAGCTTGATGAAGATATTTAACAGCTTCAGTAAAGGGTCGTAGAATTAGAGCTTTAAACTATACCAAGTACCCCACAAGAAGTGCGTGACCAGTGAGAATTGAATGCTCAGAGTGCAGGCAAGAGGATTAAAACACGTTTTGAAGAATGAAAACAATTAAGTAGAAGAAGCACGCAGATATATGAACAACTATCCGAAGACCCGGAGTTGAAGAAATTGGAGTCTCAACTCGAGGAAGAAAAGTGGCATGCAGATACAGTACAGGCGCAACTCAAACTCCTGTCACCCGTCGAGAGGATGAAGAGATCCCAGGAACATCGCACCACCCAACAACTCATTCTTACCACACAGAACAGAGTGATTCAATTCAACCAAAAACTGTAGCTGATCTAGGAGGTGACCTATCTATTGTTTGAATAAATTGAAGGCCAAGGAATGGTACTAGAACAAGTAGTCATTACAGTCGAGCAACAACTAGAAGGACCTATCAGTGAAGTAGTTATTTAGGAATTAGCTGAGCAAGAAGCAGTAGCATAGAGACAAGTTGAAGCATCTCGAGCCAAGCTCTAGACCTTTGAAGCAAAGTTACACATACCTGAGTGACTCGGGACGACTCACGGGTGAGTGTTGGGGGCATGTTGGCCCTTGACCAAGTTTTGAGGAACACTTGGTCATATTTGACCATTTTTGGGACTTTTACAGCCTGTCAAACATGAAGCGCAAGGCGAAGAGGAGATCGTGGAAGCTAAACCCCCTTTTGGGTTCTTTTTGGGTTTTTGAGGATAATGTAACAGGACCGGGATGTCGACCCATGGGTTTACCCATGTTTAGGCCCCTTTTTGTAATGTATAAGTAGAGGTCTAGGCTATGTAAGAAAAATGAACCCTTTTGGAGGACACTTGAGAAGTGGCTTAGTGCTACGAGTTGATATGTGTGATATACTTGCAGAGCTGAGTGCAAGTATTATAAGTGTTGAGTACATGGATTGTACAAAGGTTTTAGTCATAGAGCTTGTTATTGGATAAATCCGTAAGTGCGGACACAAACCGATCTCCCTAGATCCACCTAGATCTAGAGAAAAACAGGACAGAATATACCGCTTTCTCTAGATCTAACTATTGAATTAAATTGGAAGTGAGAAGAAGATATGTACCTTGTAATCGCTTCCTTGGTCTCTGTTGTTCCTTGCTTCGATCTAGTGCTCTTGTGCGATCAAGATCAAAACAACACAAACCAACCAAAGTGAAAGCAAATAATATATCCAATAGCTAATCTATACATATGATCAAGGAATTATGTAATAAAGTAGATCTCA
>JZKD02S1675241.1:200337-224129 GCA_000966675.3 Picea glauca
ATCCAATAGCTAATCTATACATATGATCAAGGAATTATGTAATAAAGTAGATCTCACTTTATGGGAAAGAAATATATCATTGTATTATATTAATTGAAAGAGAAACTTACAACCATTGCCTTGAAGTCACAAGGTCCCTTCCTACTGTCCTTCGTTCCCCACACACTTCTTGCTCCAAAGATTCTGAAACCATAGATCCGATAGCTACTCACAATCTATCTTGACAAAGCAAATCTCAAAACCACTCTAATCAATCTAATAATTCCAAGCCAAAGAACCCAAGCTCAAGATAAATTTCTCCATGAGAACTCCTCTCCTTTTATAAGTTGAAGAGGATAAGGTGAGGAGGTTAGGATTATCCCACTAAATCATGAAAGCGAGTAAGATCCAAACCATTCGGATGCCACCTCACCATAGAAGCTTCTCCTTCTAGAAGATTCGAGAAACCGTACGTTTTTCCCATGTGCTGGAATGTTCGCACCCTAGCTATAGAGCAACCTACGAACTGTTCACACCCTGGCTATAGTGAAACCTACGATAATTGGTCATTCTCGCACCCTTCCTATATAGCAACCTGTGAACATCCCTTTTTATAAGGTTTTTACATAGGAAAATGCAACTTCTTTTCTCAGGAGAAGTTCTTCTCCCTTTTCTCTTTAGGAACTTATGCCACTGTGACCCCTCTGAAGGAAACAGATAGGTTTACATCATTAACGATCATAGGGATGACGAAAATAATGTGTAACAGAGCTACTCGGGGAAGGAGGATCTAGTGAGCTGCACAGATCTCTTGTCCTGAGCAGAGTAGGTTTTGAGGCTCTGTGCTTGTAACCGATTGGTGAGCAATAATAGAGAAGAAGAGTTGGTGTACATAGCCCCAGGGTGGAGGTGAACCACGTAAATCTGTGTGTCATGATTTGTGTTGTTACTTACATGTGTTTTTCCTCTCTTGCTAAGTGCTATGACATGTTTAGATAGATTTACTTATTCTTTGTTATTATTAGATGTGTATAGATGATAGATTTGATGTGTATGAAGTTTCTAAGTGCTTGGTCTACCAGATCCGGTCTGTTGTATGCTTCTAAGTAGCTAATCATCGTAGATCTAAGTATATACTTCAATGCTCTGTGTTATCTGCGAAGTGAGATAAGGGTTAATTCTAAGTGAACTATTGATGCTAAGTTCTTTGTTAAGTGTGTAATCACAGATTTGGATCCCATCTAAGGTTGCAGACACCCGAGTCTTGCAACCACCCCTACCTGTACCTCGGGTGAGACTTCATATGCTTCGCAGGTGTTGTCGAAAGGGTCGGTATTTAGGGTTTTGTTGGTGCATTGTTGTAGCATTAAACCCTGGGTCTTCCCCTGTGCCAACATAAGTAATATTTTCCTCCGACTTAATGCATAAACTACCTTATTAGACTTCCCAGACCTATGTTTCAACAAAAAAGAATAACTTTGTAGGAATTCTACCCATTTAGTATGATTTGATTCAACTTACCTTGGTTGTTAATGTACTATAGATCTTTGTGATCTGTGAACAAGACAAACTCCTTCGATAGTAGATAATGTCACCATTTCTCCAAATCCTTCACAATAGCATAAAATTACTAACCATAAATAGATTACTTCCTTCTAGACTCATTCAACTTATCGTTGAAAAATGCAATGGGTCTACCTTCTTGACTTAGAATTTCTCCAATTGTTGTTCCACTAGTGTCACAATAAACCTGAAATGCTTTATTGAAATCTGGTAATGCTAATACTCGTTGTGTTGTTACTCTCTTCTTCAATTCTTCAAATGACTTCTGTTCTGCTATAGTCCACTGAAACACTCCCTTCTTCATACATTCTATAAGAGGTGCACATATTTGGCTAAAGTTCCTAATGAATTTATGGTAGAATCATGCCAATCCATGGGAGATCCTCACATTGAATTTGCATCTTGGTGTCATCCATTTGATAATAGAATTCTCTTTCTCAGGTTCCATTTTAAGTCCTTTTGAAACCATGAAATAAAGGTACACAAATTCTCATTGCATGAATGTACACTTCTTCAGGTTTATCAATAGTTTATCTTCCTTCAAGCACTATAGTACTTCCCTCGCATGCTCAACATGCTATGTTCTATTGTTTCTAAAAATTAGTATATCATCCAAATATACAACCGTGAACTTACCCAAAAATGGTTTCAAGACTTCGTTCATCAATATCATGAACATGTTGTGTGCATTAGTTAACCCAAATATCATCATTAACCATTCAAATAGTCCATCTTCCATCTTTAATGTAGTCTTCCATTCGTCACCTTCTCTACTTCAAATTTGGTGATAGCCACTCTTCAAATCAATTTTAGTAAAATATTTTGAACCACTCAAGAAATCCATAAGGTCATCCATTATGGGCAATGGAAACTGATACTTGATAGTGATCTTGTTTATAGCATGTGAATCTATACACATTCTCCATTCCCCTATTTTATTAGGCATCAATACTGTTGGTACTGTGCAAGGGCTCAAGCTCTCACTAATCAACCCTTGGCCAAGCAATTACTTCACTTGTCGATTCACTTCTTCACTCTCTGATGGAGTCATTCGATAAGGCACTTTATTTATAAAATTCAATCCTAGGGTTAGATTGATTTGATGTGATATACTACGCAAAGAAGGTAACCCTGTCAGTAATTACTTTGCAACAATTTCTTTAAAGTCTTCCAACATGAATTGGATTTTTGTTGGTACAGAACTCCCCTTTCCAGCCTCTTGAGCCTTCTTTGGCACTATAGATAAACAATATCCATTTTGTTTATTCTCCTTCAAAAACTCCTTGTCTAAACATAACATAATGAGGATGTTGCTATTGTTCACATCCTTGTTGTAACTGTTGTTGTTACTCCCACCATCTTCACGCATTGGTTTCAACTTATAATGTTGTCCATTTTGAGTAAATTCATATGAATTTTCTATGCTATCATGGAACACCTTCTGGTCAAACATCCATGGTCTCCCAAGTAAAATATGGCACACATCCATTTATACTACATCACATAACACATTCTCTTTAAAATCTCAAATCTGAAATTGTAACAAACATTGTTCAGTCACCTTTACCTACTGGCCTTTTTTCAACCATGAAACTCGATAAGGACTAGGATGTGGTTCAAATTTCAAATTTAGTTTCATCTTGACCTCTGTAGAAATCAAGTTTTATGTACTTCCTTCATCAATAATCAAGTTATATCATTTTTCTTCAACTTTACATCTGGTCTTAAACACTATTTTCCTCTATTCAGAGTCTTCTATTAACTTTTGTTCTAGTTTAAGTAAAATTCTTTAAAATGTCAAGTTCTCACGTTGTCCATGTGGAAACAAACCCACATATTTTCCAACCACCAATGCATCACCTGCCATGGTAACTTGCGTTCTAGCATCACCTCTTTTACTAGGACCTTGATTTTCAGGGAATTCTGAGGCTTTATGACCTTGAACTCCACATCTATAAAAAGTAATTACAAACTTTCCCCTTCCTCTTTGGAATCCTTTTCCTCCACCAACTCCATTTCCTCTAGCACTTTAGCTAATTTTTGGTTCCTCTTCTTCTCCATTTTCCTTAGCAGTGTTTGTTCTGCCTCTTCCTCGTGGACCTCTTCCCCTTAACCTTAGTTGGGTATTCCTTTCAAGTTTCTTCACCACCTTCAGCGAAAATTTGCAAGCTTCATCCATAGTACAAAAATAATGCATACTCATCTCGTCCTGGATTGTATACCTTAGTTCATTCACATATCTAGCCACACGTTGATACTATGGCTCCTGAATACCATATCTGAGTGACATCCTAAAGAAATCTTCAGTGTACTCACGCACATGAGTACCTTTTTTTCTTAGATTCTACACTTGTCTACAAAGATTTTGTTGATAATCAACAAAAAAAAACTTTTCTTTAATCTTACTCACCATATTCTTCCAAGACTTGATATTTTTCTTCCTATTATCCACTCTATATTTTTGAAATATGTCCCACCAAATGGAATCATGTCCCTTAAACTTTGTGATAGTAAATTGAACCTATTTTGGATCAAGAACATTCTCATATTACAAATACTTCTAAAGATCTTTTTTCTAGTCTATAAAATTTTCATCCCTCAACCTGCCATCATAGCATGAAACCTTGACCTTCACACTACCTTTGTTACTTATATAGGATATCAAATGCTCGACTGGGTCTACATCCTCAATATTATGTTCAATCTCACTCTCATCTTTAGATTCAAAATATGCCTCAATATCTCTATCTCTTCTATATTCTAATTCTTCTATTCTTCTCAGTAAATCTTCAAGTTCTTCATTTATTGCACTTACATGTATTTCTCCTCTCATTATAGGAGACATTATTCCAAGTCTCCTGGTAGTTCAAATCCTAAATGCCATCCACAGCCTCAATCCAGACACTGACAAACCTATTTGTTCTTCAGCACTTTGGCTAAAACAACACCAGAATTAGGGTATTCTCGACCAGTTACAGAAACACTCATGCAATCATCCAAGAGAATAATTTCTCTAATTCCACCTGATGCAAGGAGTAATCAAGTTGAAACACACAACAGAGTTACAACACACACCCTACTACAAAATACACAATGGAAAAGAAATGAAAAAATATTATTGCCAAATAATCAGGGACTTAAATTGGAAACTTAAGGATGCAACACCATTCATTTATTGATGTGAAGAACATATGAAAATTTACATTACGTCAAGCCTAGGCTAAGAGAAATCCATGAATGGTTACTTGCGTGGTTGAAACCCACTAAAAAAATTGTCCAGAAGGTAATGGTCTGCGTGTGTGGGATGAGCCTTTGTTTCTCCCTTCCTACATGCTTGCCTAACCTAGAATCCTTCTCTCCAGTCTGCCTTCCATGAATCCCCTAATTCATAGTTCACCAACCCATTCTCCATCGCATCCATGCATCTTTAAACTCCTTGCTTCGCCTCTGAATCGATTCACCTTCCATTGCCAAGAAAAGATAGTTACCAAAAATGACTAACAATTTTCCTCCTTCTTGGCGTTAACAAACTTCTGCTAGGCATGGGAACATTACTGCCACGTGATTGCAACTCATCATGAAGAATGCCAGAATGGAATGTCAACAAGAACTATAACAACATTATCATAGGAGGAAAATTTATTTTTTTAACGAAATCCACATTCTATAGGAGTTTCAACATGTGTTTCAGCATGAGTTTCAACATGCATTTTCGCACAAGTTTCAGCATACACAAGAGTAGTTGCATGAGTAAAATAAGTTCAAATTCATAGCAAAGTGACTAAATAAAATGTACCACTAACACAGTCCTTATTTGACTTGTTGCCTAGTTTGCAGAATAAAAATATTTTTGGGTGATGCAGATTGTTCAAACCCAAGGATGCTCCTGCATCATCACTCGATGAATTATGTGACCAAATTTGCAGACATATTGTTAGATATAGGTTACCTTCTTGAAGTTTGTCATGGAAAATAATATGCCTATTGTGTAGAGAAAGAGGGAACATGATGACTTTGATTCTTTCATCATCAAGAGAATGAACGACTGGACCTAAATACATGAGCTAAGACCGCCAAAGGATTGGCTCGAATGCATGAGGACCTTTCCATGTGATGTTGGAAATGTTCTCTCCAAGGATACATTTTTTATTTTTGTTGTTTATGTTGTTATGAGCCATTGAAAACAAATTTGTAAAGGTGTTTGTCATCATCACTTTGATGATTTTCATGATGGTTGACATTGTTGTATAAGGAAGTCTCCCATAGTTATTATTTATATTTCCATCATTACATGGTGCATTTGTGTACCACCATGTTTGATTAATATAGATAAAACCTATATCCAGAGTGTTGTCCTAGAAAAGTAGCAAGCACCATGGTTCAATCCATGTACCAATGTTTGGATCAAAGGTACGATTGATTCCCAGTTGCTAAGATATATGACAATTAAAATTTTTGATATATGTAGGACCATAGTTGCAAGTAGAATCAAAATTTTGACCGTAGAATTAATCTAATGGTCCTAGTCAAATGTTGTAGTAAGGTGCATGATCAGTGGTGCCCGACACCTTAGAGTCGTGTTTTGATTTTGTCGTAGGTAAGGGTGTTTTCCATAGTTTGTTGTAAGCCCTATTATTTAGGCATAAGTGGTTCATAGTAGCGCATGTATTAATCCTTTTCATGTAGAGAGGTTGTGGCATCAGGTTGTGGAATTAACCACTCAGATATGTATGAGAGTGATAAGTGGATCCGTAGCCTAAACTTGATGAGGGTCAAAAAGGAAAGATTCTTTGATAGAGGGTTAGCAATGTGTGGACCATTTAAAGGAATCCCACAAAATATATCTAGACCAATGAACATTGAAAAAAAAAAAAAAAACATGTATTCATTAAGGGGGAGAGTTAGAATATAATTAAATCATACATGTTACTCGTGGACCCAATGACATGACCTATTGAGAAATTAACTAGATAAGATGACCTACGTGAGTAAGTTAGAAATGATTTCACTCCAAGTCAAAGAAGTAGTTGAGTGCCTGGCTCAAGATTATGAGAGATAAGAATAAGTAGACTTGTGATAGTGGATAGGTTGAATCAAAACCCTTGATATCTGAGATAGATCTATGGTTGAGCTCTGCTTGATATTTTATAAAAGGATTTTTTTTCTAATGTAATAGACAAGTAAGCAATTCTTTGTGCACTCTTTCTCTCTCCTATTGTACTCAATATGTCCAATTGAATCAACTTGAAAAAGATTCAAAATAATATAAGCATGTTTCCAAGTAAATGATTTACTTACTCAATTTTTACCCATGTTATTATATTGATTTAATGAATTTGTCGATAATCTTCACAATATATTAATTCATTATTGATTTTATGTTTCCTTTATAAGTCCCTCTCTTTAGAGTCCAAACTTATTTGCCTTTCTTCTTATTGTATTACACACAAATCAATTTTTTTACTATTTTTTTTTTGTTTTCTAGATAAGATTTTTGTCTACGTTAATGAAATATTTTGATTTTCAAGTCTTATTTGACATCATCTATAAGTGTGATGCTAACTTTTTTAATTTCATTTATTCTGTTTGAAATATAAAAAAAATAAAAATATGCTATATTCTCTCTCCCGAATAACATACATATCCTCCAATAGTAAAGAACAATTGAGGTGAGTCATCCAACCACTCCTACCTTTCCCTAATAAGTTGCAAGACATTTTATAATATTATTCCCTTATTCATTGGGCTCCATCCATTTATGAGGTCAATATATGTGAAAACCAACAAAAATAGGTCCATCGATGAAATCTCAGACCTCCACCTCATTTCATACATTTGTTGAGCATTTCCTTGCAGTTATTGTATCCATCAACCAACCTACCTTCTTGATTTCTTCCTGAACAAAAGGTACTTTGATTTCTTACATGAGTGGGACTAGGACTCTCATGCATGAAGCAAAGTGGCATCATGGGACTGTCAAAAATACCCTCAATATTTTGGACCCTTTTTTTTTATCTTTAGAGTTACACTGATGATGATAGTTGTGTTGTGCATTTCACAATCAATGTCTTTATAACCCTTTATCCAAGCCTCTAAATTAAGAATATTCCACCCCTGCACACATTGTTTATTGATGAATTCGATGTCGTTGCTTTGTTTAAGGATTATGATTCTTTAATATCTCTATATATATTATAGTTGTATTAGCTCCATGCAAGAATAGCGATATTGATTTCCTTATGTAATAGTGGAATAAGTTCCCTCCTACCTAGAAGGGGAATGGGGCAAAAGAAAAAGTAGTAGCACAAGTAGAGATTGGAATAGAGGCATTGAATATTTCCCCTCCTCCCGAGAAGAAGAATGGGGCAAAGAAAAAATTACAGCATTGGAAGAGGTTCAGACAAGGAGTTTATAGAAAAGAGAAAGGGATGGGGAATTTATCTCCCTATATATTTCTGATTCAATATTTATCTAGTTCCCCTCATTCTATTCAAAAATGAGAAAGATAGGGGAGGAGGTTCTTTATTTTTAACTATACTTTTATAGAATCACTTACATCTGGAAGCTTTGTCTAATTAGACCACGAGTAATAAATACTTGAAAAAGGTATATTGTTATATTTAGAGGAAATCCAAATTGATGCATTGGACTACAGTCGAAGGAAGAGAAGCTAAACAAGTTGGGAATTGATGTGATGTTGTGTCTTGGATCATGAATGCCCATATGTATTATGGGAGTGCCCTCGGCACATGCAAATTTCAAAGCTCCATCAGCCTATTAATTGCATGGTTCTCGATGCAACTCTATGTGACACATGTAGAAGAGCATGGCAGGTGCTACTTGTTAATTATGTACATATAAAATATGTGCTGTAATATTTCAAACCAAACATTTTGATAGTTTTTGCATTTCCAAATAATAAGTCCTTACATTTAGAGTTACTTCAGGAGTGAAATGTGTTATGCCATATGTGTTCAATTCTAATAGGTTGAATTCTATTACTTTCCAAATGACACTTTCCACATGTTAGTTTATGTGTTATAAAAAGGGTTTTCTTAGGAAGCATGTAGGTTTCTTAGTGGGTCTTTCTCTAAATCCGGTTGAGCTTGGATATTCATGGAGGAATATCACTAGAAATTATTAGAACAACTTAAATATTGGTTGCCTTGAGCCATATGCATAGTTAATCTAGTGAACTTTAAGCCCTCTCCAATATTTGACCTCTAACATAGAGAGTATAGTTTAAGAAGTAGTTGTTATATCTCATCATGGTGTTATCTTCTACATTTCATCATTCCACGGATGAGTGTTGTATAGTATATTTTGGTTTCCTCGACTATTAGTGTTCTTGTTAGGGTTCTTTTACAACCAACTATTCTTAGTTGTAATCTTATTGTTGGCACAGGGGCAGACCCAAGGTTCAAAGTTTCAACAATGCACCAACAAAACCTTAAATATCGGTCCTTTCGACAACACTTGCGAAGCAGACGAAGTCTCATATGAGGTAGAAGCAAGGAGGGTTACAGGAGGCAGGTGTCTGTAACCAAGATGGGACATAGATCTGTGATAATAACACTTCACAGAGTACTCTATTAACACTTAGAAGATGATAAGTATTAGTTCATTAGCTTCATTAACATCGCAGAACAAACCCTAATATGTATCGATGCAGTAACAACAAAGATTAAGCATTTCTACCACCTAGCACATAGAATTGAGTTAGATCTAACATTCATTCATCCCTAACACATGTAAATCACTAAGAAACAACAGATATATATATCATACATAACATTCAAGGCTCTAAGAAGATTCATAACATAACCAACAAAGCAACTTAGAACTACTTTCACTTAGCCACTTCCCACTATCCCCTACTCTTCTACAATACATTCTTACTTATACTTTTACAATCCCTTATAATAAGGCCTAATTATGGGTAAACCCCATGGGTTGACATCCCATAAATCCTTACAAAAGCCCTAAATAAGTCCTTACAAAGCCTGCAAAATAAGTGAGATCCATGATCTCAGCTCCGCCTGGGCGCTCCTTTCTCCACTAATGTGTCGAAGTCCAAAAAGTGGTCAAACATGACCAAGGTTTCCTCAAAACTTGGTCGAGGGCCAACAGGCCCCCAACACTCACCTATGACTCATCCCGAGTCACTCAGGTCTAGGCAACACTGCTTCGAAGGATTGGAGCTTAACTCAACCTGCCTCAACTTACTACTTTGCCTGAGCCTCCTGCTCAACGAGCTCCTGGCTCGTCTGCTCTGTAACATGCCCTTCTAGGCATTGTTCCATTGTTGCAACCACTTGGTCTAGTTGCAAGCCTTGTCCCTCAATTTCTTTGAACACCTTGCAGGCTTCATCCTACAGAGGTTATAGCTTCTGCGTGACTTCCATCACCCTAACCTAGTGGGCATTCATTTGTTGCTACATTGTGCGTTGTTCCTGATATCTCTTGATTCTTTCAACTGCGGTGAGTAGCTTCATCTGCGCATGCACAGAGAAACCCTATTGATGTGACTTCTGTAACTATGCTTCCAATTTCCTTAGCTCTATATCTTCTACGAGGCATTCATATGTTTGCACGCTTCTATCACTCAGTTGTTTTCATTCTGAGGTGAGGGATTTGATCCTTACTACTGCGTTCTTAGCGGCTTCCTCCCTCTGGTCACGCACCTCCTGCGGGGTGCTCGATATTTCTTGGATATCCAACTCCATTATCCTCGCTTGAAGCTGTTTTATGGTCTCAGTGAGATTTTCCACTTGAAACTAGACCGACTCTTGTTCCTCATGTGTCAATCCTGGCACAGAGCGACATGCTTTATTCACTACTTCTTTTACTATAGCCTATTTTGCGAGCAGTTGCTCCTTTTCTCTCTGTAGTTGGGTTTCTTCCTCCTAGATCATTTCCTGGAACTCTTATTTCTCATTTTCATAGGAGGTTACACAATACCACGCTACTCGTAATTGCTCTAAGACTTCCCTTTTCTCTTGTTTCAAGGCTTCTGTAGCCTTCTCATTCTCTTCTTGGAATTTATGAAGTTGAGCCTTTGTTGCATCTGCAATTCTTCTCAATTGGGTTGGTTCATCCCCCAATTTTGTAATATGTGACACAGTAGGTATTGCACGGATCAAATGAATAGCTTGTTGTACTTCGTTCAATTCCTTTTCGATCCTGCCATATAGTTCATCCTGCTTCGCTCCATATATTTGCAAGATGTCCTTGGAAGCATCCTCCATGGTTCAGCGGACCAAAATGATGTCATCTTCCATGAGCGTGGTCTCTAACTGAGGCTTACTAGCGTGCATCTTCTTTCTTGTTGAAGGTTTCTATGAAGAAACCTTCCTCTTCTATGGTGTTACTATTTCAACAAGGGGATCTTTTGGTGGTGTAGCTTCTCCTTCTCCTTTATTTTCTTCTTCATCCCCTCCTCCTTGTCCATTTCTTTATCTCCTCCTCCTAGCGATCCAAATCCATTTTTTTCAGAGGCGCTGCCCTCCTCATCAGTCTCTATATTCTAGACTTCTTCCTACTTTTTATTCTTCTTTGTCCCACTGGACTGTCCGACATGCTCGACTCAGGTGACCATGGGGCTTCCTATGGTGTCGGTGTTAGAAAGGTATGCATCAGAAAAGGGTACAAGGAAATCGTCTGTCCATTCCTTGGTGATCTTCCCCATGTCTTCATCTTTTATGTTATAGTACGATTATAAATCTTCCTTGCTCTCATCTCTGTGTGCAGTGATATAGATGAAATGCAGATTTGCGTGGAACTTTTCTATTGGTCTATATTTATGTAGGGTACACTGTGTCATCCACGGAAATGATTCAATGGAAACTTTCAGTTGCTGATAATATGCATGGAACACAGTGTTGGATTGCCACTTCTTCGAAATATCGTTGGTGTACCACAAGGTAGAAAACCTAGCAGCCAATGAATCCGATGGTTCTATCTCTAGAAAGGTGGCTCCTTTAGGCATTTTCAAGGTGACAAATGCAATCAAAATGATTAGCTAGCTGAAGTGGAATTTGTATCCCAGATCTTGAGCTTTGCGATAGTCTTTCGCGAGTTCGTTGACGATGTAACTCACCCAATTCATCTACATTCCCTCCACACCTTTTCCTGTGAGGTCCACCACGAATTTGGTGACCTGTGTGGGTTGGTTCTTCCTTACGATCTTTCCAATTATGAGTTGGAAAGAGAGGCGCACTACGCCATCCTATATAGAGGCTACCTTGTAGCCTTGCTTTCCTTTTTCAACTTCACCGTAAGCTTCCTTGATGCGTTGTGCCAGGGAGTGGTTTGAGGCCTTCCCTAGATAAAACTACTGAGGTTCAGGTCCCTACATTCTTAATCCTGTAATCAAGTGGATCAACGTCATATCCACAGTAATTCGTCGATCGAGCCAAATGTATATTCCATGATAGCACGACAAGAGGAGTTTAACAGAAGTGGTAACCTCCTGGTGATGGCCAAAATAGGGAATCTTCATCACATTTAGCATGGTGGACTGTGCCAGCTCCTTAATCCATGGATGGGAGACAAGGCGAGGCTTCTTCCCAGTTGTCTTCATCAAGTATCGGTGGGGTGAAAGCATAGCATAGTTCTTTTTGTCGCCTGGATTGAAGTCGTTGTTCTTTAGCAGCAGGATCTGTCCCAACTGACTCCCGACTACGCGCATTCCCTTCGGAATATACATAGCGAATAGAGTGTACTCATAATCGCATGGAATGTTTTCACGGTTAATCACACCATCCAACGTTGGAATGTACTCTGGTAAGATCAACGGGATCTTCTTCACATTAGCCAGATCATCGCGATGCTTACTTAGTTGCTTGGTCGCGGAGTTGAAACAGCCAGAACATCATCCAGTTGAAGGGGAATCCTGCAGTGCCCTGGTTGACAATGCATGGACACCTTCAAATAACTTTATGTCGACCATTATATTCTTGAGGACCTCCTTGACATACTTCTCTAATGCACTAGGTTCACCCGACATTCTCACTTTTAAAGAGATAGGTCGGGGTAGGCGAATAGACAGGAGGGGTAGACAAACAGATGGCGAGGTCTAGCTTCTTATAACACATCTTGACACTCAATCAATTCTCTTCTTGGATAAGTTAATCACTGGTGGAAAAAAGTGGTCCCAACGCAGCGTTCGTCGGGTTAAATAAGCGAGGCACCGTAACATATTCTTCCAACGGGCATGAATGCTTCCATCAATGTGAATATGTTCATTATGGTGCAGTCTCAATGTCCCAAAAGTAGTCCATCCTCCCATAAATGCATTTTCTATCCATTCTAAAGAGTCGTTCTAATGGGAAGGGCACCTCCAATGGTCATATAGCTTCACTAGGGAGAAGTCCCATTCTGCACGGTCCTACTTTTCCAATGAAGTTCAAATCTTATGAACCTACCTCCTACAAGGTTCTAATCTATGAAGTCTTCCTTCTGGTCTCTGTAGATTTTTGTAGCTTTTCCATCTTAGATTTCTTTTTACTGAGCTTCCTTTCCTTCTTTCCTGTGATTTGTGTCTCTCTAGATGTGTCTAGGATCCTCTTTCCATTCTTATTCTTATCTTCTCCTAGTGTAGTGACTTCGCACTACTGATGTGCTCTCAAAGGGTCTGAGGTTAACATCCCTTCTCTTAATACTTCCTGGGTGGATATACTTATTTCTTGCATAGCTAGGTACTTCAAACCTTCTTGCATTATTTCAACCTTGACATCTAATTCTCTTTCTTTATGTTCCTCCTGCGTTGTTACTTGGTTCTTTAGCTTTGACTTATCCTCTCATTCTTCTATTAGTCGATCTATTTTTTTGGCTATGAAATCCCTTAGTTCTTGATTTTTCTTTTATGTAGCTTCTTCCTCTACTTTCCTGCTGATCTGATCCTTCTCAATCCAAGTATTTCCTAACAAAAGTGGGAAAGAAACATTTTTCTCATCAAACTTAATGACTTCAAATTATTCTTCAGTCGATGTTTCATGAATAATAATAGGTACATTAGTAACTCTTCCACATAAGGTTATCATCTTTCCCTTAATAAACACAGTAGGCTTTCCCAAAATTTGCCAAGTGTCTTTTGTCATAATATTCACTTGTGTTTCTTCATCCAAGACACAGTTTATGTCGAAGTCTTATATTCCTGCACTTATACGTTGTTTTACTTTTAGGATCTCTGGTAAACTAACATCTTTGTGATCATTCATTATTTCTTTCAATTGTACTAATGTGGTCTGAACTTTCTCTGATTATTTCTCTTTGTGATTCTGTAACATGCTCTTAGTCTCTTGACTTCCTTCATATTTTCCTTGTCTCATGTTCATTCTTTCAACTTTAGCAATCATCTTGGACAATCCTCAACCTCATGGCCAACAATTTTACAACAAAGACAAATAGGACCTATACCGAGGCATTCCTTAGCAAGATTCCCTAGTCTTCTACAGTTATAACATACTGTCAATCCTCTCTTTCTCTTGTATGTTCCCCAACCTCTCATGTATTGCGCACTAGGATCAAAGTGTTGGACCTGCAATCTACAAAAATTCTTTCTAGGTTCCTACATCTACTTATTAGTCCTAAAATTCTTTCTATGCATAGGAATAACATATCTTCTTCATTTTTATTCGCTTTACTTAGATCAAATATTTATTCCAACTGCTCCCTAGCTTTCAGACTAGGATAGAATCTATTAAACATACTTAAATTCATGCCTTATCTTACTCTTATCAAAGAAAAAATATTTACCTCTTTTAATATCTTACCTCTTTTCTTAAAAATGGATTTCTTTCTTAGCATAGAGCTTCACAAGTCAAGTAGAGTACTACGCACTTTAGAAACAGATCTATGCATAGAGATTCTCTTTTTTTTACTTCAGTTCCCAACAATCACAGTTTCAGTTCCCAACAATAGAACCATTTGTTGGCACAGGGGTAGATCCAGGGTTCAATGCTTCAACAATGCACCAAAAAAACCCTAACTACCGGCCCTTTCGACAACACCTGTGAAGCAGGCGAAGTCTCACCTGAAGTAGAAGCAGGGGGGTTACATGATGCATGTGTCTGTAACCAAGTTGGGACACATATCTGTGATAATAACACTTCGCATAGTTATCTATTAACACTTGGAATATTCTAAGTATTAGTACATTAGCTTCATTAACATCACAGAACAAACCCTAATATGGATCGACGCAGTAACAACAAAGATTAAGCATTTCTACCAGTTAGCACATAACATTGAGTTAGATATAACATTCATTTGTCCCTAACACATGTAAAACACTAAGAAATAACAAATCTATCTATCATACACAACATTCAAGGCACTAGGCAGATTCATAACATAACCAACAAAGTACAAAGAAAACCAAAGACACAAGATATACTTGGTTCACCCGAGTGTGGGGCTACGCCCACCAACTGCTTTGTCTTCTTTATTATTCTTCAATCTCTTACATTCAGTGGCTACTATTCATTAAGCCACAGATCCAAGCTTCACACCAGACATGATATCTGCTCACTTAGCACCAGATCCTCCTTCCCAAAATTAGGTCAAGGCACAAATCCAACTTCTCTATTGAGCACAGAGCCTTACATACACATTCTGTTGCACAAAGCAACTCATAACTACTTGCACTTAACCACTTCCCACTATCCCATACTCTTCTACAATACATTCTTACTATTACTTTTACAATCCCTTACAATAAGGCCTAATCATGGGTAAACACCATGGGACGACATCCTATAACCCCTTACAAAAACCCTAAATAACCCCTTACAAAGACAAAAAAATAAGTGAGATCCGCGATCTCAACTCCTCCTAGGTGCTCCTTTCTCAACCAATGTGTTGAAGTCCAAAAAGTGGTCAAACCTGACCAAGGTTTCCTCAAAACTTGGTCGAGGGCCAACACTTATCAAGACATCCATAACTACTCAGAAAATTATCTTTTGCTAACCCTTGACATCTTCCCATTGTTATATATAATGAGCATCCTCTTGTATTATACAACATAACAAATATACATGTTAATTTTGTATTTTTGTTTTGTTCAATGGATTCTAGGTGCATTTATGATCCAGGTTAGACCCAAATTTATACATGGAATCATAGTTCTTTCCCTTCTTTTTTATATGAGAATGTATTCATCTCTCATTTCACTGCTTTTGTCTCTCCATAGTGCACATGTTTAGATATTTATGGCCCTATATACCTATGTACAAACCCTTCAACACCAGGGGAAGTGTTTTGAATATTTGTGTGTGTGCCAAATTCTCTTAATATAGTGTACCTCTTTCTTGAAATCATATTGGTACACAACCTCTCTCCAGAACCATATCTATCTCTCCATCAGTATTTCATCTTGGTGTAATTGCAGAGTTGGCATATTTTACAGACTGTAGCCTTGGATTTATAGTGTTCTTTCTCCACTACTCTCTCTATCTATATGTTTATAATTACAACAAAATGGAGTACCTAATGACAACAATTGAAGAATATGATGATCAATCCTTTGGAAAATCGGATAAGAGATGTGGCTAATCCTGTGAAGTTTCAGTGTATATATGGGGGAGGGATTCTCTCCCTTATCGATGAAAATCTATGTTACATTCGTGGAAACACAAGGGTGGTCATTTCTAGCAAAAGAATTAGTTTCATAGATTTGATTGCAATATGTTGAAGGTTCTCAAGTCCACTATGTTGTTGAAATGACAATTTCCCATTGAGTATCTAAATGCAATGGTTTCCATTATATCCAATGATGATTTGGAGAATATGTTGGAGTAGAACATGGTTGGTGCCAAAGAGGGCTTGTCTAAAGTGTGGGCCTTTATTTTCCCTATTTTAATTTCCACTTCTAAGCCTCCAGAAATTGGTCCAATGGATGACCATCCTTCACCTGAGGTTTTAATTGTGAAGTTTGTAAAACACCAAGACAAAGACCAGGTCAAAAAATTGATTCCTCATCATCATCATATCTCCTAGTGTTATGGAGAAATACCCCCTGCAAAGAACTAAGAACTACCTTGAATCTACCTTTGATTCAAGATATATTGTAATATAGACAACAATATAATTTTCCTCTAGATCTAATAAATTTGATCCTAATTTATGCAATAAAGAAGTGAATATGGTCCATATATTGTTCCCAACAGTTGTCCTTATATAATAATGGATGATGTAGATTTAGAAATCTTGTTCTAGATCTTATAACATGCTTCCTAGACACAAGAGAACAATGATATCAAACACAGACCCTTCAAGCAATAGGAATGTCAAATCTTTGCTAGATATAACATAATCTACTCAAGAAAGACCAGATTTACCATCGAAAAATATATATGAATGAATAAGAACAATAAATGGAGGGGAAACCATATATATCTATAATAATAAGTGGAGAAAACATTACAACAATCAAATGTTTTACCTTGAGTCCCAATTGAAGGTCTCTCTGAGTTCATTGATCCAACTCCTCTTTATCCCTCACATAGAAAGGCCAACTCTGATATGAATACCGACTATAGGAGTCTCTATGAAAATATGCAACATAATTTTTCTCTCCAAATCTTCCTCTCTTCTTCCCTTGGAATGATTTCCTTAAGTATATTGATGGAAGATGTTAGGGAGTGTATCTAGACATCTAGAACTTAGTGAACTAGCATTCCAATATGAGTTCCCAAGATCATGATACAATATTGACATCTCACACATCATTGATCTCCTCAAAAATCATCGAATCTAGAAGGCTACAGGGGAAGTCCTAGGTTTCTAGTAGTGCAGGTAATGAATGATCACACCTTTCTAGTGGTGCAACATGTGACCAATTGCACCTTTCTATGCATTCAAAGCACAACCTCCATCTAAAAATTATATATCCAAGGCATAAAAGGTATGTCTTAGTATGAAAACACCAATAGACCATCAATGTCTCTCTAGGGTGGGAAATACATCTATAAAAAATGCCTCATAATCATGCTCATAATGTGTGAAGTTAGAAAAAGAATTGATGACCGAAGCATAGCATAATATCCATAAACATGAGGTAACATAAGGAAGGGGTTGGGATATCAAGGGACTAGTGAGTACCTACAATTAGTCGTCAACCAATCACACGCACACACACACACACACACACACACACACACATATATATAGAGAGAGAGAGAGATCATCCCTGGGGTAGGCATACCCATGCTTAGAAAAGAAACAAAACATGGTCACCAACACAATATATTATGCATCAATGAAATGAAATAAAATACCATGGCCATGAAAAATTACATGTTGGATCCATATCATCAAAATATATCATAGCCATGAGTAAATACAATGTGGATCTATGTCAAAATATACATAAGGAAGATATTGAGCACTAATGAGAGTTCCCATGTGGTCTTTAAAGTAATCATACGACAATGATATGTTGCATCATAGTTTAGTATGGGTAAAATGAATTAGTGATGTTCCCCTATTCCCAAGGCGTTCGCCCCAGCCCCAATGGTACAATTCTATGTCATGTGAATAAATGACATGACATCAAGCATGGTAGAAACTTTCTTATTAGTGTTCATTGATGAATACCACTAATAGACACGAGGGGGCACACCATTTCTAAGACTAGACCCCAAGATACCTAGAACAATATAGCGAGTGTGAATAGTCTAGCTGACATCGAACAATCATAGAATTGATCAATCAATATTCAATGAGATAAGACCACTATAAATCATGAGGAAGCTTCCCACTGAGGAATGAAAGATTCAACGTACTAGTTGGTTTCTCAATCCCTCTTCTAGACAAGGTCTTGATGTCGATAGGAATAGATCCATTGAAGGAGGGCCTTAATGTATCCCCCATCAATTGACACAAAACAGGCACTAAGAGATGTTGTGAAGAGACAAATCGCCAAATACAACTGACAGGGATGGATGACATGGATGCTCAAAAGATAGAATATGGCCAACTGAGGATAACATCCCTCGAATATATAACACGACACATTGATGACCTGGTAGCATGGACTTAAGAGCACCAATGATATAATGTGAAAATACATGATGCATTAAATCACTCTCCATAGTGACTATAAGAGTAACAAGCAAGAGGCATATATGACTCATTCTGATGGTACGACTTATAGGAAAGTTAAAACCGAACTGTAAGATGGAGATACAAATAAGTGCCATGTTTAAGGGAAACACAACTAATGATTGCCACATTTTAGAATACTGTGCAATGGTAAAAAACTCACCCACTCTTTTTTTGTAAGTGTTTCCTTCATGGTTTTATTATCTTGAAAGAGAGATAAAAGTATGTTCCATATGTTTTTTGTATAGTTTTACAAGACCAATAAACACGTAAAAGTGTAATTTATGGGGTGTCTTTTCATGGTTTAACGAGCATGAAAAAGAGTTAAAAGTTAGATTGTTTGGAGAGAACAAGTGGTACAATGGAATGCATCTATGTTCCAATTATGTGGAACTTACCTATGCAAAGTGAATGCAAAATGGAACTAGAAAGTGATTTCTACTCATCACAATGGTTCTCTCCATGGGTAAAAGGTCATAAAATGGAAGAAAACTAATGCAAATGGAAAGAATTCGAGTGTGACTACAATGGAGGTAAGCGGGATCAAATAAAATAGCAACACAAAAGTAAGCACCAGGACATAAGAAATAATATGCATGTGCAACTGTAAAATAACATAAAAATATGAGAATCCCCTCAAGGTATGTAAACAAAGATGAAGAGAGAAAAATGATGCCCAACTTCAAGTCATTGAGTGTCAAAAGGAGTTTCCTTGGGAATACAATAAATCACGACATGGACACCAAATGGAAATCAAGGTGCCAACTAGGGTTCCCATTAAAGGTATGCACTACTGCACAAGTTACGATGTGGAACAAGGAGAAGCTAATGTCACAACCTAGTGAGATCAAACCCAAGGTAGAGTGATGACAACATGGATGATTAACAATCAAATAGGAATATGAAAAGAAAAACCTATCCCTATATTCCATTTCAAAACATGTACCTAGAGTTCAATGGATGTCACAAAAAATGCCAAATAATGTAAAAAAGTCTTGGAAAATGTAAAACAAAAGCACACACTTTGTTAAAATTCTACATTATAACCTCATTAAAAATATTAAAAATGATCCAAAAATAAAATGTATGGAAGGTGCTTGCTTATTTTAGGTGTGAAAAGGGTTTGTTTAATCCCAAAAGGTAAAAAATGCCTTTTATGGTAAAAAAACACTTCATTTTTACACTTACCTTTGGTAAAAATCCTAAATTGAGTGGAAACTCTCCTACCTCCCAAAAATTCTAGAGAAATTTGTGAGAGATTCATCAAGTGGAATTTGAAACCATCGGTATCAAGTGGTTCCTCATTTCATGCTCTTTCTTTTCAATGTATTTTTAAATATTTAAAGTGAAAATTTTGAATTCGGTGGACCCCGAAAGGGCCAAAGTTGTGTGGTCATTCATGGTAACAAAAGAAGGTGTAACCGATCATTTCCTAAGATAATTCGGAGAGATATCGGTCTCACCTATAGCTTACAATTCTTAGATCTTGATCAAATTTTGAATTTTTTTTCTCGATGACTGATCCGAGGTGTTCTTCTAATTTTGTAGGGCCTCCTTCCATATTGATTGAGTGCAAAGACATATAACATGAGGCTGAACATGCAACAAACTTGAGGGACCAAAACACATTATTTGCATTACAATATGGCAGATTACTGAAATTCTTTGCAATCCAAGGCATGAGATCTCAACCAATGCTTTTGGATGCATTAGTCAGATTTTGGGATCTAGACCAACAATTCTTTGAAGTGGGTGACTAGAAATTAACCATAGAGATAGAGGACATCAAATTAATCACCATATTATCATTGTGTGGGTCATTGATGATCTTGTCAGGTTGGTCAGTTGTGTAACAACCCTAGTTAAATAGTTGCATAGGGTTTATTAAAGTATAGTTAATTAAATAATTAACTGTCTTAATGTGTATTAGTTATGTAATGATTAACTATTAATAATATTAATTAATTAATTAATTATTGTTTAATAAATGTCGATTAATTAATTAATTGATTACTTAACACATTTAAAGGTTTGGGCAATGAATTAAAGGGCTTAATAACTTTAATTTCTTATTATAAGATTTTACGTATGCAAGGGGGGGAATGAAGCATTGAGTGGAGGGATAAGGTGATAAATGGAAGGATACGATAACAAATGGAGGGATAAGGTGGGTGGCATTAATGGAGGGTAGGGAGTCGGTGAATGAGGGGGATATGACTGGGCAGAGGCTTACGGGAGAGGATTATGAAATTCTGGCGGAGGAGGACTATATTTTGTTGGTTACTGATATTTTTCTGGTTTGGAGTTTGGGGGAGGACAATTGCAGGGGGCACCAGGTTGTTGGGAGTTTTGGGCTCGAGGGCCAGAAATCCTCACGGAATCCTGGAGCTAGGGAGCCGGATAGGCTGCTCCTAGCTGGTTGGGTGGTTAGTCGGTTTTGGGCAAGGTTTGGTCAGAGCATCAGGCAGAGATTGGACAGCGCAGCAGGGAGGACAACCAGATAAGCGGGAATTTAGAATCAGGTAGAGGTATTTTGATTTATGAATCTGTTGGGTTATGTGATGATTATGTAATTTATTTTCATGCTATGGATAAATTTAATTTCTGTTGAATATTAAATGTTTATACGATGATTAATGAATTACTTATGCATTGAAAGAAATTTTATGTTTAAGTGAATGAATTTTATTAGGCTTTGTTAATTTATGGGTTTATACACTTGGTATCAGAGCTTTAGTTTGAAGCACTGGAGCCTTAAGGGCCTACCCACCTACTTAGAATTGACCTAGAAATAAACCAAAAAACCTTAGAAATTGTTGTAAGTTTGAAGGAGGCCTATTCACCTTCAGACCTGTAAGAAGCCTAGCATGTAAAAGATTCAAACCTGTGAGAAGCCTCACCTGTACAGAGTGATATTTTTATATAATGAACAACTAAAAAAAAAATAAGAATAGAGTAAATATATATATGTGTGTGTGTGTGTGTGTGTGTAGAAATAGAAATAATATAAATTATAAAATTATTGGGCTCATAAGCACAATCTCCATAATATCAAATCAAAGCCTAGCCCCAAGCCAACTTCAAGTGCAAACAATATAAAAAAAAATATAGGTATTACAGTATATATATATATATATATATAGTATGGTGTGTGTTCAAAATGTTCTAATCCATAACACATATCGATTTTATCAACCAAGTCACTTGTCAAGTACAAACCACACAAACCCTAGCACTTATGCTAAGCTTGTGAGTCAATGCCTTTAAAAAATAAAAAATAAATATAAAAAAAATTGGCTTTAGAGCCAATCTCTAATTAATCCCATCGGGCTGAAGGTCAAAGTCTACAATAGCATGCAAGCACTAAACCAATAGTCACCGTGCAACGCATAGCCCAACAAAGAGAGCCCAGGCGTTAGGCCAAAGTTATGTGAAGAAGGAGCTCACCGGATGGTGCCCTCTTGCCAATCTCTAATAATTGGACCTTATCCCACAGACTGTCCAGTCGAGCACCTAGACGCTACACCAAATATCGAGCACCAACTACTAATTTTTCACACAAATCCCAATGTGCAAGGCAGTAAACACCATGCGTAAGTCACAAGGAAGAAGCCCACAAGGGGAATTTCATTCCACCACGTGTCCAGCAGCCAGCAGGACAGCGCAAAGCCCGCAGGCATTGCCCTACACAGGCCCAATCGAAAACTTTTAAAACCCAGCCAAAAAAATTTTAAAATAGAGGGTGCGGGCTCATGGGTTTTAAACCCGCGACTGGTAGCCACAAGGAGCGACACAACATGACACAAGTCAAATCCAGCCACACCAACGCACAAGCACCAAACCACAGAGACCAGCGCCAAGCCCACAAGACGTGCAAGGCATGAGATGCGCATAATATCATACAACACACAAGCCAGCGCAAAGCCAACACCCAAGTCCAACGATCAGTAGCCAAGGAGGAGCCCACTAGGGAATCGCAACCACACACACAACCAGTAATAATTAATTTAAAATAATAATAATAATAATATAAATAAAACAATGTTGGGCCAGAAGGCGCACCATTACACCAGAAAACAGCGCAGGTCATTGCAGGATGTTTGTTTCTTTCTAGAAAATAAGCAAAAGGAGTGATGGAAATTGTGGTAATAGCTTCCTTGTAAGCTACAAATATACAAAAAAAACTTTTCTACAAATGTTGGAAAGAAATCAAAAGAATGTATAAAGAACTTGAAAATGGCACAATTAAAAGCGAACTAAAGAATGATTGTTGGAAAGAATAGGAATCCTCTACAAACAAATATCAAAACAGTGGGCCATAAACCACTGAAGAAAACAATAGAGCCATGCGTCCTCCAACAGGACTTCAAAGGAATGATGTGGATTGCAGGCGCGATTCCAACTCCCATACGCGCAAACCAGACAAGGGCACCCTCTCCTTCTCTCCTCCATAAACAATAAAGCCATAAACTTCCATTACCATGCCAATGACAGGCCAAGCCACGAAGGAGCCCATAGGCACCAAGCACGAATGGGTAAACTTGGGCTCGCGCGTGCTTAACACACAAGCCATCACCCAAGCACCAACGACCAATGCCAGAGACAAAACACATAATCCATTGCCCAAACACTAGCACTCAGAGCTGAGCATCGAGCCTGCTGAGAGGGAGAGAGCGGATTGGAGAGGCGACAGAGTTTGTGTAAGGTTTCAGGGGAAGAGATCTCGAGAGAGAGTAAGTGCAGGATTTCAGGTGATGAGACTGCCCAAAACTGAATAAATGATGACAAAACTCCTAGCAACACGGTGCCACTGTGTATTCCATTGTAGGGTGTGGACCCTAGTTATGATTAGGAGGGGTGGAGGCATTTCCCACTGTGTATTCTTCAAAACCTGAAGTCATGGGAGGACGGTGTTAGCTCACGCTCCCCTAGACATGTGATGATGACTGTCAATTTCCTTCTAGGGAAGCTTGGTTGAGATAGTGACACTTCCACTTACGGGTTCTATTTGGAGTTAGGTCAATATATATGATGCTCCAAGATAGTCCAGTAGAGGAAGGATAGGAATGAAGATGGAAGTAAGTTAGGGAGGAAGGATGAGTAGAAATAGTTGAGAAAGTATGGAGATTTGTCTGATGGTGGAA
>JZKD02S1675241.1:224139-235681 GCA_000966675.3 Picea glauca
TCCATTTCTATGAATCTTTTTCTTTTGTATGACTTATGGAATTTTGTTTTCATAAATTAAATAGTTGAATATGTTCAGTAGTGACATTATGGATGTTTTGGGTTGCCATTTAATGCAAAAAAAAAAAAAATAGGACCGCTCCAATCTTTGAAGGTGAAGAGCCATTACAACAAGGATAGGATAATGGCTGCGTAAAAATTCTGAACAAACAAAGTTGAAATTTAATCTCCACCTCAATTGAGAAGCTAGAAATTTGATCTAAATCCACTCTTTACTTGTAGAAAGAACTCTATGTACTAGTCATATAAACAACCTGATCATAAATAGGCAATTATCCATCATGAGGAACTAGTGATTAATGTCCTAGGGCCCTTCTTTTTTAACAAGATAGAAAATGACCATTAATAGAAAATAAGGAAATGTGACAGTAAGTGACGTGCATGACCAAATCAGTTGTGTATGCCTTTTGGCGCCTTCCTAAGAAAGTCCTTATGGGAATGGACCTCCAAATTTGTCAAAGGGGGTAAAACAACCAAGTTTAGTTAGGCTTTTCCTATGTATGACAATGCCAAGCCCCGACATGCTATGCACGAAGTTTTCCTAGGTTGGAAGTTAAAGCATCTTGAGAGTTTTATTATCCATTGGACAAATCACCTTCTTGTTAGAAAAGTGCCCCTCAATGAGAACTTAACCGAGAGATGTCAAACTAGGAACAAGCCTAGAAGGGCGGTGCTATGAACCCAAATAGAAAATGGAGTTACGATTGAAATCTAATATGAATGCAGTTGTTATGAACCAACATAATAATTGCCAATAAACGGACTCGTAAATATTGATGTTATAACTGAAGAAAGAAATCTGAACTGAAAATATGAGGTCTTACATTTGAAACAAAAATACAAGTTTTTCTAAACTGAAACTGGAAACTGAATTTTTGAAAAAGAAAATATGAAAACATCAGTCATGGGAACAATACTGAAAAATGGAAAATAGACTCATATTGTCACTTTTTAATATTTATTATTTGAGGCAATTGCACGAGATAAAGTAACTTTCCTGAGGAGGTACAAGTGCCAACAACTTTCCTGAGGAGGTACAGGTGCCAACAACTTTCATGAGGAGGTAGAGGTTCTGACTCAGGCTTAGGTCTCCAAGGAAGTTAGAACTTTAGGCAATGCACTTGACCAGGGAATTAGTCTCCTATAAACTATCGGTAGAAAGAATGCCCCAAAAAATTCCTTCAACCTTGGTACTAGCATTTAAATATATTTGTATTCTTCGAAGATTGGATGAGATAACAATAGGAGAAGATAAGAAGAATTCTAAGAATAGTACCAGATGAGATAAGATAAGGCAAAATATTGTTTTGGAGAAGATAAGAATGTTAATCTAAGAAGAGATAAGAATCCCAATTTAGATAGGATAATACAATCCCGAGAAAAGATAAGAAATAGTATTCTCAGTTGTGGAAGATCATGCCTGGACAACAAGGCCACCTCCTTGAATTTATTTTCCCTAAAGAAACTATAGAGCTGGATGTTGAAAGATTTTTATTCCTTACCATGTTGTCACTTCTACTGGTATATGTTTACATCTGACAAGGTTATGACAATATGTTGCTCCCCAATTTATTCTCTCTAGTGGCCATAATGTATTTAGGGATTATAATGACATTCCCTTCATCGTTTAAAGGTGGCAAGGTGTTTTAGATTTGGATCCCTTTGCCTACTACTTTCTTTAAACATGAAACATGGAATGTATGATGGATGTGGGTATCTACTGGAAACTCAAGAGTATATGCAATATGTCCTACTCTTTCTAGTCCTTTATAAGGCCTATAGCACCTTCATGGAAGTTTTTTTCCTCCCTTCCCTTTAAGGAATCTCTTTCGATATGGTTGCAATCTCAAGAAAACCCAATCACCAACTTCAAATTCTCTTTCACTGTGGCACTGATCTTGCTAGGCCTTCATTTGGTCTTGAGGAATTGTGAGATTGTCTTTGAGTTGATGCAATATCTGTTGACTTTCCTCAAGAAAATATCAGGCAACATTACATGCTTGTCTTCAATGGTCTAATCTATTAGTTTACGAGGATCATAGCCATATATGTCCTTGAAGGGAGACATACCTATGGAAGTATGGAAAGTCGCTTTGTAGGAATTTTCAGCAAGATGTAGCCACTTGGCTAAGAAGCTTGCAGATATTCCACATGACTTTTCAGATATCCCTCCAAATAGTTGTTGACTACTTGGAGTCAACGTGGTATCCATAGGTTTCAATACTTATTCTCCAAAGTTTCTTTTTAAACTTTGGATCTCTATCACTAACAATGTTCTTGGGAAGTTCGTGTAGCTTGTAAATCTACTGCATAAAGATTTTATCACCTTCTGAAGCTTTGTCAGTAAAATCCAAAGGAATGAAATGAGCATAGTTAATCAATCGATCAACAACCACAAAAATCGAATTGTTCCCTATAGCCTTAGGTAAAACTGTTATAAAATTTATACTGATGACTTCCCATTTTTTTATCTGGAATAGGTAATGGATGAAGTAGTCTTGGCCTTTTTATTTCTCCGTTTTGTAGTTTCTGTCCCATTTCTTTGACAAAAACCTCAAAAGGAGTATCAAAATCAGGCTCTAACTACAACATCTAAGACAACCAAGAAACCCTATTGTATTACAGGCAAATGGAACCCCCTGATCATATAGTCGACTAAACATGAAACCCCTGATTATACATTTAAATTTCTTGATAGTTTTTTCCATCCATTTCACTCACCATGTAAGATGTACCTCAAACTTCCATTTACCATGTAGTTGTAGAATAACAATTTTCCACGTGGAGAAAGAGAATACCCATGCAAACTGAAAATATTCCAATGCTTGATGCTTCCAGCAGTCTCTAACTCAGTTTCAAATTCCCGAAAACTTTGTGGGTGAGATGTGTATAGTATTTTACTAGCGATTGGCTTACAGTTATTAAGAACAAATTTATAAACCGTGCTTGTAGCACCATAACCAATAATATATTTCTCATTAAATTTTTCTGTGATTCGCATTAAATGTTTTCAAGCTATGCATTTAAATGTTTACTTAGACTCTATTATGACATTGCTCAAATTATATGTAAATTCGTGTTTCTAAATGCATTTAAATTCAAGCTTATGCCTTTATTTCTAAATGCCCATTTTCTGATCAAAATTTGTTGTTTGTCTTTTCTTCAGCTCCTTTGAATTATAAAGAATGGTGCAGAACTAGGCATTGCCCATTGAAGCGTCTCGTTACCCAAACCATGGTCAAGATGTCATTACATATGTCCTTCACAACAAATCACTAAATCATGCCCTACAAAGTCAGATAGAAGTTTACGGGAGGACTACCAATAATGAAGCATACTATATTTCCCATATTGAAGGGCTGGAAACAACGGAAAAACTTGGTGCAATGATATTGTTATCTTCACCAACTTAGAACTGATATGAAACCAAATGAAAGGAATTTATCAAGTTCGAAAAGACAATCTAAGACTTCTTCATAGAGAAGCAAGAATTATTGATGCTCAGTTCCACTCTTTTACAATAAATCACCATGCATAGGATGTCCAATGATCTAGTATCTGGAGCAGTGTCAACTATAGGTGGGGGTGTCAAAAATGAATTGGTCTCGACATCTACTCCAACGAAAGTCATTCATGGACATTGATATAGATCCCCAATGTGTGGGTTTTTTCTTGTTATGATTGTTGTTGTGTCTTTCATGGGATGGTTGGTCCAGTATTGGAGAATGGAGAAATTTATCCATGTTGATTGTTCTTTGTGCAAGGTTCTATGTGTTTGTTGTGAATAATCCCACATGTATAACAATTTTGAGACAAAGGTGGAAAATGAGGCATTATTGTAACAAGAAGTTTGCTAATATAGATGCTTCTTTGTGTTGCAAGTCCTTGAGTTGATGTGATTGTCTATTATTATTTCTTTGGCACTTTGTATAAAGGAACTTTTAAGAGTCCTTCAAGAAGATGCTTACACTGAAAATTTTCATCCAGAAGCGAACTTTCTAATATAATACCACTAAAATTTTCAACCCTACTTCAAAACCTAATACCATTATTATTGGTTATTATTTGTCTTGTCATAAGTTTTTCCAAAGTAATTCTTATTGTGAGGACCGTATATATGTAGTTCATAACATAATGAACACAATTTCACTAGGTTTAGAGCATACTGATAATGTGGCATTGGCAAGTGTGAAGGCATCAATGATAAGTGATATGTGGACCATTGAAATTTCAATGAATAGATAAATGGCCATGTTGGAATTTTGACACATTTATGTCAACAATGCTAAGTGATTAGATGTAGTTCATAAAATATGGAACACAATTTCACTAGGTTTAGAGCATATTAATAATGTGGCATTGGCAAGTGTGAAGGCATCAATTATAAGTGAGATGTGGACCATTGAAATTTCGATGAATAGATAAATGACTATGTTGAAAGTTTTACACATTTATGTCAACAATGCTAACTGATTTAGCCGAAGAAAAGAGTACCAATGAACAATCATAGAAATTGTTGCAAGATTCCATAAGAGAGAGATTGATTGAATGATTGTCAAACTTGAGAAATGGTGATAACCTAAAATCAAACATATAAAAATAATCAAAGGGAATATAAAAAAAAAACCTGGGATTAGGATGCAATTGCAACACAACACACAACATATCCTTAGTCTCCATAAAAAGCAAATCATAGATCAACATTCTATGTTTGAGATTGAAAAAAATCAAGAAAAACAAGACAAAAAAAATACAAGGAGAACAAAGTGTGAAACCATGCATGCCATGTGTGGTAATGAGTTTGAGAATATAGACAAGGGTTTCAAGTGTGGGGAGAATCATTGTTGATCTTAGAACAAAATTGGAAACAACTTATTCTTGGGTTTTAGGGAATTCCACTAATAACCAAGATGAGACATATGCCCTCTTTTTGGGTTTTTGTATTGTTATTGATTCCGTAATCAAATCTTTTATTGTCATAGGAGATTCAAGCAAAATCATCAAATTGATGGTTTCAAACACTATCTTTGTTGATAACAAAATAACATATATCCCCACTGGCTCTCAAAAGGTGTGTTAATTTCAAAACATTTTTTTCTATTAGATATGGACGGAGAATAATTTCTAGGTGGACTTGCTTGCCAATAAGGCCACCATTTTGAAAATTGTGGTTCTAAGGATCAATGAAACTTCAAGTTATCAATCCATTCCATAATCATATATCCATGCACTCAAGGGCACATACCACCACCTTAAAACAACATATTTCATGCCTCCCCCATTCTTTGTCCCATATAAAGGAAATTAAATTCGATAAGATTAGCGCACCCCGCTTTACATTCTTAAACTTATTGAAGGGTAGGCACTTAAACCACTAGTTGAGAATTATCTTAACATAGGTGGGAGAATGGAATTTCAAAAGGGAATGTGAAATGATGCAGGAGCATCTCTCCACGTCAGCCAGCCAGCCATGTCAGCGAATTCAAATCACGCGTTGAAGAGAGGCGCAGCCTCATTTGGAATTTGAATTTAATGTAATTAAATGCTTAGGCTGTTGAGACGGGAAGTCATGCCTTTGCGCAGGCTGTAGATAAGATTGGCATTTAATGTTTGTATGGATGAGATCTAGATCCAGATGCTGGACTAGACAGCCCATTCAATGTAATTGAATAGGGTAGGTAGGTTGGAGAGAAGAGCTCGAAGAGCTCCCTCATGTAAAAAGATCAATTGTATCTCTTTGATAGTTAGTGACGGGGATAGAATAAATAATCTGGGAGTAGAGAGTATAAGAGAGAAGAGTCGAGACCTTGTTATAGGTCGTTCTTAGGAACACCTTGTATAAACAAGCATTTTCCATTATAATATAAACAGAAGCAGTTTTTCCTGCATGTATTCTGTGTTGAATGAATGTCTATGAGTGTTCTTTATGTGTTGTAGATTTATGTTGTAGGTTTGCATTTGCAGGAGTTGGTTTGATTTCAGGTGAAATTATTTGAGGCTTCACGCCAGGAGGGTGTGACAGAACACTGCGGGTTCTGATAAGCCGTGCACAGAGGTTGCACTTCTGAATTTTGCAGGTTCAAACAAAGACGTGCTGTGGCACAAGAACTAGAATCAACAACTCAGGGAAGACCTCAAGGTTTCTAAACAGCTTGGAGGCAAGGCTGTGTAGCAGAGACACAGTTGCAGACAAAATCACTAGAGGATTATGTGAAGCTCTGCCAAGTGGGCATTGAGCAGGTGCAAGGAGTGCACAGAGGGAGAGCTATGCTATGAGTTAAGGAAAAAGAGACAGAATCACTGAGGATTCTGAGAGCTCTGTCAGGTGGGCATTGAGCAGGTGCATAGGTGCACAGGAGACATAACTGTTGGAAGTTATGAGAGGATACTCTGCTAGGTGGGCATTGAGTAGGTGTGCAGAAAGGCATAGAAGAGAAGAGAACTCTTTTGAGTTCTGTGATTTGAAGAAGAATCCACTGAAGGATCTTCACAGGGTTGTTGAACACCCTGCAGACTCAGCAAGAGGTTTCTTGGGCAGAGGGATAGCCAAGAGGGCATCCAGGTATTCTCCATTTGTGGGAGAAAGGAAGAAGGATAAAATCCCTTAGGGGTCTGTGTACTTGGGAAAGCTTGGAAGAGATAGCACTTTAGTGTGCAAAGACTCTACAAGAGTGTAGAGGTCAAATCTTGAAGGATTTGAAGAAAATATCAGGAGCAGTTAGCATTTTCAGGGCACGCAATGAAGCTCAAGGTAAAGGAGTTCGTAGAGGAGACGAAGCAAAGGTCGATGTCTTTGAGAACTTAGAATTTTCCCAAGGCTAGGAAAAAGTGTGCAAGCTCGGGAGGGAGCACAACAGTCATTGGATCGGCCGAAGAAATCTGGACCGTTGAAGATTTCATGTCCAGGAAAGAATAGGAGCAGCCTATAAGAGGGGGAGATCGTGAGTCGTTGGATCTCTTTTGGAAATACCGTCAGTCGTCAGATTGGACAGGAGGTGCATGGGGTTTAACCCTTCTCACGCCAGGCAGAAGTCCTGACTGTCATCGGGATATCGGCGTTCGCGATATCGAGAGTCACGAGGACAAGAGATCGAGAATTTATATAAGAAAAGTCCCAGGGAACGATCTGAGCTGTCTGTTTGTGGAGACACGTGGCGGAGATCGAGCGACCCGTCGGTATATCGGCTACCGGGGTTTTGAGTTGACAGAGGATTTCTGTCATCGGAGCACCGAAAACTCCGAATTCGCGATATTGGATATGGGTCGTCCAACAGTTGGGGACACGTGGAGGAGGTCCAGATTATTGAGGGAAGTCCCGATAGAGGAAGCCAAATCGAAGCATCGGTATTTGGCGTTTCGCGAATCCTGAGGGCAAGACTTTTGGAGCATCAGAAGTCGCGAAATCGTGAGAAGCGATCAGGGCCGTCCATATGTTGGGGACGCGTGGCGGAGATCCGGGCACTAGAATCGTGCAGAGGCAAAATTTTTGTTGTGGGACCTAGCCGACACCACATCGGGAAATCGGGGATCGGAATATCAAGAATCCCGTGGACAAAGTGTTTACACATTTTGGCATTGGAAAGTCTGAAACCCCGATAGGTTGTATGACTGTGGTCATATAAAGGGAGGTCGTATGGACCCAAAGTCTAGCAGGAGTTGTAGCATATCGGGATTAGGAGGATCGCGGATCTTGAGGACAGGTGCACTTCGGCGCTTGAAAGCCTGAAACCCCGACGAAAGGAATATAAGGTTGCGGTCTTATGGAAAGATGGTCATATGGACTAGGGACATAGCCAGGGGGGGATAACATGTAAAGAGAGTGCATCGGCAAATCAGTGATCGGGGGGATCACGGGGACAGAGGTTATTGGAATCGAAGAACAAGAAACCCCGAAACCCGATATTGAGTCGGGGAAGATCACGGTTTAGTGCAGAAAAGCCGTGTGGGCGAATTAAGGACCTGTGGATCGGGTTTTAGCAGAGATTCCATGGAGGAATCGAAAGAGCCACTTCGGCTCATGAATGAATGAGAACGATCCTATGAGAAGGGGGCGCGAGGTGTTGTGGGAGCTCGTGTCCTTACTGCGTCAAGTGGTATCAGAGCCTTGTTCTTATCTGTATATTTCAGGCAGGAAGGGGCAGGAAGAGGTAAAGAGCACTCTGATACACATCAGGTGGTATCAGAGAAGGATTATGTTTGTATATTGCAAATAGAGGAGAGAAAAGAAGACAGAGCGTTGGAGACTCTGTGGCGATTGTTTGCAGGTAGGCAGCAATCGAGAAGACAGTCAGGGAGACTGTAGGAGGATGAAGCTGGAAACACTCTTAGTGCAGAGTGACAGCAGCAGGTTTGATGGGAGAGTAGACAGGGACAGTGCCATGACTATTGAAATCCATATGCATGCTAGGAAGAAGAGAAAGGCATAAAATCTTGCAGAGATGGATAGAGAGCTCGTTGAATTAAAAGCGAACATAGAAAAGCTCGAACTGTGGATGCGGCAGGATAAGAAGATGGTTCAGGTGTGCGAATCAGAAACTGGGAGAGACCTTGATGAATTGGGATCATCTGAGGATCTCAAGAATTGCCAGGAGGGTAGAGAGGAAATTCCAGTTTTCCAGGTGGGCAAGGAGTTGAGATCAACTGAAGATCTCAGAGACTATCATGAGGAAAGCCAAGGAATTTCACATTGCCAGCTGGGCAATGAAAGGAGGTCGTTGTGATATCTCAGAGACTGCCAGGAGGGTGGCAGAAGCATCCCATATTTCCAGGAGGGCAGGGATGAGCAAATGAGACTATCGGAGGGTCTCATAAATTCAGAAATGAATTTGGATCAACATGTGCAGCTGACAGAGAAGGAAGATCGAAGAAATCTTCTGATGATTGGGGGAATTCAGATATTCCTACCACTTGCCCAGGAGGAGGCAGAAATTTGTGTTGCAAGTGCAGCAACAACAAAAGAATAGTCAGATGTGACTGTCAGGAAAGAAGAGGGATTGGAGCAGACTTTGGAAGCTGCCCAAGAAGATGAAGAAGACGAGCATTCTGAGGAATGGCTCAACATTTTCAGCCAAGAAGCTGAAGAGACTGCAACGTGGGAGTTTGCAGCAGAAGAAGGACAGGAGGAAAACAACATTTGATTTGTTGATCTATGGAAACAATTCGAAGCCCTGGAGAGAAGGGTGAAAGTGCAGGGCATGCACATCCAATAGGTAAAGTTGGAAGCTGATGAAGAAGGCATGGGAGATCACAGTGATCTGCCCATGAGCCGAAAATTTTTGCAGCTGAGGAGATTGCAAAAACAGAGACAACTACTGGAGCAGCTGGACGAAGTGATAGAAGACATTAGAAGGTTGATGTTGAGGTTAGCAGAAACTTCCAGCGAGGAGCAGTTGAGCAGGGAAGAGGAATCAGTAGCAACAGCGTAGTAGCAGCAACAACAGCATGGAAAGGGAGCAGATGAACAGCTCCAAAGGATGATTTGGGATCCAGGAGGATTCCCACAGCTAATATGGGAAGCTCATGAGAAGGAGATCATGATTTTTGCAGCTAAGGAGTATGATGCAGGATCATCTCTCCACATCAGCCAGCCAGCTAGCCAACTAGCCAGCCACGCCAGCGAATTCAAATCGCGCGTTGAAGAGAGGCACAGCCTCATTTGGAATTTGAATTTAATGTAATTAAATGCTTAGGATATTGAGCCGGGAAGCTGTGCCCTTGTGCAAGCTGTAGATAACATGGGCATTTAATGTTTGTATGGCTAAGATCTAGATCTAGATGCTGGACTAGACAACCCATTCAATGTAATTGAATAGGGTAGGTAGGTTGGAAACAAGAGCTTGAAGAGCTCCCTCATGTAAAAATATAAATTGTATCTCTTTGATAGTTAGTGAGGGGGATAGAATAGAGAATCTGCGAGTAGAGAGCAGAAGAGAGAAGAGTCAAGACCTTGTTACAGGCCGTGCTCAGGAACACCTTGTATAAACAGACATTTTCCATTTTAATATAAACAAAAGCAGTTTTTCCAGCATGTATTCTGTGTTGAATGAATGTCTGTGAGTGTTCTTTATGTGTTGTAGATGTATGTTGTAGGTTTTCATTTGCAAGAGTTGGTTTGATTTTAGGTGAAAGTCTTTGAGGCTTCACGCCAGGAGGGTGTGACAGAACACTGCGGGTTCTGATAAGCCGTGCATAGAGGTTGCACTTCTAAATTCTGCGGGTTCAGACAAAGATGTGTTGCGGAACAAGAACTAGAATCAACAACTCAGGGAAGACCTCAAGGTTACGAAACACCTTGGAGGAAGGGTTGTGTAGGAAAGACATAGTTGCAAACAAAATCACTAGATGATTCTGTGAAGCTCTGCCAAGTGGGCATTGAGCAAGTGAAAGGAGTGCACAGAGGGAGAGCTCTGCTGTGAGTTTAGGAAAAAGAGACAGAATCAATGAGGATTCAAAGAGATCTGCCAGGTGGGCATTGAGTGGGTGCATAGGTGCACAGGAGATAGAACTGTTGGAAGTTCTGAGAGGATACTCTGCCAGGTGGGCATTGAGTAGGTGTGCAGACAAGCACAAAAGAGAAGAGAACTCTTTTGAGTTCTGTGATTTGAAGAAGAATCCACTGAAGGATCTTCACAAGGTTGTTGAACACCCTGCAGACTTAGCAAGAGGTTGATTGAACAGAGGGATAGCCAGGAGGGCATCCATGTATTCTCCATTTGTGGGAGAAAGGAAGAAGGATAAAATCCCTTAGGGGTTTGAGTACTTGGGAAAGCTCATAAGAGATAGCACTTCAGTGTGCAAAGACTCTACAAGAGTGTAGAGGTCTAATCTTCAAGGATTTGAAGAAAATCTCAAGAGGAGTTAGCGTTTTTAGGGCACGCAATGAAGCTCAAGGTAAAGGAGTTCACAGAGGGAGACGAAGCAAAGGTCGATGCCTTTGAGAACTTAGAATTTTCCCAAGGCTGGGAAGAAGTGTGCAAGCTCAGGAGGGAGCACAACAGCCGTTGGATCGGTCGAAGAAATATGGACCGTTGAATATTTGATGTCCAGGAGAGAATAAGAGCAGCCTATAGAAGGGGGAGATCGTGAGCCGTTGGATCTCTTTCGGAAATCCCGTCAGCCGCCATATTGGACAGGAGGTGCATGGGGTTTAACCCTTCTCACGCCAGGCAAAAGTCCCGACTGTCATCGAGATGTTGGTGTTTGCGATATCGGGAGTCATGAGGACAAGAGATCGGGAATTTCTATAAGAAAATTCCTGGGGAACGATCTGAGCCATCCGTTTGTGAAGACAGGTGGCAGAGATCAAGCGACCCGTCGGTATATCGGCTACTATGGTTTTGAGTTGACAGAGGATTTCTGTCATCGGAGCACTGAAAACTCTGAAATCGCAAGATTGGATCTGGGTCGTCCAACAGTTGGGGACACGTGGAGGAGGTCTATATTATCGAGGGAAGTCTCGATAGAGTAAGCCAAATCGGAGCATC
>JZKD02S1675243.1:0-11435 GCA_000966675.3 Picea glauca
CCTTTGATCATCTTTTGAGAGATTCTTATCATAACACCCTTGCCTCGAGTACCTCTGTCCCTTCTTGATATCAGGTCCAAACTTTTTTACTCTACATCCCCAAATGGTATGCATATTTGTCATCCTGAAATATTTTCCCAAATTAGAGTTTCATATAAGTCTTCCATCTTACTCACTGAGTATAGACATTTTCGGGTGGTAGCTTCCTCAAGCAATCACGTTTCATATGAATCTGGACTGTCCTCCCCAAACAAGAATATCATTAGGGTTATCCAAGCTTCTTATTGAACCCAACATCTGATCCAATAACTTCTTAAAAATCCCAAATGTAAAAAAAAAGAACTATCTCTGTCATTGTTTCTTCGATCTGTAGGCATCTCTAGTACTTTTTCTGTTTTAAAATGTAACCATTATATCCAAAAATGAGCATACAACAAATTCTGCTAGCTAGAACCATAATATACCATTTTGGTAACATATACACAATTTTTCCGTTGATGGTCTACATAAATATTCTTTTTGACTTCCTATGATCTAAGCTACTCAATCTTCAATTATGGTTGAATACCTGGAATCCTCTTTCCAATACCTTTCCAATGAGTGCTTTCTTGCTCAATTCTGAATGCTGAGCATAAAGCTATGGATACCTGAACAAATTGTCTTTTCTATGCTGAAATCCATGTACAATATTTATCCTTATTCATAGCCCAATTAGCTCTTGGACCCTTTCTAGATCCTTATTTTCAAGTTCACAAGCCTTCTTTACTTCGCTCATCGCAGGCCTGTACAATCAAGAACCTCATAGGCTCCTTCTTTAAGCCCTTTTCTGTTCTTAAAAACAATATTTGAGCACTATCCATTTTTCTTCATTCCCCGAACACATGTGACCATGGGTGATCCAGGTGTATATCGGTAGCCACCCACCTTTTCCAATTGGCTCAAAATGGTTTTTTGGTAATTATGGTAATTTACTATTTTTAGCAATTTTTCACTTTTGGAGCCGTTTTGAGGCCCTAAACGATGTTTTTTGGGAAAATGGGAAGAAATATGGAAGTTACCCCCCCCCCACCCAAAATGAATCTCCTTAAGGATACCTTTCCAATGGGCTATCATACACCTAAAACAAAGATCGTATGCAAAAGTTACGACCCCAGGAAGTTGATGTACTAACTTACCCAAACGGTGCCCACATGACTTTTGGCGCTTCATCTCCTAGGTTAGGTTTTTGGATGGCTAGGATTTTTGGCATTCTTGTTTATTGTAAAAAAATCCTTCAGAGCCTCATTGTAATCATCTTCTTGTGAATGAGCGCAACCGTCACATCTCTTCTCAGAGATAAGCCACCACCATTCCAACAAGCTTGTTTTTGCCGCATTTTACGATTTCAACTTATTTCCTTATTGAATAGAAAACCAGTTTTACTATATCTCTGTTATTTTGTGTTAAGCACCTATTAATAATCTATAGTCATTTCGTTCTGCTCATAAAATCTGGATCAGTGGTATTAGAGCAGTTTTCTCCTTGTCATCTTAATGCATGTCCCCAACGAGGTCGGAGTACAAAGAGTTGGGTCTCGAGCTTGTTTATCTTGAGGACAAAATCTCTCACACGCTCAAGTGACCTCTCATGGTAGGAGAAAATAAATATGTCGAGACATGAGATACTTTCAAACTGTTGATTGAGGAATCCCTCACACAACAAAGGAACAGGATGATGGATAGTTTTGTGCAAATCCTTCGGCGGCTACCAACAAGTGACACATCTTCTTCGAGTGGATGCCTCGCCCCCTTCAAGGTACAAATAAAATTTTATATTCCTATATTTGAAGGTCAGATAGACACAAATATTGTAGACAAGTGGTTGAATATACTATAAGGGTATTTTTCTATCCATAACTTTTTGAATAGAGAAAAGATTACTTTTGCACTCCTCAAATCCATTCCCCATGTCAAATATTGGTGGGAAACTTTCTGTGAGCAAAAGGAAACAAAGGAACCCTCATTATTTACAGTCATGACCATCTGGGAATCCTTCAGGGATGATATTAAGGAACAATACTACCCTGTCGAAATTGATGATGACTTGTATACCAAATGGACCACACTGCGACAAGAAAGAGACCAAGCAGTGCCAGATTTCACAAATATCTTCCATACCTTGCGTACCAAGCTGGCTATCAAAGATTCAGAGCGACATATGGTGCTCAAGTATCACGGTGCTCTGCATAGATACATCTAGACAAAAATGGAATATCTAGACATCTCATCATTGGGCCTGGCCTACCAATATGTCGTCAAAATTGAGCATAATCTCAAACAAAAGATGCGACAATTTAGGCCTGGGAATCCCTCACAAAAAAATCTAAGAAAGGGTGGCTCCAACCCATAGAAAAAAAGACAGATCAAAGATGGATAGTATTAGGACAACCATTCCAATCCGCAAGAAAAGAAGGACACCAAAAAGATACCGAGAAGTGGTGCAACTTCCATAAGAGCCCTTGGCATAACACTGCTAAATTCCGCTCAAAGTAGTCATTGGTGGCCAAAGTGAAAGCCTCTGAATCAGATGCAAGTTCTAACTCTGAGCTAGAACCAAAAAGGGGAAGACAGATCATTGACGCAGAACCTAGTGCCACCGTTGCTACCACCAATCTACAACCTGGTGAACCGGACGAGCCAGAAGAAGGAGAGCACCTCTTCCATTCATAGATGTGGGTAAAAGGTACCCCGCTGCACTTTATCATTGATAGCAGTAGCCAAAAGAACCTCATCTCAGCATAGGTTGTCAAATGGTTGGACCTGCCGACAATGCCACACCCACAACCCTACACCATTGGATGGCTCCACTAAGGAAGCGATCTCCGCGTCAGCTGTAATGTCCCCAAGGCTGAGCCCTATTGTAAATATTGTTTATGAAATGAATTGTAAATATGTTTTATAGGCTGGTGAGCCGAGTTTATATAAGCTAATGGGCTTATGTGATTGTTAGGACAGAGAGCCTAAGTGTTGAAGGCCAAGAGTCTGATTTTGTATCTGTATTTATGCGGAATAGTAATAAAATATAAACACTGTTGCATGCAGACCGACCACGATGAATGAGTGATGGGGACTAAGATTCCACAGAGTGGGAAAGGGATTAGGGGCTAAGTGTGGAGACTAGGGGCGTAAGTCCTTGGGGAATAATATTAAAATATTATTCCAAAAGACATGTGAATAATAAGTTTTATCCTAAGTTCTTTTTGAAAAGACAAGCAACTTCCAAATGGAAGGAACACATGCTGAAGGAATGCATGCAGTTTCATGGGTGAATAGTGTCAACCTGAGCCCATGCAAATAAAACAACTGAGATGAACCGTGGTGGTGGTTCCTCCACCATTCGACCCTCAATAGCCTGAGCATGAACCCATCTGACCTCTGCAAGAGACCTCGTGCAATTCAGAAACTGTGGGGGGGAAAAGTCTGTGTGAATTTTGGGGATAGCTTGTGTTGATTTCGGGAAATACGAGACATCCTCTGTCTGAACAGATTGATCCTGTGTGTGGAATCTCTGTCCCAAAGACATAACCATGAGACTATCCTGTCATTGTTGAGCTTGTTGGAAATCCCGTGTCTATTTTCCCCGTTGGCTATTGTGGCCATGCAGTGCTGGACTACATGTGGCTTGTTGGCCAGTTTATACAACACTCTCTCAAGGAGAGAGAGGTGATTGAAGTTGGAAGAACAGGTTGATTGGCCCGTGAGAGATTCTCTGCAGGTGAGAGAGTGTGCAGAGGAAGGAGAGAACTCCTGGAAGGAACCCTGTAGCTACCACAGAGCTCGGATACTTCCAGTCCGGTCTGTTGCTGAAACCCAAGGCAAGGGAGGTTAGCAGCCGAAGGACTGTCTAGGTGACAGAAAAGGTGTATACTTCTGGGGTAGAAAAAACATGTGGGGAAGGAGTGTCCGTGGGCGGTGAGTATGAGTGGTTCCTGGGAGAGAACTCCTTCCTTGTGACTATGTGTTTTCCCTGTAACCGCAGCCTAGCCTAGGATTCCTTGCCTTGGGGTGGAGCTTAGTCCCAACTCGAGGGTGACCTATTGTTGAGCTTAATGAGTAGTGTGGTCTAAGGCTGGGAGGTTCATGGAAGGACTGCACCTGGTTGGTGGAATTACCGCCATTTCAAAGATAAGTACGAGATGATGTTTTTAATTACGTCTCTGCATGTTTATGTATTTATATTTATCATGTATTCTACTGTGCATACAAATTAATGATAATGCCATTGATTATTTATAATAGCAGTAAATATTATGTATACTTTGAGTTTAAATGTGTTTCATTTGCTTAAATGCATGTCATATATNTTAAGGATACCTTTCCAATGGGCTATCATACACCTAAAACAAAGATCGTATGCAAAAGTTACGACCCCAGGAAGTTGATGTACTAACTTACCCAAACGGTGCCCACATGACTTTTGGCGCTTCATCTCCTAGGTTAGGTTTTTGGATGGCTAGGATTTTTGGCATTCTTGTTTATTGTAAAAAAATCCTTCAGAGCCTCATTGTAATCATCTTCTTGTGAATGAGCGCAACCGTCACATCTCTTCTCAGAGATAAGCCACCACCATTCCAACAAGCTTGTTTTTGCCGCATTTTACGATTTCAACTTATTTCCTTATTGAATAGAAAACCAGTTTTACTATATCTCTGTTATTTTGTGTTAAGCACCTATTAATAATCTATAGTCATTTCGTTCTGCTCATAAAATCTGGATCAGTGGTATTAGAGCAGTTTTCTCCTTGTCATCTTAATGCATGTCCCCAACGAGGTCGGAGTACAAAGAGTTGGGTCTCGAGCTTGTTTATCTTGAGGACAAAATCTCTCACACGCTCAAGTGACCTCTCATGGTAGGAGAAAATAAATATGTCGAGACATGAGATACTTTCAAACTGTTGATTGAGGAATCCCTCACACAACAAAGGAACAGGATGATGGATAGTTTTGTGCAAATCCTTCGGCGGCTACCAACAAGTGACACATCTTCTTCGAGTGGATGCCTCGCCCCCTTCAAGGTACAAATAAAATTTTATATTCCTATATTTGAAGGTCAGATAGACACAAATATTGTAGACAAGTGGTTGAATATACTATAAGGGTATTTTTCTATCCATAACTTTTTGAATAGAGAAAAGATTACTTTTGCACTCCTCAAATCCATTCCCCATGTCAAATATTGGTGGGAAACTTTCTGTGAGCAAAAGGAAACAAAGGAACCCTCATTATTTACAGTCATGACCATCTGGGAATCCTTCAGGGATGATATTAAGGAACAATACTACCCTGTCGAAATTGATGATGACTTGTATACCAAATGGACCACACTGCGACAAGAAAGAGACCAAGCAGTGCCAGATTTCACAAATATCTTCCATACCTTGCGTACCAAGCTGGCTATCAAAGATTCAGAGCGACATATGGTGCTCAAGTATCACGGTGCTCTGCATAGATACATCTAGACAAAAATGGAATATCTAGACATCTCATCATTGGGCCTGGCCTACCAATATGTCGTCAAAATTGAGCATAATCTCAAACAAAAGATGCGACAATTTAGGCCTGGGAATCCCTCACAAAAAAATCTAAGAAAGGGTGGCTCCAACCCATAGAAAAAAAGACAGATCAAAGATGGATAGTATTAGGACAACCATTCCAATCCGCAAGAAAAGAAGGACACCAAAAAGATACCGAGAAGTGGTGCAACTTCCATAAGAGCCCTTGGCATAACACTGCTAAATTCCGCTCAAAGTAGTCATTGGTGGCCAAAGTGAAAGCCTCTGAATCAGATGCAAGTTCTAACTCTGAGCTAGAACCAAAAAGGGGAAGACAGATCATTGACGCAGAACCTAGTGCCACCGTTGCTACCACCAATCTACAACCTGGTGAACCGGACGAGCCAGAAGAAGGAGAGCACCTCTTCCATTCATAGATGTGGGTAAAAGGTACCCCGCTGCACTTTATCATTGATAGCAGTAGCCAAAAGAACCTCATCTCAGCATAGGTTGTCAAATGGTTGGACCTGCCGACAATGCCACACCCACAACCCTACACCATTGGATGGCTCCACTAAGGAAGCGATCTCCGCGTCAGCTGTAATGTCCCCAAGGCTGAGCCCTATTGTAAATATTGTTTATGAAATGAATTGTAAATATGTTTTATAGGCTGGTGAGCCGAGTTTATATAAGCTAATGGGCTTATGTGATTGTTAGGACAGAGAGCCTAAGTGTTGAAGGCCAAGAGTCTGATTTTGTATCTGTATTTATGCGGAATAGTAATAAAATATAAACACTGTTGCATGCAGACCGACCACGATGAATGAGTGATGGGGGAATAAGATTCCACAGAGTGGGAAAGGGATTAGGGGCTAAGTGTGGAGCCTAGGGGCGTAAGTCCTTGGGGAATAATATTAAAATATTATTCCAAAAGACATGTGAATAATAATTTTTATCCTAAGTTCTTTTTGAAAAGACAAGCAACTTCCAAATGGAAGGAACACATGCTGAAGGAATGCATGCAGTTTCATGGGTGACAAGTGTCAACCTGAGCTCATGAAAATAAAACAACTGAGATGAACCGTGGTGGTGGTTCCTCCACCATTCGACCCTCAATAGCCTGAGCATGAACCCATCCGACCTCTGCAAGAGACCTCGTGCAATTCAAAAATTGTGGGGGGGAAAAGTCTGTGTGAATTTTGGGGATAGCTTGTGTTGATTTCGGGAAATACGAGACATCCTCTGTCTGAACAGATTGAGCCTGTGTGTGGAATCTCTGTCCCAAAGATATAACCATGAGACTATCCTGTCATTGTTGAGCTTGTTGGAAATCCCGTGTCTATTTTCCCCGTTGGCTATTGTGGCCATGCAGTGCTGGACTGCATGTGGCTTGTTGGCCAGTTTATACAACACTCTCTCCAGGAGAGAGAGGTGATTGAAGTTGGAAGAACAGGTTGATTGGCCTATGAGAGATTCTTTGCAGGTGAGAGAGTGTGCAGAGGAAGGAGAGAACTCCTGGAAGGAACCCTGTAGCTGCCACAGAGCTCGGATACTTCCGGTCCGCTCCGTTGCTGAAACCTAAGGCAAGGGAGGTTAGCAGCCGAAGGACTGTCTAGGTGACAGAAAAGGTGTATACTCCTGGGGTAGAACAAACATGTGGGGAAGGAGAGTCCGTGGGCGGTGAGTATGAGTGGTTCCTGGGAGAGAACTCCTTCCTTGTGACTATGTGTTTTCCCTGTAAACGTAGCCTAGCCTAGGGTTCCTTGCCTTGGGGTGGAGCTTAGTCCTAGCTCGAGGGTGACCTACTATTGAGCTTAATGAGTAGTGTGGTCTAAGGCTAGGAGGTTCGTGGAAGGCCTGCACCTGGTTGGTGGAATTAACGCCATTTCAAAGATAAGTACGAGATGATGTTTTTAATTACGTCTCTGCATGTTTATGTATTTATATTTATCATGTATTCTGCTGTGCATACAAATTAATGATAATGCCATTGATTATTTATAATAGCAGTAAATATTATGTATACTTTGAGTTTAAATGTGTTTCATTTGCTTAAATGCATGTCATATATATATAATTAAGTATGAGATTGTTATTACACTAAGTAGCGCTTGCCTGGCTGATGGAAAGGGGGCATTACAGTATGGTATCAGAGCCAGGATTCGACGCTGAGCCTAGATGGGCCAGATAAGGGTCTTTGGACCAAGAGTTTGAGGAGGAATTGTGTCTGGAGGACCAATTCCGGACCTTTGAGTGTTCCTGAGTGCCAAGGAGATTACTTGACCGTGCTTACAAAACTTAGGAGGTGTAGCGGTGTTATGAAACCACAACCGGTGTGGTATATGGCCACAGAGAGAGAGGACTCCACACCAGAAGTGTTGGAGCCATAGGATCTGTTCGGGGAAAAGGAGAACCCTCACGACCGTAAGATATGGAAAACATGCGCAGGGTTAAAAAAAAACCCTTTGGAGTTGCACAAGAACATGGAAATCGCGATATGCGAAGCCCCAAATTCATCGGGACCATCCATCGGGGGGAAACACGTGGTTTCTGGATGACGTTTCGGCACTTGGGAAGCCAAAAGAGAAGAACCTTATCTTCGCAAGTCATGAAATAGTGAAACCCAAAATGATTTACACCGTAGATCGTAAGATAGGAACTTCACCGTTGGATCAAGTGGAAGGGTAGACAATAATTTTGGGATTTCAGCAAACGAAAGTTTGAGAGGTGTGGAGGCACAAAATATCGATGCCCAAAACCCCAAAATGCTAAAGGAATCTGCATCTTAGATTTGAGAAAGGTCTAATCATTGGATTTCATTTGCAATGGACGTGGACACATGGGTGTGTACCACATGCCAGTGGGACAAAAGAAAGTGAGCATGGTGGGACCTGATGATGCCACCATAGATAATGTGGACCCTCATGAGGGTGCCACTCCCCACTGTAGATGTGGAGTCAGTTGTGCTAGGTGGGCCCGGAGGGTAAAGTAAATCGAGATTTTGGGATTCGCAAAGGAGGAGCACGAGGGCTCAACACTCCAACTCGCAAAGTTGTGAGTTGCAAGAGGTGCTAGCACTTATCCCTAGCCTATGGTTATATGTAGCAGGCGCTAGTGAGGAGGGAGCCATACCCGTATCGCATCTCAGGTATCGACGTCTGGAGGAAGAAGAGTTGAGGGTCTTCGACTCGCGAACTCAGGAAATCGTGAAGTTGAGAAAGGTGCCTTTGGTTACAAGGGTAGGGAGAAAGAGGGAGCTATCACCTGAAAGCGAGTATGAGAGTCTCATGGATTGAGACCCCAAAACCAGAAGTCTTGAAAATTGCAGAGCCAAACAGAGCTAAGAAAACTTAATGGAATCGAAACGTTTTTCTTGTTCATGTTAGTTTATGAGTGTTGTAAGTTTTTTTTTGAAGGTTTAAGGGCATGACAAACTTCAGTTGATTTCACATTGTGTGTGTAGAGTTCAACGAGTGTTAGGTCAATCGTGAATCTACACTGAGTATAGAAATGGAAAAGGTACAGATTGCCTCCAAAACAGAGGACGAAAGGGTAGGAAGGGATGTCAACTTGGGAGTCACAGGATCAAACTCTAATGGGCATGGAAAAGATATGGATAAGGAAGGAAATCTGATGAAAATCATTGAAAGATTGCAGAAAGACGCCCAGGCTTGCTGAGATGATAGCTGAAAGCTCATGAGGGTCAGGGATCAGCAGAGAGAATTCAACTTAAAAGTGTTGAAGACCCTTGAAAGAATAGAAAGGAATTTGGAGAAGAGGAGTGGCTCAAGCAAGACAGAGAGTCACAGGACTCCTGAGAGAAGAATAAGATCAAGGAGTGGTAGCCGACATCATCGTCGCTTCCCAAAGCATTCCAGCAGGGAAGCGCACAGTAGTTCAAGCCCGTTACCTACTATAAAACACCGACCATCTAGAAGGGATGAATTGAAAGGAGAGATGAACAAGATCAATCCTCCAACGTTCGATGGAGAACATAAGAAGGAGGAAGATTCCGAAACATGGTTGCTAGGCATGAGGAAATATTTCCAACTGCAGAATTATTCCCCTCATGTAGGAGGAAGAATTGCGATGTATCAACTAAAGGGAAAAGCATCCATGTGGTGGGATCAGTTTGTGCAGGTGAAACACATTAGAGAGAAAGATATCACTTGGAAGGAGTTCAACAAGTATTTCGAGAAGAAATACCTAACCAAAAGGTACTATGACAGAAAGATGAAGGAGTTCTTCGAACTCAAGTTGGGCAGCATGACCATCGATGAATACGAACGAAGATTTTTGGAACTATTGAAGTATGTTCCGTTCATCAAAGATGAGGCTGTCAATATTCAGAGATATCTGAGTGGACTGCCACCTTCTATTGGTGACAAGATTTAGTATGATGATCCTAAGACTATGGAAGAAACAATAAGAAGGGAAAAATGCTTATATGAACAGAAAAGAGAAAGGCCTACTTTTTGGAAGGCTTGGGATGATCAGAAGAAGTTCAAGAAAGAGCAGAGGCAGAAGGGAAACAAGCCTCCCTTTTTCATAAAAAGTCCTCAGGGACATCCATCTTTCGGAGAGCCCAGGAAGGCTGAAGTGGGTGAGAAAATGCCCAGACCACCACCTATGGAGTGTTGGGGCTATAAAGGGAACCATAGGTACAAGGAATTCCCCAATAGAAAATATAAAGCAAGAACCATCCACAATGTTTAGCAAGCTGAAACAGTGGAGGATATGGGCAGCAAGATGCCAAGGATCTACGTAGCCCTAGACAACAAGCAAGCATAATTTCAATCACACATAATTGAAGTGGAAGGTATGATCAACAATCGACCATTTATTATTTTAATTGATTCCAGGGCTAGCCATAGTTATGTAGATCCTAGGGTGGTGGAAAGTTTTCATTTATCAAGAAGCAAACATGAAAGGTCTTGGTTAGTGCAGTTGGCTACAGGAACCAAGAGGAAGGTCACTGAATTGGTTAAAACCTGTTCGATAGACATGAATGGATTGAGCATGAAGGATGAATTGAATGTTTTGCCTTTAGGCTCTTATGACTGCTTAATTGGGATGGACTGGTAGGACCAACACCATGCCCTCCTGGACTATCATAACAAGAGGTTTACATGCCTGGATGAGGAGGGAAATTGGAAAACAGTCCAAGGAATTCCTAGGGCTGTGGCTATTAGAGAAATCTCAGCCATGCAGTGGAAGAAGTGTTACAGGAAAGGATGTCAATTATTTGTAGCCCGTGTGGAGGAAGCATCCAAAGATGAAGTCTCAAGAATTGGAGACCATGAGGTACTCACAGAGTTCAAGGACGTATTTCAGGAGGTACCTGGACTACCTCCTAAGAGAGACATCAATTTTTCTATTAATTTGATGCCTGGAGCAGCTCTGGTGTCGAAAGCCCTTATAGAATGAGTACGCTAGAGCTGAAAGAGTTGCAATTGCATCTCAAAGAGCTTCTGAAGAAGGGATACATTCACCCCAGGGTGTCACCTTGGGGTTCCCCAGTCCTGTTCGTGAAGAAGAAGGATGGGACATTGAGGCTGTGCATTGATTTCCGATAGTTGAACAAGGTAACTGTCAAGAACAAGTATCCTTTGCCGAGGATCGATGATCTTTTCAATCAACTGAAGGGTGTGAAAATATTTTTGAAGATAGATCTCAGATCAGGATATCACCAGGTAAGAATAAAGGATGATGATATTAGCAAGACCGCCTTTAGAACAAGGTACGATCATTACAAGTTCATAGTGGTGCCATTTGGACTGTCAAACAGACTTGTTGTTTTTATGTGCTTGATGAATGGTGTATTCAAGAACTATTTAGACAAGTTTGTCATAGTCTTCCTGGATGAAATCTTGGTGTATTCCAAGTCAGAGGAAGAGCATGAACAA
>JZKD02S1675243.1:23230-58027 GCA_000966675.3 Picea glauca
TAAATTACCATAATTGCCAAAAAAACCATTTTGAGCCAATTGGAAAAGGTGGGTGGCCACCGATATACACCTGGATCACCCATGGTCACATGTGTTCGGGGAATGAAGAAAAATGGATAGTGCCCGAATATTGTTTTTAAGAACAGAAAAGGGCTTAAAGAAGGAGCCTATGAGGTTCTTGATTTTACAGGCCTGTGATGAGCGAAGTAAAGAAGGCTTGTGAACTTGAAAATAAGGATCTAGAAAGGGTCCAAGAGCTAATTGGGCTATGAATAAGGATAAATATTGTACATGGATTTCAGCATAGAAAAGACAATTTGTTCAGGTATCCATAGCTTTATGCTCAGCATTCAGAATTGAGCAAGAAAGCACTCATTGGAAAGGTATTGGAAAGAGGATTCCAGGTATTCAACCATAATTGAAGATTGAGTAGCTTAGATCATAGGAATTCAAAAGGAATATTTATGTATACCATCAACGGAAAAATTGTGCATATGTTACCAAAATGGTATATTATGGTTCTAGCTAGTAGAATTTGTTGTATGCTCATTTTTGGATATAATGGTTACATTTTAAAACAGAAAAAGTACTAGAGATGCCTACATATCAAAGAAACAAGGACAGAGATAGTTCTTTTTTTTTACATTTGGGATTTTTAAGAAGTTATTGGATCAGATGTTGGGTTCAATAAGAAGCTTGGATAACCTTAATGATATTCTTGTTTGGGGAGGACAGTCCAGATTCATATGAAACATGATTGCTTGAGGAAGCTACCACCCAAAAATGTCTATACTCAGTGAGTAAGATGGAAGACTTATATGAAACTCTAATTTGGGAAAATATTTCAGGATGAAAAATATGCATACCATTTGGGGATGTAGAGTAAAAAAGTTTGGACCTGATATCAAGAAGGGACAGAGGTACTCGAGGCAAGGGTGTTATGACAAGAATCTCTCAAAAGATGATCAAAGGGTCAAGACTAAAGAATGATAAGGTAAAAAGGTACATTGTGGAAAGGTTTTTTCTATGCAGATTGATATATCAGGATGCTAGTATTCTGATAAAGGAATACCTGGACCATTGTCGCGCAGAGGAGAGGAAGTCCCGAAGCTCCGAAGTACCGGAGTCGATCCTAGCCATCGGTAGGTAAGGACACATGGTGTTAGATCATGAAATATGGAGACTTGGCACTCTGGAGGAACTTGGTCGAGAGTTGTTAAAGTGTGAAGACTCTCAAAGCTCTGAACAGTGGAGTGAATCCTAACCATTGACGCAAGATACAAGTGTCAGCAAATCGAGGGTAGTCCAGAAGATCAGCTATCCTGGAGAACAGAAGCGTGGAGTGCACAATACTCCTGAAACTCTGAAGAGCAGAGTAGATCCTCAACATTGATCGGGAGACGACATGTGGCAATAGATTCCATAGTCTGAAGATTCAGCACTACGGAGTGAAGGAGAAAAAAATCACTTGGGTGCAAATATTCCCGAAGTTCCGAAGAGTGGAGCTCATCCCAACCGTTGACAAGAGGAGACATGTGTCGTTAGATATTGTAGTCTGGAGCCTCAGCACTCTAGAGGAAATTGAAACATAGCAGTTCAAAGTCGAAAACTCCCAAAGGCTTGGAGGCCAGAGTTAATCTCGACCATTGGTCGGGAGAGCCACGTGGACGGAAGATTTCATTCTTTGATAGTTCGATGCTCCGGAGGGTTGAGAGTGTGGAAAAGAATTAATTCCTAAAAGGGTCGAAGGAGTAAACCCTTGGATAATTAGGAGAGACTTTTTTATACACAAAAAGGAAAGTAATAATCGATAGTTGATCAACGATCGATAATCCATTGTGGAAACCTGAGAAGGGCAGAGGAATAACCAAAACTTCTCTTCTTAGGGAAGTGTAACTGCGAGCGTCAAATTGCAGAAAAAAACAATGAAGGAAAGTTAAAATCTTTGTTACCCATATTTTTGGATTGTGATGCCATAAGAGGTTATATCTTACTGGTGTAAGGATCTAAAAAGGAACGTTGTCATCTCATCATACAGTTGGAGCAGCATAAGCATCTAGACATGGAGAAATTCCAGATCAGTAATGGGTGAGATCATGACCGCCGGATCCACGTGGAATAGATCAACGGACGGGAATGATTGTGGAAGTCCAAAGGAAAATTAACAAGGGGGTTATTTTACATCCCACAATCAACCAAGATCGTAGATATCCATCAGGAGGAAGATCAACGGTTCCGATTGCACATATTTCCATTGTGGAATTTGGGGTTGTTGTTAAACCGTAAGCATGTTCAAGGTTTGCAATTGACCAGGATCGTTGATCCTAAAGTGATCAACAGATCAACAGTTTTTCCATTTTTGGGATTGGAACATGCATAATATTGTGGTTGTAATGCTTGGTGAAGAGCACTTTAGGTTCAGTGCGATGGTAAGAAAGAAAGTGGTTCCTGGTAAATGGAATTAAGCATTGGTTATGGTTTTGAACATGAGGACCTTATATTAAGCTCTCAAAGGCTAAACAAAACTCTAATATATTATGAGAGTGGACAAGTTATTTGAAGGAAACCAGAAAGGTGCAGGATGATCCTAGGACACCCCTTTGTGGGTTTAGATAAACCTAAGGAGAAATTAGGGTTGCATAACCGTGGGTAAAAATCACGGGAGGTGCATCAATGTTGAAGATCCAAAGTCTATAAGACAGCATGATTGGAATTATAATGCATCCAAGTATGAGTTGGGATAGATGGATCCAAGAAATAAATAAAAGATGAAGGTTAATATCAGCTTAGTATTTGGCTAGAAATGCAAAGGAAGCCAAGAGTGATTTGGCTAGAAAGTGCTCATGTCAGAAATAATCATGCACAGTGATGATAGTGAGAGCACAAGAAGATTCAAGAATCTGGAAAGAATTGAAGACTTCTGGGATCATCAAGGAAAAGTGTTACATGGAGGTAGAAGTTGTTGCAATTACTGTAGAAGCAAGTTGTTATCATTGGTTGGACAACCATAAAGGGAGAATGATTGCATGTTTGCAAGTGTTGTTGATGATATTGTTGCATATGGAAGGAAGAAATAGAAAGTTGAAGCATTGATTATAATACTGATAAAAGGGGCATGAGAGATTCTACTCTCATCAGTTAATTAGGTAGTATCAAATTTGTTTGATGGAAGCTATGTAGGTAAGTATTTCTCCTTGGAAATTATGTTGCATAATTGCCAAAGAGAAATTCAGGTAAGAATTTTCCCAAATTGATTTTTTATAATACCCAATATGGTATTGTTTAAGTGCATTAACATGAATGAGATACCACTAGGTGTGGTAAAGGCTAGAGGCATGTTATAGTTATCAAATATTTTTAGCTTTTGAATGCACACACTGACATAGTAGCATGTCATATTAATTTGGTTATGAGGTAATAACCAAAGAAATAAAGCATAAGAACTTGTTATAGGAATGATGGTAGGAAAAATAGTCATGCATGAGACCAGGACATGGTTGGATATGGCAAGGTATGGAAATGGAAAGGTTATGTACCACACAAATACCCAAAAGCTTCCTATATGTAAATAATGCTTGGACTACAACCTTTTTTCTGACACTAATGCACACCGCATAATTATATTCTTGGTGTAGTGTTCGGATCGGAAATGAAGGAATCCAAATAATCGAGAAGACAATGGGAAGTGTGTGGATAATGTGCCAAGACATTGGCCAGATTTCCAATTTATGGATGGTGAGATACACGACTTAGATAAGGATCATTTTGAAAATCAATGCAAAGGTGCATTGAATAGATATACATTGAGAGTTTCACTTGTGCCTAGTAAGTGGAAGAGTGGAACTCATACATGATAGAATTGCATACTTAAATGCATTTGTTGAATGTGTTTTGTGAGTGCATGCATATATATTATTGCATGGAAATAAATATATTAACGGCTGAAATGTTGTTAACTCATGGAGGTGAGAACATTTCAGGAGTTGTTAGACATTGCAACAGGAAAGTTGCAATTCAAGTAGTCACATGAGCATTTACTATGGAATTTTTTTTGTTTAGAAAAAGAAGTAATGAACTTATTGATATTAATTGTTAACATGTATATACGTAGAATGATAAATTCATTCTATTTAATAAATTGTTTGATACTTGTGATTGAATTGATCAATGTAGATAATTGTAAGATCATGTTATAAGTTTTTTGTACATATTGCAATAAGAGTATGATGTACAGGAAATACTGACAATTTTTTGGTTGAATGCAAGATAGAAGCATTGTAGGAAAAATGGGATTTAGCACAATGCTTGTTGAAATCCATAAGGAAGAATGCATCCTATTATTGCAACAGCAATGAAAAAAAAATTATGAAATAGAATTTCATATTTTGGAGAAAAGTTGAATTACTTACGAAATAAGTTTGAGTTCTAAAGGAATTATTTTATGTTCTCTCATGATAACTGAATGTGTGTGATGCAGATGAGATAATACTGATTAAAGTGGAAATGTTGGGAAAGAACAATTATTGTTGAGGAAACTAAAGCCCTATAATTGTAGAACCTTGGTGGGGTTCTGGTAATGGGTTAGCGCTCCTTGTGTGTGAAAGCCTTAGCAAGATGGATCATTGAAGGACTGCGTAGTAGTGAAGGGATGCCTGAGCCAGGAAGGGGTGAGTGCAACAAGGAGGAGGCAACTCAAGTATTCTTATGGCATGGTAGCTTCCATAAGGAGGGTGTGTCAAATCGAACGGTGAGATGAATTATTTCTGGAAGCAGCTCTATGGAATTGAGCAATTGACTTTCAGTTGCAGTATGAATACCAGAATTGGTGTTGGAAAGTAGAGCACTAGATGGATAACAAGCTTCCAATAGMTAAATCTTGGAGCTTTTTGAAGAATTTGAATTRTACATGTATAAACAAGTTGCACTGAGGATAGTGAAAAAATAAGGGGAGGGGATTGTAATATCCCAATACCAAGCSCCAGTTGTAATTGTAAATGTAASATGTTTTATAGGCTAGTGAGCCAAGTGATTATAAGCTAGGAGGCTTATGTGATGATTAGGTCGGAGAGCCTAGATGCTACAGGCCAATGAGCCTATATTTGTACATGTAAATACTCATATCATTAATATAAAATACATCGTTGTGTGTTGTTGGCACAGAGGCAGACCCAGGTTTCAACTCTAACAACGCACCAACAAACCCTAACTACTAGCCCTTTCGAAAACACCTGTGAAGTAGATGAGGTCTCACCCGAAGTAGCAATAGGGGGTTGCAGGACGCAAGTGTCTACAACCAGAGGAAATGCAAGATGCTTCCAGAACAACAATGCAATATAACCTAGAGATTCTCAATAGTATTATGCTAGCTTCGCAAATAAGTTATAACTTTTTATCTTTAACAAGAACAATATCAGTGCAAATAATAGTATAAAAGATAGTAAACAGCAAAGTATCAACCACATCGAACAACGGGGTTTTACATGGTTCACCCTCTCCCTAGGGATACGTCCATAGAATTGTGTTTATTGATTATGTAAATGAAAATACAGTCTTATCTGTGCACTTAGTTGTAGATCCTTCTCTCTCTTTCTCTCTATGTTCCCTCCCTGTGCACCCAGTTGCAGAGTAGATCTTCGCACCCAGCTGAAGATCCAAAATATAAGAATTCTCTAAGACATAGCACTTTTACATATCCATATCACTCTCACTATTATTTTCTCAACTCTTATAGACCTTTTTTTATAAATTTCATGACTCTTAGACAACCTTAGACCGAAGCCTATGTGTAAAAACCCTAGGTGCCAAAACCCTAGGTCCACATAACCCGCCTTTTACGGACTTCACTGACCTATTCTTCCTTCTTCTTTGCGAGGTGCTCCAAAGCACCCATTAGTATCTTCTTTTTCTTGTTGAGTTTTCCACGATATGTCTTCTTTGTTTCTTTGTCTTCCTTGATCTTCTCTTTCAATGGCTTGCTTTCCTTTACTTCGTTCCTTCTTTTCTACTTCTTTAACCACTTCGACCCTTCCTCAATTTGTGTGCCTTCCACACACTTTGTACTTTATCTTTCCTCTTCGTTAATCTTCGTTTCCTTCCTTAATACATGACCAAGGGCCAACAGGCCCCCAACACTCACATGTGACTCATCTCGAGTCATTGTAGGGTTGATCCTTTTGTATTACTTCGAATGCAGACTGCGTGGAGTAGCCTGTGATTTATGCTCTATCCCTCCCTATCACGTGCAGACTGTCTTTTCTATGTCTGGTACCCAATTTCAACTACACCTGGTACCTAGACCCTTCTTCATTTGCTTTTACTAAGAGTTGTGAGATAGTTGGTTGTCACAATACAGCTTCAACCAGCTCCCATTCACTAAACCATCCTTCCATTCTCCATTAAGAGTCTTCAACTGCATAGCTCCACCTTCCGTAACATAGACAACCTTGAATTCCCCAAGTCAATGTGTCCCGAACTTACCTGGATGCTTCATGAACTTGTTGTCATATAAAAGTATCAAATCTCCTTGTTTAAATGTTTTCTTCTTAATATGTTTGTCATGTTAAGATTTTTCTCATTATTTTTGTACCTGCTGATGAAATCCCGCAATGAACCTATCTTCCTCTAGTTTCATTAGTTGCGCGAACCTATATTGAACAGCGCATGTGTCATCCATACCTGTAAATGATGCAATTTTTAAACTAGGAACCAAATATTCCATAGGTACTGCTGCTTCCTGGCCATACACTAACTTAAAGGGAGTCTGCGTAGTTAACTTTTTACAAGTAGTTCGATAAGCCCATAATACTGTTGGAATTCTCAAGTCCCAATCATCTATGTTAACACTGCAAATCTTAGTCAGCACTGTCTCTATGATCTTATTGAAAGCTTTGACTGTACCATTCGCATGTGGGTGGTATGGTGTGCTCTTCTAATGGTGAACTTCGAACTCCTAAGTCAAGGCTTCAATGGTTTTGTTGATGAAGTGTGTGCCTTGATCACTCATAAGGATCTTCGAGCATCCAAATATGGTTATGATATCGTCAAAGATGAACTGTGCAATTGTAGCTACACTACAGTCTTTAACTGCTCTTGCTTCTGCCCATCTGGTCAAATACTCTGTAGAAGTGATGAAGCATTTACGTGAACATGGAATTCCTTACTCCAATATGGAAAAGCCAAAATAGGCCCAGTGACCCATTTTCTGCTTTAATGTGTCGAAGCTCTGATGGCATTCCTCCATCCATTGAAACTTACTATCTTTCTTTAATAGCTTCTCCATAGGTGTTGTTATATGTGTGTAGCCCTTAATAAACTTTATGTAGTATCAAGTGTGTCCAAATGTAGTGCATAGTTGTCTAACCGAAGTAGGAGGAGGTATATCAACAATGATAGAAATCTTGGAAGGATCTACCAACAATCCCTTCTTACACACAATGTGTCCTAACAACACTCCAAAAGGTGAAAAGAAAATCCACTTCTTCAAGTTAGGGGCAATTTGACATTGCTTGAACTTATCTAACATTAATCTCAAACATTCAATATGATCTTTCAGTAGACTAAAAATGGTCTAGTCATCACAGTATGCCTCCAAAAAATTATGTAAAAAATCCTTAAATGCTTCGACCACCACCCTGGAAAATATGGTTGGTGCATTCTTCAAACCAAAATGCATCACAGTGTGTTGAAAAGAACCCCATTCTATTGCAAATGTAGTCTTATGTATGTCCTCCTTAGCAATTCTGATCTGGTGGTATCCTAAAAATCCATATGTGAATGAATAAACATCATTTCCTCCTACATAATCTATAACTTCATCAGTAAAAGGTGTAGGAAATGGATCATGTAAACATGCATCATTCAATTTCCTTAGATCTACACAGATTTTGATTTCTCCTATCTTATTATCTTGGACCACCATAGGGCTGATCCATTCAGATTCTTTGACTGGTTCTATAATTCCTTCTCCCGGAATTATGTCTAATTCAATCTTAACTTTCTACTTGTACTTGGGATTCAGTCTGTAAGGCCTTTGCTTGACAGGTCATGAATCTACTTTCAAAGGAATCTTCATTTCTCCCATTGGCCCTTTAATTTCCTTCATGTATGTGAACTTGGTTGGAAACAACTCCTGATACTCATGCAATAGTTATGTAATATTATTAATAGTAGCATCATCCCAATAGTCTCCAACATTTTCCAACTTAGATGCTTGCTCTGTTCCAATCTTAACCTTCTTAATTTTAATAGGCTTCCCAACAAAAGGAAATTCAATCCATGGCCCTTCTATGTCTCTTTGTCCTTTAGTTTATGAAATGTTTACATACCTAAGGTCATCATCCACATCAGCATTAATATTATAACAACCTTGTAACCAATGAATAGGCACAGTCCATTCATCTTCTTCTTGGTCAAGAGGGGGGTTAGGTGCCTCCTCAAAGACCTTTTGTCTTACAATTTGTAAATCATGATCTATTGTGGGGTACTGACTTTCAAATAGGAACGTGGCTATGAATTTTTGGGTCATACCATACCAATCTGTAGTGACTAAGTGCAGTTCCACTTGAAGATACGAGTTAATAGGCATAGTATCTAAGGTGTTACTGAAATTACGTACCCAATGTTCTTTAGGAATGTTTCTCTAGGCTTCCTCACAACTTTTCACATGGTTCCTAGGAAAAATTTTACCTATGTATCGAACTTCACAACCTTCATCTTGATCTGAAAAGTGCATTGTCAACAAGGTGCAACATTGTTCCCACTCCGCGATGTTCTTCTTGTGTGTTTCCCACCATCTAGCTGACATTGCTTTCAAGGATTCATCTAGTACCAAAAACCTTTGTTGTACTAGTACAGTTCCTTCAAATTCAAATAAAAATGTCTCTAAATTATTTAAGCCATCAAATGTAGGAAGATTACTTACTTATGTGCCAATCCAGCGAACTGTCTTAGTCAATCTGGTACACCTCTGCATAGAGACTTCATACATTTTGTTCTGCTAATTTTCCAATGCTTCTTTTGAGTCTGATGAGCATGCACTTTCACTTCGCCAACTTAGATTCCCATCTGTTGTAGGATTAATATAATCTTGTTGTCCTGTTGTCAGTTTATAGATTTCTCTAGCTCATGGGTGTGGTCTTCTTCTCTTATAGGTTATGTGTATCTGTGACCTTCATTAGTATCAAGAGGTGAAATAACCCTAAGGCCATCACCTTCAAATGTCATTCTTCTCTTTTTTAGGTCAACAACAGTCAAATTGTTGAAAGCCCAATCAATACCCAACAATGTAGGATAAGGACAACTATCATCAATAATCTCGATCACTTTGAAGTCTGCAAATGTCCTCACTTCATCGATGTCCATAGGGACATGCTCTAGTCTTCCAAAGGGGCTCATTGCCTACTGATTATCCATCCTGAGCCTAATAGGAGAGTAAATCAACTTAGGTTTTCCCATCAATGCCCAAGTCTGCTTTGTCATAACATTTACTTCTTATCCCAAGTCAAGGACCACATAGTCTATGTCGTAGTCTCCAATCTGAGCACTGAGGTGCAGTTCCTTGCTTGTCCTCCTTTTTCTAGATACTTGATTCACAGCTCTACTCAGCAGAGGATTTACTCTTCCAATTTCATTCTGTCTTATCAGGTGTTTTAGTTCATGTACAGCTCTTTCGTACTTAATCAAATTAATACAAGTATACAATAATTCCACAAGCTTGCTTACCTATTTTCCTTGTCTAGGTAGGGTAGATTGATCAAATGTTGGAGGTATTTCACATTCCCTTACTTCTGGTTGTGCCCGAGATGAAGAATCATGTTCTCCTACAAATTCTCTTCTTGCTTCTTCAAAAGTATGTTTTTCTTTCCTTGGATCAAACAATGGTGTCTTCTCTTAAGATCTTCTGATCCCTGATCCATCTGTAGTCTTTCCTAGAGTCACCCTATATTCTCTTGTGACAGTGCCTCCTCTAGTAATAACAGCGACTCTGGGTTCCTCATCGTGAGGTTTAGTTGATATTAGTTGGACTTGTTGATTTCCACCCCGTCTTTCCTGAACTTTAGCTAACAATACTGGATAGTCTTCAATGACATGGTCAAATGAATTACAGTAGTTGCAAGTAGTACAAGGGTTCTGACAATCCCTTTCCAAATGACCTGGATGGGCGCAGTTATAGCAAATAATCTGACCTCGACCTCGACCTGTGCCTCCTCATCGTCCTCTTCCTCTAAACTCACCGTGAGGGTTGAAGTTTCCTCTTCCTGGGGAATTGAATTGCACAGCATTTCCTTCTTACTGTAATTCTCCTTGAATTATATATGCATCCCTTGACCTTTCATGCATGAGGTCATAAGCCCTACAGTCCTTCTCATCATGCCCCACATATTTGCAGAATGTGCAATAAAGATTGGTGGGTGTCTAGACATATTTCTGCATATAATAACATTCACCAGGGTGATGTCTATTTGTACATACCTCGCACCATGGTAAAGTAGCCTACTTAAAAGTGTTAGGAGCTTCAGAGGCCAAGTATTCATTAAATAAAGGACAGTGCTATTTTTCACGGCCCTTTGCTTTGCATCTGATACACCATATATCTTCACTTTTATCTTTTCCTTTGTCCTTCTTCGTGTCTTCAACCTATAAAGATAAACTAGTTAATTGATTCAAAATATGACTCATACCTGGACTGGATACTCCCACAGGGGATGATTCTAGTTTCATGGCAATCTCTAATGCTTCAGCCTGCGAAGTGACCTTTTGTTGCATCATAAGAACTCTAATGTGTGGCGGGAGGGCAGCGATGAACCATTCCTTATGTTGCTCGTTTGGAATCTGAAAACTTAAATGGCATGTTAAGGTCTTAAACCTCTGATCAAACTCCCAAACAGGTTCAATCACCTTCTTCTTGATTTCCTTCAACTTTGTAATGCACTACAACTCCAACTTAGGTTTCTTGAACTCTGCACTCAACACAATCTTAATGTCATTCAGCGGTTTAGGCTGTACATATCCTATAAAAAACTTCATATACCAGCTCAATGCATGATCCCTTAAGGTAGTACTAAACTGAGCTCTCTTAAAGGCTTCATTGGCGACTTTCTTAATGCTCCATACAGCTTTGCATAAGAACCAGTGATGGTTAGGATCTTCAAATCCATCTCCTCTAAAAATAGGTAACCTCATTTCATCTGCCATGGATTTTCCTAGGTTTCTTGACTGAGTATGTACTAAACTGCTTGTAACAGTACTATGAGTGCTCTGATTACTTTGGTTACCCTGGTTACTTGATGTTGCTAAAACAACAGGAGGAGTAATAATACTTACTTTGACAGTAGGCGTAGTCCTTGAAGTTTCTATTTCTTCTCGACGAAGTTCCTCGGTGCCTACTTCCTTTGCCCTTGTGAACTCTGAATACTCTTTTTCTAATCACCCTACCTCTTCTCCACTGTAGAAATCTTCATCTTGTGCCAATGTCCCTTAACTTTGCTTAAACAGGTTCGCAAGAGAAACCTTCCTGAATGATCTCCCATTGCGCGTGTGTCCAGCCTCTGTGTCACTATCGATGTTTGAATTCTTGAACATTAGCTTTAAAATCTAATTGATTACTATCTCTTCAAGATATTCTTCTCATGCAATAGCATCTTAATCTTCAGTTTCAAAAAGTGTAGAAACTTTCCTCTAGGTCCCTTGAAGAGATACCTCTATGCTTGACTATATGATTCCACTATGTCAATAGAGAACTTGGTAATGTACCCTCCAATAGTGCTATCAAACCAGAGGTCCACTGTTCTAGACACAGCATTGTCAATGTTTTTGACTTTCTTAATCAGCGTCGATGTCCAAACCACATGTGGTCTAGATCTGATTTCAAACTGGGTGTCTGCTAGTCTGGCCAACCACTCGTATAACTCCTTATAACTACTGCAAAGAAAATCTCATGCACATTAGTAAATATGTACCTTCCCAACCAGTCTTTTGTACTAATGCTAGGGTTCTTGTTCTAAGCTACGGCGAAGTCCCTTTCTTGTTCTTCTATCCAGTTCTAAATTTATGTCTTCGATGAAAACCACATTGACATTCCCTCAAGAAGATCTTGGTCCCGGCAATGGAACCATTTGTTGGCACAGAGGCAGACCCAATGTTCAACTCTAACAACACACCAACAAAACCTAACTATTGGCCCTTTTGGCAACACCTGCAAAGCAGATGAAGTATCACTCGAAGTAGCAATATGGGGGGTTGCAGGACACAGGTGTCTACAACCAGAGGAAATGCAAGATGCTTCCAAAAAAACAACACAAGATAACCTAGAGATTCTCAACAGTTTTAGGCTAGCTTCGTGAATCAGTTATAACTTCTTTTCTTTAACAAGAACAATATTAGTGCAAATAATAGTATAAAAGATAGTAAACAGCAAAGCATCAAACACATCAACCAACAGGGTTTTACGTGGTTCACCCTCTCCCTAGGGCTACGTCCATAGAACTGTGTTTATTTATTTAGATGAAAATACACAGTCCTATATGCGCACTTAGTTGCAGATCCTCCTCTCTCTTTCTCTCTATGTTCCCTCCCTACGCACCCAGTTGTAGAGTAGATCTTTGCACCCAGCTGAAGATCCAAAATACAAGAATGCTCTAATACATAACATTTTTACATCTCCATATCACTATCACTATTATTCTCTCAACTCTTCTAGACCTCTTTTTATACATTCCATGACTCTTAGACAACCTTAAACCGAAACCTACGTGTCAGAACCCTAGGTGACAAAACCCTAGGTCCACATAACCCGCATTTTACGGACTTCGTCGACCTATTCTTCCTTCTTCTCTACGAGGTGCTCCAAAGCACTCATTAGTATCTTCTTCTTCTTCTTGAGTTGTCCATGATCTATCTTTTGTGTTGCTTTGTCTTCCTTGATATTCTCTTTCAATGGCTTGCTTTCCTTTACTTCATTCCTTCTTTTCTTCTTCTTTAACCACTTCGACCCTTCCTTGGTTTGTGTGCCTTTCGTGCACTTCATAATTTGTCTTTCTTCTTCCTTAATCTTTGTTTCCCTCCTTAATACATGACCAAGGGACAAAACATGTAGACCAGCCAAGATAAAAGAGAATGGGGGACTAAGCTCCACTAGGTAGGGAAAGGGATGTGGCTAAAAGGCTAGGAAAATGGGGCTAAGCTTGAAGGCTTAACTCTAAGGGAATATTGTGTATATTTCCTAAAATACTAAGGTTGGGTATAACCTATGGTATCCTAAGTTTATGTGGGAAGGGAAGGAATTATATGTGTTGTTCATGCAGCTTCATGAAGACATGTGTCAATCTTGGCACATGCAGTTTTATGTGGAAAAGTGTGTTCATTTGAGGGGGTTCTCTGCCATTTTGGCCATGCTTCCCATGCACTCATGCATTGATCCATGACCTCCATTGTTGACCTCTGAGCATGCACATACCTATGAAACCTGCACGCATTTCTCGATCCATATCTTGTATTTTCCTATGATGCATAGAACCTGTATTCCTCCTGAATGGCACAGCGCAATCATATCTACATGAGCATGTGCTAACCTTCATGTTATGAGCAGTGCCTATTTCCAAACCTGAAGGTCGTGGTTGATTTTTTTACTTGTGTGTTAGTTGAATGTTGAAGTTGTTTTCACCTAAGCCTGTTGTTGGTTATCTGGGAGCGCAGAGATGAAGAGGCGGGTTGTCAGGCCCGTGGAATGAAGAGGCAGGTTGCCAGGCATGTGAGAAACTCTCTCCAGGTGAGAGAGTTTGTTGGAAAATAAGAAGCAGGTTGTCATGCCTGTGAGAAACTCTCTCTAGGGAAGAGAGGTTGTTGGGGAAGTGATTTCTCCTGGATGGAACCCAACAGCAACTATAGTGCTCTGAGAATTCTTGTTTGGCCTGTTTTTGAAGCCCTGGAAGGGAAGTGGAGTAGTTGATGGATTGTTGAACAGTGAAGGTGTATACTTCCTAGGGTGGGACAGGCATGTGGGGAATGAGAGGCTGTAATATGTGTGCGTAAGTTGGCTTCTTGGAGGGAATCCTTCCTAATTGACTGTGTATCAACCCATTGTCTCAACCTAGCCTAGGAATCCATTTACTTGGGTGGAGTTTAGTCCCAACTCAGGGGTGACCCACTATGATAGTTTGGAGCATCGTGGTCTATGGCTGGGAGGTTCATGGAAGGTCTGCACGCAATTGGTGGTCATCTATGAAAGATAAGTACCATTTCTATGTTTATTTACATGTTGTGTATTTGTAAATGTTTTATATTTATTGCATGTATATGTTATACGTATAGGATTCACTATTATTTCCGCATTTATCTATCTATTAGCAGAATGTGTTGTCTGTTAAGTTTTATATGTATGATGTTTCACAAGAGTCTTTGTGTGCCATATCCCAGCATGTCTATGGCTGGGTATGTCACGTTTTGGTTATCAGAGCATGAATATATTTTAGAGTAGTGTTATCGCACAATTTGTACTTTCACAAAATCCCAAGGAAAGTGGATACAGAGTTGGTGTAACTGGGAGTAACCTATCACTATCACCTTAATAGGAAATCTCTTTATATTTAGGAGTATGTCAAGAATACCCCAAGGGAGACGTCCCCAGTGACCTAGGGGTTTGAGAAGGCTAAGGTAAATAACACAAGGAAATCCTTCCCCTCTCACAGATCACTCAAATCAAAGGTTTATTTATGTCTTATAGAGATGAAGCAAATAAATAATATTGTGTACCTACCCAAAACAAGACGACAAGGAAAAAAGGGGCACTTTCCAAGTACCAAAATTATGTTAGTGCTTCAAAAGACAATGAACCTTCAAAAAGTAAGCTAGCTGATATGAATTTGCAGCAATGCAATAGTTTATAACAGCAATTAATATTTTATAACAGCTACAAGAATTATGCCTTGAAAGTGCTTGAAAATAACAAGAAGAAATAACTTTAACCTAGTTGAATGATAAAATCTTGTCACAAGCAAGTTTGGCAATGTATAGCTAGCAAAATAGGTCATCTTTGTAGAGAATTTGTGGTGGTTAGATGGCTGTAACAATCTTTTGCAACAACAGCAAATTCTAGTGGTCAAAAGTGCAAGTAAACACCAAGCAAACTCGGCACTTATGTAGTAAATTGACTGGAAATTGTCACAAGTTATTTATGGATGATGTAAGTGTGAGTTATGTAGGTGAATGTGGCAATTTGGCTTGAATTAGTATGGTTGTAGCAATGTTTTTCAACAGCAGCAAGTTAGCTAAGGAGTTAGTCTAGTTTAGGGTTAGCAAATGTTAATAAAAGCTTCAAGGATAAAGGTTTGAGTGTTTGTTTGATCAATCAACACTTGTAAATGGTACACAAGTGTCTTTCTAAGGTAATGGAGTCAATAATGGCAGCATCAATTTTTAGAGGAAAAATAGCAATGATAATTTTATGTCAAATAGATGGAGAGGATGAGAAACGTGTTGTTATCCCAATTCCTCAAAAATCCAACTCCTAGAGATAATTGCAAGAAAGTAACAAAGGTTAGGCCTTAGCGATTTCTTTTTTCTTTAAACAAATTGTAATAAAATATTCAATGGGCAAAGAAGTAGGGCTACTAGAGTGCTATAATGGTAGGTCTCTAGTATCTACTTCAAGATAGGTGCCTTTCAAGAAATTTTAACAAGTGGAATACTATAGAGAAAAAGATAGTAACATATGTCTTTCTCCTAGGGTTTCAAGCCAAGCAATTTCATAATCTTAGACATGAAACAATTAAATTAACCATAACAATTCATTCACAATAAAGAAATGCATATGCATAGTTTTCAGTTACTTCACCAAGAATAATCAAGCATAAACCCTAGTTGAATATCCTCCACATGAAAATTTGTCAAAATACACCAAAAAATGCCTCCTCCAAGAAGTGTGCACCACTAGATTTCAGCCAATAACCCTTAAAGAGGGCCGAGTTTCAGACCACCACTTGTGTTATGAGTCAATGATGAAAAAATATGAGAGTTTTATATCTTATTTATACAATGTCAATGACCTTTAATTACAATTAGATCATGAAAAGGCCGACATGGCCAAATTACATGAAAAACCCAGTTTTTACAGAAATTAAAATAACTAAACCCTAAAATCATTTTAAGAGGTGACGTCATGCCCTTTTAGGGTGACGTGAAGACTCCTAGGTGAAACGTTGGGCCTCATCTGCAAAACGTTTCACCTTCCAAGCCCCTAGATGATGCCACATGTGCCAATTATCACACAACTTCCTCCAAAATGTCAATCTTGACACTTAGGGTCACAATGGTGACATCATGGGCCTCTTAAGGCCAACGTCTAGGTGGAAGAGAAAGATCCCCCTGGGTCTAGGTCTTCCAAAGTGTCTCAGGTTAAATGTCCTTCATTTTCCATAGTGAAAGTCTTTGACATCTCTTTTCCCCTGGCTATTGTCACAATATCCATTTGTGGGCTTTCAGCCCCATGGAGGTTCAAGCTAATCATCTCCCCATATGTACCTCTCCACCAGGTATGGTCCTGTAGCAACAACAAATATGCCCTCCATGGGATCATAAGTCACAGGGATCATAGCAATGTCAATCACATCCAATAATCAAATTACACAAACATGTGCATCAAACCCCCCTTTACCCAGACAAATGCGCAAAGACGTTATGCAATTTAACAAGGTTTGGAGAGGGTCTCAAGATGTCCTATTGGGATAATCCTCCTCAATTTTGGGATGTTTCCTAGGTGAATACCAATCTAAGTCATGTAATTGTGTGAAATGGTGCAGGGGGGAAGTTTGGGCAAAGGGTACAGTGATAACAGGGAAATGTGGGTCTTGCCTATGGGTGCCTCTATAGAGGGTGAGCTGCACCTTGTCATGGATTCCATTTTTTCCTATCCCATTCAATTTATTTTATTCGGTTTCTTATTTCTTTTTCTTTTCAAGGGAAAAGTTGGGGGACATTGTCCTAGTGTGGTGACCAGTGGTGACAGTGTTACCCACAAGCACTTCATGGAAATGAGAAGGTTGGCTCGTGATGAGACCCCCTTTCTCTTGGCTATGCCACCAAGAGCCACTGCCCTGGTTTGGTGACCATATAGATGGTAGTTTCATACCACTACATGCCCATGGACCTAATAGGCCGGCTCATGATGAGACCTCCCATCCACCAACTAGACCTTGAGTTTTATTTTATCTTACGGGTCCCCTTTTCTTATCAAGAATCATTTTATTTCTTTCTTGGGAATCCTTGGGCGAAGCATCTCAAAGGTTTTATTTTGTCTTTTAACTCTTGCCAGCTACTTTTACCCTCTAGTCCTTTAGCCCCTTCTTCCCACAAGGAAAGGTACAACCCTTCCTATTGTGGCAAACCCAATGCCTGAACCAAGGTAGGGGAAGATGAGAGGGATAATGATGAAAAATGGTAAGTATGGAAGGAATGGATGATGACCCTTCATAGACCCACCCAGTGGCAACTCATCCTAAAGGGAACTAGCTTACTAGGGCGTTCTGTCACCCCCAAGGTATGAACAAGTTAAAGAGATTAATTTCCAAGTAAATGTTATGAAATAAAGGAGAGTTTAGTGCAACATGTTCAAATGCTTTGAAAATCAGAGTGACACATACCATGATACCTGGAATCATTACCTCATGGAGAAAGACCCACCGCTACTTCAAGACCAGGCTGGTGGGATGGATGTTGTTGTTGATAGATGGGATGCACTGAAGAAAAGACGGGCCCTCCGGGGCCAAGCTCAAGTCATCTGGCTCTCGGTACTCCATGTCTGGATAGGGGATAACATCTGGCTCCAACTCGAGGACCTGTGCTCACTGTAGAGCGCATGAGAACCTCAGCATCTTTGTCATGACCTGTATCTGCTAGATCTCAACAAAATGAATTAGTAATCTTTAGGGTGGTGATATCACCCCTTTCTCATATATGATACAATGGAATAAAAGTAAGCAAGCATATATATACAAAATGAAAATGAAACTACAACTATACTACCCTATCATGATCTGCAGATGGTATATACAATGAATGCAAATGCCTACCTGACTTACCTCTACTTATGTGTTAGTTGAATGCTAGGTGTAGTCAAATATCCAGTGAAACCATCCTAGTAATGTCTCATAATACATGCCTTTGTGTTTCATCATAAACCAAAACAATGATAAGTCCAGCACAAAAATACCATGAGTTAGAAAATGTATTGTATCATCGGAAATCGTAAAGTATAGCTCATGGAGGTGGGAGGGAGGGACAAAATTATGCCATCACACAAAAATACCATGAGTTAGAAAATGTATTGTATTATCGGAAATCGTAAAGTATAGCTCATGGAGGTGGGAGGGAGGGACAAAATTATGCCAATTCACACTCTTAGGAAAGTGCTCAGTCCATCTCAGAAAGGGATGAAAAATCAAAGGTTCAAAAGACCAAATGAAAGAGTCTAAAGGTTGGCTACCTTGGACATCTTCACATCCCAAGGTCTAGGAAGGGACCAATAAGAACCAAGAGGATGAATTACAATTTAAGGGTAGGTCGAAAGACTGAGATAATAAATTTCTGCTTAATGTATTCAACCTACCCTTGAATTCTAAAGTAGGTTTTTCCCCACAGAAAACTTAAGACAAAGGACATGCTTCCCAACTACACCTTTAGTGACATAGTCAAATAAAGTAGTCGAATGGAGCTAGAAAACCTTGTCACAAGGATCTTTTTATGGGCAAGCAATGTCCTCATCAATATCTAAGCACAACGGTGGTTGATAATCGTCTTCATGGAACAAAATCAAGTGCTCATAGGAATACTCATCAAAATCCTCAAGGTATGACCGAAAATCATCATGACAATATAGAGCTAGGTCATCCTTGGGTTCTTGGATATCATCTATAACCACATCATCTCCTTGTTGCCAAATGTCAAAATTAGTAGTAACCTCATATGATAGTTGTAAAGGAAACTTTTGGAAATGACCTTCAAGGTCGTAAATGGGATCCCCATCATATCCAATCACATCCCATTTACATCTCCCAACATGTATGAACTCGTCAATATTATCAACAATGCCGTTACCTTTGTCATTACGTGAAGGTTTCAATGCATCCAAGGGATCCTCTAACATTTCTTCACTTTCCAAATCATAAAATAAAACATCATCAGAATCTTGGAAAGGGAGATAATTTACAGTGTTTACTTCTTGTTGTGGAGAAGCATCAATAGCTTGGATGACTTCATCAAATGGGAGAGCAAACGTCATTGGCTCATCCTCATGATTTCCCCTTATGTCTTTAGTTTCATAATATAGAGAATCTGGCTCGTTTGAGGGTTCCCTTTCTTCTTCACCTTCTGAATCATAGAATAAGGTATCATCAAGGACTTGGAAGGGAAAATGACTAACCTCATCCTCTTCTTCTTGTGCAGGAAAAATAGGATTTGGGATGGCTTCATCAGAGGGAGGAGCACACATCAATAATTCATCATGTTTAACATCTTCAAGCTCTCGCTCTTCAACCAAGTCCTCATTATCCTTGGTAGAGGCATGAGTAAATTATTTCTCCTCCTCATAGGATTGGTAACCTTCATTAGGACCCCTCTCCTCAACCTCTTGTTGATCGATGTCTTGCTCCAAACCTTTCAGGGTTTCTTCAACAAGGGTCTCAAGGGAGGACACTCTCTTGGGAATATCTAGGGTATCTTTGGGCTCACCAACCTCAATTTCCAGAACAAATGATTGTTCTTTCTTGAACAAGGAGATATCTGCCTCGATTTGTATATCCATGTGATAAATTTCTTGGATTGTTCTAGGAGATTCATCTATGATAGGGAAACTTGTTGGTCTAGTAAAGGCTTTGGTGTAAAGAGAGAAAAGAAAGTTGTGTGACGAGTGAAGGTTTGTTGGGATTTGTTGTAATAGCCTTTCAAATCTATCATGGAATTCTCTAACAGTTTCATTCTCATTCTTCTTTATGTGATCGAGTTTGTTTATCAAAACCCAAGGATCTCATTTCTCGAGGAAAACCTCTTCTAATTTATCCATGGATGTAACACTAGCATCAGGGAGGCCATCATACCATCTCCTGGCATTATCATGAAGAATAGCTGAGAAAAGTTCCATTGCGGGGTCTTCAGCATCGTCACTCATAGGGTGRAGTTGAAAGAAAGCATAAAAATCACGCACATGTTTATTTTCATTCTCTTTACCACTACCARCAAATTTAGGGAGCCATTTTTCATACCTCGGAGGCATTCGTCGAGGATACCCTGGTATTTTACTCATATCCAAGGGTTTAAAATTTCATGGGTCCCATTGAGAAGYCATTTTTAGCTTAATCATTAGTGGAGTCGCCAGATAATCCTTCTAGGGATCATCACAAAGATGAGGGGATCRCCCTTAGTGGAGTCGCCAGGTAAGCTTTGTAAGAAAAAAGCTTTTGGATAAAAGGATTACCAAAAAAGCGTCATCTTGAGGAATATTGACTCGGTGTTCCTTGGCAATGACRYCAAAATGTTATCGCACAATTTGTACTTGCCCAAAATCCCAAGGAAAGTGGATACAAAATTGGTGTAACTARGAGTAACCTATCATTGTCACCTTAATAGGAAATCACTTTYTATTTAAGAGTATGTCAAGACTACCCCGAGGGAGACGTCCCTAGTGACCYGGGGGTTTGAGAAGGCTAAGGAAAATAACACAAGGAAATCCTTCCCCTCTCACAGATCACTCAAATCAAAGGGTTATTTATGTCTTATAGAGATTAAGCAAATAAATAATATTGTGTACCTGCCCAGAACAAGACAASRAGGCAAAAAGGGGCACTTTCCAAGTACCAAAATGATGTTAGTGCTTCATAAGACAATGAACCTTGAAAAAGTAAGCTAGCTGATATGAATTTGCAGCAATGCAACAGTTTATAACAGCAATTAATATTTTATAACAGCCACAAGAATTATGCCTTGAAAGTGCTTGAAAATAACAAGAAGAAATAGCTTTAACCTAGTTGAATGATAAAAGCTTGTCACAAGCAAAATTTGGCAATGTCTAGCTAGCAAAATAGATTACTTTTGCAGAAAATTTGTTGCAGTTAGATGGTTGTAGAAATCTTTTGCAACAACGGCAAATTCTAGTTGTCAAAAGTGCAAGAAAACACCATGCAAACTCAGCACTTATTTAGCAGATTGACTAGCAATTGTCACAAGTGATTTCTGGATGATGTAAGTGTGAGTTATGTAGGTGAATGTGGCAATTTGGCTTGAACTAGTATTTATGTAGCAATGTTTTGAAACAGCAACAAGTTAACTAAGGAGTTAGTCTAGTTTAGGGTTAGCAAATGTTAGTATAAGATTCAAGGATAAAGGTTTGAGTGTTTGTTTGATCAATCAACACTTGTAAATGGTAGACTAGTGTCTTTCTAGGGTAATGGAGTCAATAATGGCAATAGAAATTCTTAGAGGAAAAATAGAAATGATAATGTTATGTCAAAGGGATGGAGACGATGAGAAAGGTGTTGGTATCCCAAGGCCTCAAAAATCCGACTCCTTGAGATAATTGCTAGAAAGTAACAAAGGTTAGGCCCTAGCGATTTCTCTTTTCCTTAAACAAATTGTAATAAAATATGCAATGGACAAGGAAGTAGGGCTACTAGAGTGCTACAATGGTATGGATCTAGTATCTACTTCAAGATAGGTGCATTTCAAAAAAATTTAACAAGTGGAAGACTATAAAGAAAAAGATAGTAACATATGTCTTTCTCCTAGGGTTTCAAGCAAGCAATTTCATACGCTACAATGTTTCCTCCAGGATCCCCAATTATCCCCTTACTCCTGCCACCCCTAATTGTATTGTTTCTCCTTATCAATAAGATATTTAATATAAAACAACTACCAAGACATACAGTAATAGATTTTGATCAATATTAGATGTTTCATTAATTGATTTTGATCAACATTAAACACATGTTTCAAAAAGTTCCTACCACATAGCATAAGCTTTAGTGGTATTGCTTAATGTCTCACCAAGCCCCCAATCAAAATACACTACAATATTTCCTCCAATATCCCCAATTATCGCTCGCTCATGCCACTCCTAATCAAAATATGCTACAATATTTCCTCCAAGATCCCCAATTACCCCCCGCTCCTGCCACCCCTAATTGTTGTGTTTCTCCTTATCAATAAGGTATTTAATATAAAACAACTACCAAGACATACAATGATAGATTTTCATCAATATTAAACACCTGTTTTAAAAAATTATATTGGTGTGATTTAATAATTACACTATTTCTCTTAACCAATGAGATCTTATATATACATGCATCTTTTTTTTGTTTGTTAGTTTCTCTGTGACCTGCGAACTAGTTTGTGGCTTGAGAAACCATGACTCAGAGCCATCTAAGCCGTCAAAATCACTCGAGGATCACACCCAGCCTGAGTCACACCAACCCTTAACATGACTAGGTCTTTTGGTGTCCCCAGAGGTTTCGAATCGGTGACTTCACATCACGGAGTGCCTTAACAAAGCACTCTGTCACCAAATGTGTGCACAGGTCACGATACCATTTAATATAGTATCTCTGAGTGCAACCACACATTCAATCAGTACCTCAAGGTGTCCCCATGGCTCCAGGGAAAGCCCTCACAAAAATTGAACCTTGCCCAACGGTGAAAAACTATCGCTTTCCACCATTGGATCCAACCCCTTTGAGCATATATACATGCATCTTATTAAACATGGCCAACAAGGTATTTAATATACATTATAATAAACATTAATCTAAACTAAGAAAGCAAAGACAATTTCAATATATTAAGGAACTGGTTTAATGAGCTCCATAAATTTTGCCACAAAAAATTTCCTCATCTTATTAAACATGGCCAGCGAGGTATTTAATAGTAAACATTAATCTAAACTAAGAGAGCAAAGATAATTTCAATATATCAAGGAATTGGTTTAATGAACTCCTTAAATTTTGCCACCAAAAATTTCCTCGATGTAATCCATTCATCTTGATAAAAGTTGTATAACCAACTTTTGTACCTGGCATCAAATTTGAAATCAAAAGACAATTAGAACCATCAAATTTGAAATCAAAAGGCAATTAGAACCAGAAGAATCTGCAAATCACACTGCTAAAAGAACAAACTCACAACTTATTTTTAATAACAATGTGATAAACAAAGCAATTCCCATCAACCCTGAGTTCATTTTACTTGTGTATATTTACAACAATGTGATAAATAAAGCAATTCCCATTAACTGAGTTCATTTCACTTGTGCATATTTATAGAAAATTTAATTCCAAAACAAATCAACTTTTTAAAACTTTACTTTTGCAAGAGGGTATGTAAACTGAACAAGAAATCAGAGGGATACTCTCCTTTCAGCCTCCGAAAGATCATTATATTCAGTCATGGATGATGCCAGAACACACTAAATGAGTCTGTTAAGACCTTGTGTTTTATAATGTTAGTTGATCTGTTAAGACTATGAAAACATGTTAAATGTATTTAAAGTTAATTTGGAAGATACCAAAGGAAAACTAAATTATCATACGACTCATTGCTTATGACTCTGCCCAAGAGTATCTAATATTCTGATTTCAAACTCTAAAATATTAAATATAATAATTTTTTCTAACAAAAATCAATTCTCATCAATGCAAAAAATCATTTTTATGTACTACTCTTTATCAAACTGACATCCAAATAAATTGTAACGAATACAAATAATTCTTTTAAAAATCATTTTGGGTGATATCCCTGTATCATGCTAACATCTGAATAAATTAAAATAAATGCAAATAATTATTTTAAAATAACTAATGTCTACTTTGCAAACCCTGTCCTGTAAAATATTCAATATACACTAAAAGCATCATGAATATTGCTCATCTTTACCAATTAATGATAAATGGATCATACACAACTAAACTAAACTCATATTGTGAAAGCCCTTATCAACTAATGAAAAATGGCTCACACGTAACTTAACTAAACTCATATTGTGAAAGCAACTTAAGTCGTTGTAAAAGCACAATTCCATTCAAAACTAACTCTTTAAGCTAAGGAGCCCTATGAACTCTATGGTGCAAACAAGCTACCCACAAATCTCCATATAAACCCAATGGAGCAACATCAAAGTAAAACTTAAATGGCCATATCAATCAATGATGCAATTACTCCACAACCACAAACAGAATACAAAACCTATTTGTCAAAAGGCTTCAGTCGTAGTTTTGACTTCGAACACATAACAGACAGACATTGATCACTATTGATGAGTCATCTTAAAACATCATATACATATTCGGAATATATTAAAAACAATTCAAAAGCAWTATTTCCCTAATAAATCTCCACTAGACCAAMTTGATCAAATAACCATTACCATAACCATACACTCGAGGAATTCTTTCGTAACTTTCGAACGCATGCATTGATCACTATTGATTAGTCATTTTAAAACATCTCTATACATACATATTTATATTCTGAATATATTAGAAACAATTCAAAAGCAATATTTCCCTAATAAATCTCCACTAAACCTAAATACGTCAAGTTAGTCATACCTGAAAAAACAAATCACAAAAATGGTTCTGTATTATATATTTCAAGTCCAACCCAGCTTCTTGAAATCCTTTTGTCAATTGTATATACAAAGCATAAATTTTAAAATTTAACATATTTATTAAACAAATGAGTAGAAAGTTTTTTTTTAATATTGGCACAACTCATAAACATCACCTAAATACTTCAAGTCAGTCATATACCTGAAAAAAAAATCACAAAAATGGTCCTGTATTCTATATTTCAAGTCCAACCCAGCTTCATCTATATTAGATTGTTAATAATATTACATTATGAAATTTCTTTAAAAACTCTAAAGACACAAATCATAATTATAAAAAACCAAACATTTAGTCAAATTTAAAACAATCTTCACTAAAACTCTGTTTGTTTGAAATTAATGACCCTATTAAAAAACTAGAACATCAATTGTCATTCAAATATCCAAACTGAGTATTATAATTTGCCAATATAACTATAGCCAAGGCTATGATGTCCCTTCTTTCAGTTACAAAGGCCTTTTTGAGCTCCCCAAAACTTGCAATGGCCTAATTATATAATATATTCTAAAGACCACTTCCAAGCTCAAACAAAAACTATCACTATAAATTAGGTAGACCATATTATTAAAGACAACTATAAACTGTCTGGTGAACTGTTACGCTTATTACAAGATATAAGTCTAATAATTGTTTGAAATCAGATCATAGGCTAACAGCACCATGTAGTTTACTGATTCCTGATCCTTCAATCAAAACCACATATTCATTGCCTTATATAATAACCAGTATATTATCATATTATCCTAACAGCACCATGTAATTTACTGATTCCTAATCCTTCAATCAAAACCAGATATTCAATGCCTTCGATAATAACCAGTATTCACATGCTTGTCAAAACGACTATGTCCAGTTGCAAGGACCCCCGAGTGCTGTGGAGCTCTGTTAGATGATCCTAACACCTCAGGCTGGCTTCGCCAAGTACCTGCCTTTACGTTGACTCTGGTTGAGGTGCCAGGTGGACGACCTGAAACCTGTCTTTCTATTTGCCTGAAAAGGAAGGAAAGTTCAATTCGATCAAGAAACGTTCAAAGAATACAATTGTATTTTTTGGCATAGGAATTTTTTATTTACCATAATTCACATATCATAATCACAAACAATGTATCAATTTAACCTGCCATCATTGTACAGGCAACAAGCTAAATTGTCCTACAAAACAATATTTATTGCTAAAAGGTTTGTCAAGCAAATGTAACAACAAACCTATCAGAGGCACACACATCCTTGCTGATGAAGCCCACGGAATTTCCATTCACGAGTGGAGGGCCTATCAGTCCAGCGAACAAACCAAATAATCATACACAACATGCCAGCTAAAAATGTCCTATGCAAGGGACATGGTATTGTTAAACATTTATATTGAACTTTAGTAAAATAGAGAAAGATGATATTCAAAAGTTGTCCCCTACTCTACCTTCAACATTATTAATTGGAAGCCGATAACAAGCCTGTTTGCCATTAGTTTTGAAGAATTGCTCTTGATTTGTGCCCTGAGACTACAAATAGCCGCCATTTATTAAGGTAGGCAATAAATAATACTTGCTACACTCACATCACTTAAAAAAACAGGGCCCACGTACATCCACACCTTGTTAGAACTAATTAGTTAATCTTAAACCTATTTTTAATACGTTAATTCCTAGCATAGCCAATTAACACCAAACAATAAATCTACATATACATTATAAACAGAAAATATAGGTGCCAAGATAGATCACAAAGAATGGAATCCAAATATATACCTGTCTTTCCACAGACAATCTACGTTGTGGTCCTGGAACTCATAAAGAAAAGGGTGAGATAATTGCTTAGAAATGACTAGTACACTATTATCATTATTGGAACCCAAAAATTTTGCAACCTACAAAAATTATTAGTTGCTGAATTAATTCAAAATAATTACCTGAATTCACAGAATGATACATCTTTGCCGCCGAGGGATTACTTGATGTTTTCATATTAGCCAATACCTCAAAATTCTGCCTGCCTGGTTTTGTCTCAGGGGCTCTCTTTCCTTTATTAGCTGCTTATCATTACAAGAGCAGCATTTTCACAACTCGATACCAGAGAAATTATACTATTCACTCAATCATAAACATAGCTTATTTTATGCTCAAGGGTTAGCTCAACCAGTTGTTGCTGGGCATTTGGGTGCCCAGTTCGAATCCCCTGGATTAGGCACACTAGTCTATACCAAGGAGTTTACACGAGATGCCATCCATAGATGTGGGGAAGCATCCATTGGGTTTCTCCACAAGAATTTCATTGGAAAAAATAAACATAACATATTTTAATATGAAAATAGATCAGTAGCATCAGTCACCTGAAAAGCGCTGCTTCGAGATTGGCTCTCTTACTCTGAGAGAAGGGGGGACATACACGCATGCCTAAAAAGAATACATAGTAGTCTTAGATAAAGACAGAAAAAGTTTCAATCTTTAAAAAAATGTAAACATCTCAGAGTCTGAAGGGTGGAAATTAAAATCTAAACGATAATAAATGCAAAATGCTTTTGACCAATTAAATAGACCTGGAAAAATGGATGCTTGAGTGATTCAGCTGCAGTTGGCCTCTTGGTTGGATCCCATGCACAAAGTGACTGCAAAATTCCGTGATGTAACCTCAAGCACCAAATATATAATAAAATAGAATGTCATAAAAACATAAGTCTGAAAAATCTGCAATGAAAGTAGAAACTACTTACAGCCATGAGATCGATTGCTTCAGCACTTGCAGATGGTATCAAGGTCGAAAGATGAGTGGAAATAAACTATGACATCAAAACTCAAACATCTTAGCATGTACCCAAGCCTCCAAAGTAAATAATTTTATGGATGAAAATCAAGGCAGGCACAAACTTTAATTGAAAGATTCAAGACAGCGTCCTTCCATGGAAGTCCAAAGAAATTATACCAGGGAAAAACAGAATACTTCAAAAAACAGTGGAGAAATTTTAAAAAAATTGATTCCAAAAACCTGAGGAAATTGATACTGCATAGAAGTTGCAAGCCTTAAGCCTTCAGACCATGTCTGGTGATTAGGACTCCCAATTACACTACATATTTTGTATATTTCATCCGCTTCACTGCATCAGTTACCATAAGAACAAACCAGTGCATGTAATCGTTGCCTAGAAAATATCCTAAAGAAAAATGTATCCCAAGAAACTAACACAGTAATTTGAACAGCAACACTACGAGCATAAGTGCCATATTATTCTCACAAGACACTGACGTAGTAATTTGAAAAGCAAGACTACGAGCATAAATGCTATATTATTCTACCTAGAGCCTGGAAAAAGAGGACGAAGTGTAAAAAGCTCTGCCATGATAGCACCCATGGCCCACATATCTGTCATAAAATAAAATGCAGATTATTAGTATGCAAGGAGAAAATTACAATCTTATGCCTTTCCACTCAGAATACCTACCTACAGCAGAGCCATAGGAAGACGACTGGAGCAGAACTTCAGGAGCACGGTACCTGCCATCCAGAATCAAAAATAAGAACCCAAATCTACTAAAATTATGTTTTGAACCGACAACCCAATTCTCATGCACAATAATAGTTCAGCAAAGGAAAGAACATAACACAAACATATTAAACTTACCATCGTGTTGAGACATATTCTGTAAATGGTGGCTGTGAGCAGACTTCTCGTGCAAGACCAAAATCGGCAATTTTGATAACGTCTTTGGTAACTAGCAAATTTTCTATTTGTCATCAAGAAAAGAAAATGGCAAATCAGAAAATAACTCAGTAACACAACAATCTTGTGTATCTGAAACACAATCAAATTATCATATATTTATACTGAACCTGTCAGTTCCCTTGACAGGATGAAATTGACAACAGGATCAAGTGCCATCACAAACATAGAAACAAACACCCTATACAAAACACCTATAAAAGCAATTCTATCAACGATAGCAGTCCACAGAACTTTAACACCAAAATATCATTATCTTCAAAAACATGAAGGCCGGTATAAAAATAGCGGTACATATACTTACCAGGTTTAAGATCACGATGAAAATATCCATGTTGGTGCATATAAGCAAGAGCTTGAAACAATTGGAAACACCAGTTCCGTACTTTAGATTCTGAAAAAAGCTTGTCATTGTCTTTCATTAACTGGTACAAGTTGCACTCCTAAGACAATAAAATAAATGAAAACAATAGCAAACCGTTAAAAATAGCACTCCTCAGACAAGGAAACAATTAATAAGAATAGCAAGCCTGACCCTCAAAACAGTGGTTGAATATGATTCTAAAATTTTCCACCTAAGCCTTCCATTTCACGGGTAAAGAATTCTGCATACCATGTACTCGAAAACAAAATATAAGTGGTCATTCTCTCTGATAACCTCCTTCAGCTTAACTATATTAGGATGATTCATTTTGCGAAGAGACTGGAACACAAACAACATCATTTATTAATTCGCGTAAAATAAGAATAACAAGTTTATGTATCAGATCATGCAGAGTTCAATAAAAAATCAACCTGACAAGATTTTCAGACATTTACCTTTACTTCCCTAAGACTCATACATTCCTCCCAAGAATAATATTTCCTCTTCATTTTCTTAATGGCAACCTGTAAAAAGATATGAAATGAATATGACATCAAATAATTTCCTACCAAATACCACAGCCCTATTATGTTAAAATAGCATAATCATAATAACTAATAATTATTTTTAAATAAGAACATGATAACTTTCATACTGAATTGGCATACTATTATGATAAATTAATGCCAGCTATGTCATTTCTAGTGTATAGCGTAAAGAACAAACAATTTCATTGGTTGAGCGATTAATCGCCTTCCACACAATCCCATAAGTGCCATCTCCCAGTTCCTTGATAACCTTGTACCTACAACATCATACGGTAGCAAAGAATAGTTATCAACTGTAAAATGTAAAATGATTATGGTCTAAAACAAATAGTTTAATACAATTAGAAATCATTCTCTATTACACAGATGTACCCATATCTGGCATATAGTAGATAACACTAAGAGAAATTAAAATCTTACCGATCCATTGCTCTAATGGAAGGTCGCTGGAAATAACAGAGTTCAATAACTCGATCTTTTTTATTCGATCTGAAAGCTTTCCATGGGATAGAGAGAAAAATGCAAGCTATGGCATTTCAACCGACTCCATGTTGCAGCTTTCAACAAAGAAAGTCCTAGTAATGCACCAACAAATATGGTAACTGGCTGAAAACCAATAGCCATTAACCTTTAACCAGCAATCAACAGCTGCTTGAAACCGCTTGGTAAGGGGACTATTTTTCCAATGAAGTCTGCAATTATTTCTTCTTATTGTTCTTAGTCCTCATTCACTATTGCACAATGCATCATGATAGGCTTGCCAGCATTTTCAGGCCTTATGTACACCTAATTTTAAATTGTCTGTGAAAATACAGGGCTCATAGTAAATTTGCATTGCAACTCAAAATCACAAGCTCATTTACACCTTTCCATGAAAACTACATCACCAGCTAACTTAAATCCAAATGTGAACCAAAGAGTTAATCCACGAGGCTGGCAAATTTACGCCTGGTATTGAACTGAAAAGTAGAAACCAAAGTGAGACTTACATATTATAAGTTTAGAAACTATATAGAAAATTATGAAAAAATACATAGCTGATACCTTAGCAGATAGCCAGTTCTGATTTCCCAGGGTCAAACTAAGACTAATATATGCAAATTGATAGCAGCACACAAATTGAACACTTCACATTCACTTTTAAATGCTGAGGAAGTTGAGTTAGTCCTAAAAAAACAGTCCCAAAGAAGCCATGGTCAGACAAAAAAACTTATATTCACCGAGCAAAAATAGTAATGTTTCGAGAGAGAAACAGCCCTTACCCCTGAAAATCTCCAGATGAAGTCCAAATTGTAAGACCTGCCACTGTTAAAAGACAAAAAAAAACAGTTAGAAGAAAGAAATAATGATGCCAAAAAGATAATTCTGTGAAACAAAACCATCTAATATACTTTACAAACAAATAAACTTGAGTAAGCCATTACAGGAAAAAGGAAACAGAAATATACTTATTGATCAGCAATGAGTAGATAACACCCTTTCCAAGGACTTGCATGAGGGCTTCTGGTGTGTTTGCAGAACAAAATACTTGCAATTATGTACAGCCAATGAATGCAGGAAAGCGTAACTCGCAGAGGACACCAAATCTCCAAAGAAGAGCTTTGTGGAATGATAAACCTCGAACTTGGTAACAACCTGATCCACAGCACACGGACTCCATATCTTCCACGCACTGGATGAGCTTTCCAACATAGAGAAGGACGCACTGTACAGTCGTAAACAAGTCTAATACAAAGGAAAGCAGGGGCAGCTATTAATACACAACATACAAAATGGATACAACCTTCAGCTCTCCAATAAACGAAAACGCAATTGTAGAATTCCCCAACATCCATGGATAAATTTAAGCTTGTGATAATAAATACATGCCTAAAGTGGATTTTGCGCATTTCATTCCAAATCAGTTAACATGATCAGATAGATAATTGTTCCAAACTGATAACATTACTTTGTACAAAAGAGGAGCAGGAATCAAGACAAACAAGTCAAATATCAATTTTACTGCCGACGTGGCATGGTTCAGCAGTGAAGACAATGGTATGTCAGGCCACCCACCAAATTTCAAACTCCCATGTAGGCAAAAATAAGTAATTGGGACTCAGAAGTGAATTACTGAAATGTACCCATGTCACAGCAGCTTAGCCAATTTTTTGCTTATGCAAGCAGAGAGAGTTTGCGGTGCCCAAGCTCTTAGGGCCAGTTGTAATGCTTCTCTTTGAACGTAAAAGAAGCACTTTCAAAAGGAACTTTTTGAAAATATCAATTCGACATGCAAACAATGAATAAATATCAAAATCCCAATGAAATGAGCTAAAGAACATACAAATTATTCTACACCGCCCAAGTCCATCAGGCATCCCTGCACTGCTACTCATCGGGATAGCCAGCCTCGGAGAAAACATGAGTGGAATAATGCACAAAAGAGGTTTTTCAAATGGGATGCAAATCAGTTAGTAGAAGTAATGAAAGAGAATAATGAAGACAAGAAGTTTATCAAATGGGATACAAGTCAGTTAGTAGATTATAAATCAAATTATCCTCCAATGATGTAAAACGTGCCAAGGCACAGATATAGCCCCCACTAGGGTTCAATTCCTCAAAAAAAGGCAGCCGTGCTACCCTGCAAGGGGCCATTGCTGGGTTGTTGTTCAGGGTAAGCAGCATCCCAACTCTTGATAGGTGATGGATGCTCGCCACTATGGTGTAATATGGAAGCATCATTCAAAAAAATTATAAAACATGTGTTTGCGCCGATGGGCTCTAGATCTACAGCCCAGTATGATAGAGATGTTATCACATATATATTGGCTTCATCAAGTCATCATATATTGACTAGAAAAAAATATATACTAAGGGAAAAAAATATCTCTATATATATGAAAGAGAGAAATTTGAAATATACAGTGTACAGTGTAAACCTAATATAAAAACTGCTATATAGAGAAATAAAGAGAGAGATACTTACAGGATTTTGACATAAATACTACAAACTGCTATATAGAGAAATAAAGAGAGAGATTCTGGATTTAGACATAAATACTATAGACATGATAATTACATAAAAATAATGTTACAGTGCCAATAATATACACACAATAATCAAAACTATATTTTTACATATCCATATCTACATACATTTAGAATTGTGAGACTACAATCACCCTAAACTCATCTTAAATGATCAAAAAATTTACAACTCAACCCTTTTGGTTGCTTGATCCAGGGTTACCATAGATCTATGTTGGGGTAAATGCATGATTAATGGCCAATATGTCATCAGAAAAATTATTAGTATCATTGTTGTTGTACACTGGGCAAACACCTGCCCCAGATTTAAAGAACTGGTAAGTGGGTACAGCAACATGAAAAATTTCAAGGAACCATGAGGCTTAACTTAGTGAATCTTTAGATATATTAAAATATCAATTCTAGATATTTTGGCAAAGCTTTTTGTAAATTGTTTTATAATTTTTATGCTTTTATACATTTTTAAAGAAAAAGAAAAAATTGACAAAACGTTTGTAAATTGTTTTATATTTTAATGTTTTTTCTACATTTCATAGAAAAACTGGCAATTTGTTTCACTTAGATTATCTAAGAAATTCGACTAATATGCATTGTGTATTAATGAATTTTATAAAAACTTTAACCTTTCATCTGGAGCTATGGATCCTGAACAAAAACACTAAATCAAGGTGCCGCCAAATATTAGCCAAAATAGCAAATATTACGCGGTAAAGATTTCTCTTTCAGACAAATTTATAAACCCTAATTTCGCCCGAATCAAAACAACAGATTTGGATGGAATTTTATACTGATAAATCTCGAATGGCCGGTACGCCATCGACCCTCCGTTTATAGACGGCTAAACCACGCGATTCGGGTAGGAAATATGAAAAGCCACAGAGAAACTGAAACAATTCAAACAGAAAATCCTATAACATGAAAAAATGATAATAACAATTAAACCCTCGAAAGGTCAACATGTGGAGAGACTAAATTTCTGGAAAAATAGAGGCGACAAACAAAAAAACGGGCATGGCCTTCCAGGAGAATTCAAATCAGATAAAAACGAATGTCAGATAAACAAATATGAGAACACGGATCTGAAAAAATAACCCGCATTATTTGATTTGAAGAAGATTGAAGGAAGGGATGTGTACCTTGTTGTCAACGGGCTCCGGCATAACCTCCCTCGCCACCAGGCAAAGGCCGAGATTCGATCTTTCGACCTCACCCTCCACTCGCCTCACCTCTTTTAATAATAATTTGAGAGGAAAGATTTAGAGGTATTGGGTTTCTTGTCAGACAATTTATACAGGTTGGGGTTTGGAAAAGAAAGCAGCCGGGGTTACGGGCAGGTGTTAGAAATTATTTGTATTTACTTAATGATCCACCTCATTGTATTCTATGTGGATTTTTTATATTTATATTTTTTTATAATGATCGACCTTATTTTGTATTTTTTTTAATTAAGAGTTTTGAAAGTAAACATTTTCTATGTTATTCTTTTGTTAAAATTCCATAGAACTTATTCTTTGTTTCTACGTTCACTTCTTTTTATAGAATATATGCTTTATTTTAAATGTTTATTTAGTGTGGAAAATTTATATTTTTTTTTCAATAATTGTTTTGAGAGAATAAATTCTTCATAAATTTATATTTTCTCTCAATAATTTATTTATGATTTTGGAAGAATAAAACTATATTAAACCACAATTTAATTCTATAGATTATTTTTTTTTATTATTATTGTGTCCAATGTGTACATAGAAGTAAAGATGGCCACTTCATGCCACTCACAATTACATGAATATTTGGTAGAGTATGTCTCTTAAATGGGAGAGGTGAAAGTTTCAATTTTTTTTTTTTTAATATTTATACCATAATTTATAATTTATAGATTATTTTCTTTTTTTTAATTATTGTGTTCAATGTGTACATAGAAGTAAACATGGCCACTTCATGCCACTCACAACTACATGAATATTTAATTGAGTATGTCTTTTAAATGAGAAAGGTGAAAGTTTAAAAAAAAAAAAAAAAATTAATATTTATACTATAATTTAAAGTTAATGATTTTCCATGGATTAAAAATATTTAGAAGTATAAAAAAAAATAATGATATTCACAACCCAAATGTCCCCACATTTTGACCCCTTCTTGTGAAAGCAAGGTCTTTTATGTCATCATGGCTTTGAATGTTAATAAAGCCTTTCTTTTTTTAATAGTGTTTATGGTTGGATTCTGGTTTGGTAGAAAGATCATAGCTTTTATTGCTAGGTGACTCCTAGGAAGAGTATGTTCCAAGTGATGATGTGTATGGTATTTTGTCAAAAAAAAATTGTGTGTGAGAAATTAAAAAACACATAAATATAGAATGATTCAAAGAATATATTAACTTTGAGTTATAGTAAATTAATAATTAAAAAAATATTATAAAGACATGAATCATATAGAAGAATAGAAACTATAAAGTACATATGTACTTCTAAACAATATTATTACATAAAAGAAAGAATACCAATA